>WEIV01015699.1:351057-411833 GCA_013390005.1 Calyptomena viridis
CAAAAATTTAATAAAAATATTGAGTTTAATATTTTAATAAAAATTTAATAAATTTAATGCATTTAATAAAAATATTTCCTTTTCATTAATCTTCTTCATCTGTATTCTGTCTTTTCCTTTAAAACAAGGTGATCCTTTTTTGTGTTATTTTCCTTTCGTTTTTCCATTCATACACAAATTAAATGTATACCTGCACAACTGAGGTGGACCTACAAGGATTATTAAAAGAATTATTACACAGTGGTTTCTGGCATTTTGATGGTTATGTTCAAAGTAGACCAGATTAGTGGTGAAAATTCAATTTCTTCTGATGTTTTCTACAGTGTCTGAGTTCAGCAATGTTACTTGCTTTACATAGAAAACAAACTGAAAGAATTACAAAAGTAAGGCAGATTAGACTGAAGTAGACTAGACTTGGATGACTTAGAAAGGAAGAGGAACCATCAAGGAGCAGCAGCCCCATGGAAGATTCCCCTTCCTCTGCAAGACTTCCCAGCATGGCTATATCAGATACTTCGATGCATCATTGATTTTTGTGTTGGTCTGTCACTGTCCACTCCTATACAATTTATTTATTTAGAAGGGATGAAAGCTTATGACATGCTATAAGTTTCTGAGTGATTTGGTACTTGCAAGGCCTATCATAGTAACCATTAATCTTTTAACAGAGACTTTTAAAGTAAATGGGTTGAATTGCATTTGATTTAGCCTTCTGCTTACTTATTTAAAAGTGTGTGCCTGCTGCCCCAGGTCCACACCCATCTGAAAGACTGAGGACACAGCAGATAAAAGTAAGCTTCATGTCCTTCAGATATTAAATCTGATGTTTTCATTTTAGTGAAAGTGTAAAAATTGTTACAGGTGAAGAACCTGTAGACTGACCTGTAGAAAGAATTTTGTCTGAAACCAAGCGCCATCCTCACAAATGCCATTGCAGAGCCTTCCTTAAATGAAACTTCCCCTTCTTAGGTGCAAGACTTCATGGAATTGCATAGGCACGAAGGCCTTCTCTTAAGTCACAGCTGACAAGTCAAAATGAGTCCTTTGAATCAGAGACAGTAATACTTTGAGAGAAATGGAATGTCCCTGAAAGATGCACATGAAGTTTCCAAGCAGCCTTTGCACTAGCCAGACAGTCAGAGCATATCCAAGTCCTTCAGTGTGGTGAAGACATGAATTATTGTAGCACTGTTTATGTTCAAAGGAACTTGAATCTTTTCACCAGCTATAAATGGAAAACATAATTGTGGTCACTGATGATACTTCATGCTCTGGGTGGGGTCAGTAGAACCTCCAGTCTGTGAATGAACTGTGAATGTCTACTTTCTTGACCCAAGAGGCTAAATAGTCTTCCACCACTTCTTCCAATTAACTGTCCCAGTCTGCAAGCAAAATCTTAACTGAGTCTGAAGGATATCAGACAGCTAGTCTTCATCTAGCCCTCCTCTATATTTAGGCACTGGCTAAGCAGCTTAACTTCAGTAGCTGTTGGATGAGAGGGAAATGTGGAGTTGAGTATCCTTTGCTTACTAGAAGCAATGCATTGAATATTATCCATTAAACTGTCTAATGTAAACTTGGGGGAAAAAAAGGAAAAAAAAGTTATATTAAAGACTTATAACAAGCATAGCTTGCCTGGAAGATATACTTGTGATAAAATTACACTACTTGGAAGAAGAGTGTAAAAAAACCCCTTCTCAAACAGTTATATAAATGCTTAGTATTGTGTCTACTGCATAAGATGTTTCAGAGAGCATTTTGTAATTGATGTTTATGAAGGTCTTGGCTTCCAGGGTGTTGGTTTCTTGTGGAATGCTGAGAAAATAATGTGGAGATACTTTCTTTAGAGAAAAGTGATTTTACTGCTTCATTTTACAAAAGGAAAGTCAATGCATGTGAGAAACATATGGTTCTTTTTAAAGCTAGTGCCATGCATTATTTCTACAAATATTTCCTCCTAACCTCAAATTAACCTTTCTTTTGTGGTGCTTTGACTGCCCTTTCTGCACCTTTGTAGAGGTGTCATGTCCACAGCAAAACTTCCACCTTTTCCTGTTGCCATTGGTTGGGGAGCAGATGCCTTGTGACTTCAAGTAGCACAGTCTGCTAAAGTGATGGCTTTCCTAAAAATTTTGTATCAATCAATGAATGAAATTTTGAAATGCAAAGACAGAGGAACAAGCCAAACGTGAGAGAGAATGGCAACAGCTTCATGTTGAATATAGTGCCAAGCTGAATAGCTGCTGATTTGAAGGAAGTCTTTATTATCAGTGTATGGCAAGCATAATCTGGAAAAAATAAGAGCTGACTCTGACCCCTAAAAGGAAAGTACACTGGTTCTGTCATCTGCTGTATTTAGGCTATGCAATTTGACATAAAACTCACATTGAAGTTCAGGGCTAGTTTGATTAGTGATTAGAATATGTAATTTTTTTGTTCTTTTCCGAAGTTTTTAAAAGTGTTTACTTAAAAGCAGCAGCAAGAAGATACCCCACAGTAATCAAATCATCACTTGAGTATTAATAGCAATCTTAGCAGCTGAAAATGTAGAGGTTTCTATGTATTTGATCACTGTAGATTGTAAAACTAACAAAAAAAGAATAAACAGGGCTGTAGGGAAACAATTTTAAATGTGCCATGTTTCTGCTTTTTCCAGGTTTCACAAACTGTGTAGGCTTGTAGTTATCCCTGTGTACAGGGATCTCTATATTTGTGCAGGATTTCCATATGCACAGTAATCCAGTCTGCAGAAAATGTCTAGAATTCAGAATATCTCTACAGACATTGAGCAGAAAGTTATGGTGGTACCCAGTAGTTTCACTTAATTGGTGGATAAAGAAGATACATAATGGACTTGGGGTTTGATGATGTAGATGGCAATAAAAGGATCAAAGGCTTACGCCCTGCATAGTTACTGCTCCATAAATCTGCTGTGGATCAAAGAGTTTTGATAAGCATCAGACTGCTATGTATGAACTATACAGTTTATATGTGATTGCTCAGTGAATCCAGCATGTCCTAAAGGCAGTGGATTAACTGCACATGTGCATACCATGAATGTGTGTGTATATCTGTCCAGGAGTTCTGGTCGTGAAACATGATAGGCCTGTATCTTACAGTGCACGTTGCAAAGTGTGTGATGTCTGAGAAGAACATCAGGATTAAGATAAACTTACTGGAGTTTCCAGTGTTGGTAGTAATTCACAGTTAACTTTCTGAGTCCAGAACCATATATAAATGCATTTACAATGCAAGTCTTTAAAATGGTAAAGAATGGAAACTTTCCTATGGGATTACCTTACTGCAATATTTCAAGGTTCCAACATTTACGTATTCTCTACAAATGTGATTCCTTCTTTAAAGTTATTTTTGCTTATATATTTGCCTTCCCAATATTGCCTTATTTCTTGGGATCTTTGGTCCATATCTGATGAAATCCACACATTGTAATTGTTATAGAAATTCTGAAAGATAGCATGATTCTGTTTGAGAGGTGTGATCAGTGCAGGTGCTTTGAAAAATTCTGTGTGTCCCTGTTCCTCCAGCTGAATATTGCCAGCATGCTCTTGCAGCTTTGCCAGGGCTGGAGAGACCTGTGTGTGTATTTGTTTTGAAATGCCATGTAGTTTCTAACCTAGAATGAAACATCCCTTTAAGATTTGATTAAGGCTGGGGGAGGGGGCGGTGTTTGCATATCTGTATTCAAGCACATTGCTTCAGACAATGCTTTTATTTTGTCCATGAGACTTTTTCAATTCTAAATTTAATTTGGTAGTAATTCAAAATATCAAAATATTTTTAATAATTTTGTGTGTAATAGTATGCTTTGTAAGCAGTTTTAGTTTTGAGATAGTAATTTTTTTTTAAGAAATATTGTATTTCACATTACATCTTTCTTGTGTTATTCTTACAGATAAACACAAATCCCCGTCGGATATAGTACAAAGTTTTCAGAAGAAGAGTCAGTTTAGGACCATTGCTCCAAAAATGGTACCAAAAATTTTAACATCTGGAGTGGTTTCTTGCCCTCAGTCATCTTTGCCTGAGTCAAATACACCGATTTCAGCTGCAGGCTCTAAACCACTGGTGGTACCAACTCAGAACTACACTGTCATGCAGGTGGCTGGTCAGAAGGGGACCTTTTCCCTGCTGGCTGTGCCGTATGTTGCCCCTGCCCTAACGCAGCAAGCCCAGCAGTCAAGTGTGGTCCCCTCTGAAAACCTAAAGCTACCTATCCCTAGGTACCAGTCTGTAAGAAATAAATTGCTGAGTGGCAAAAAAACAGCCCAAATCTCTGGTTTGGGTGCACATAACAAGATTCCTACCAAAGCATTGGTCTCATCACAGACTTCCCCTGAGACTACTTTAACTGAAGACTGTCCTGAAACTCATTCTAGTTCAGATTCAACTGAGCAAGTGATGCTAACAGACTGTGACTCGTCTGAAATTGCCACACTGGTAAATAAAAGCAGTTGTGTGGAATCTGGATCTCTTTTAATGAACAAAACTGAAATTGCTAACGGTAATATTTCTGGACCATCTGTAGTTAAAGACTCTTTATCCAAGCCAGCAAGTTCAATTATTCCTGTGAAACTAAGTCTACGCTCGGTGAAGACAGCATCAGAAAACACAAGAAATTCAGTAATGACATCTGAGAAACTAAAGGAAAAACCCACAAATTCTGCAAATCCTTTTGCAGTCTTGCAACCAGCAGTTTTTGGCAGTACCATACAGATGCCTCCATCAGTGCCAAAAGGAAAACTTCCTATTTTGCCTTACTTAAGGATGAAAAATTCAGTGTTCTCTAAATCTAAGCAGAATACTAATGTTATGGATGTATCTGGTCCTTCACTAAGATCTGAATGTGAAAAGATACCAGCTTTGGCGAAAACCAGAGCTTTTGATAAGCAATTATCTGTATCGTTTACACCAGTCCCCAAACAAACCATTCGAGAAAATACCTTCTCTCCATCCAGTAAAGTGGATGTCGACAGTGTTAAAACATTGAACAGTGCAGCCTCTAAAAAAAGAGGCAAGAAGAGAAGAGTCCCGGATGATTTATTGACTTTTCAGACCAAGCGAAGGAAATGCATCATTAATAAGTTTAGAGAAGGAAGAGAAAGGACGAAGGTTGATATTCAGACACCCGAAGACAAAAAAGCAGAAGCAGTGAAAAAATACCGCAGTATTAGACCAAAACCAACGGTAGTTGTGCAGGCCTTTGCACCCCTGACTTCTGCAGCAATAGTAGAGACACCATCTCGTGACCATGTAGAGCAAGGTATTCTTTTAAATGGTTCACTTGCCAATAAATATTTAAGTTACAAGCATAATGATGCTACATCAGCTAAATCAAGTGATGTAGGTGGAAATACGTGTTCCACCATACCTAAGCCATTGCACAGATGCCCCGTTTGTAACCATACCTTCCAGTTCAAACAGCACCTCCAGAACCATATGACCACGCACACAAACAAACGGCCGTACAGCTGCCGAATTTGCCGGAAAGCTTATATCCATTCTGGGAGTCTGAGCACACATATGAAACTTCATCACAATGAAGGCAAACCCAAAAAGCTGGTGTGCTGTGAATTCTGTGCTAAACTTTTTGGCCATGCAAAAGTGTATTTTGGCCACCTCAGAGAAGTCCACGGGGTTGTTATCAGCACAGAGCCCTCTCCTAGTGAGCAACAGATGCAAGATGCTTTGAGGAAGAGAGACACGAATATAAAAGAAGCAGAAGAAGCAACAGAGAGGTGAGCGTTTTCACTAATTAAATGCTAATGAAAATAGGATTTCAAGTTGTCAGTGGAAATTCATAAACATCACCATTATGAAAATTGTTGCTTCCCCTCCCTCAACTGAGATTCCTAGCAATTTAAGTATTTGATTGAATCTAGGCAATCCAGCAGACAATCCAGTGTATTTTAGCTGATTTATTGACTGTAAATCATTACTGAATCTTGAACACACAAAGCAATTTTGCATATATTCTAGTAACACCAAATACACTGCCATTTGATTTATTTGGGTCAGGTGATACTCTGTTAATCTGCACTATCTTCTGTCCTATATATTTTTGGGTTTTCCCTAGAAGATAAGTGAATTAACTGCGATAAGCAAGAAGCAATTCATATTTCAGTATTAGATTGTATTTTCTTTTTCCTGTTAAATATCATTGTCCCATTTCCTTCTCTGGAGTGCTGTGAGCTAATCCGTCTTGTGTGTTGATTACTGCTGCTTTTGTGATCACTCAGCCAAGTAGAAAAGTTAACATTTACCATATTAGGATGGGTAGAGCTGCCTGTAATGTTCTCTGCATTGTGCTTTTGAGGTGAAATTTCTTGATGCAGTAGAAATGTTGGCTTTTTTATTTGTTCCACCATGCATTTACTCTCATTGAAGAACATTCAGGGCTTTAATGTGACTCCTCACTGCAACACTACAGTTCGATTTTACTCATTTTACTTTGCATAGCAGCCCTTTCTGGGGCATCAGTTGGAAACTTTTAAGGTCTTGAGCCAACATTTTTTGATCAGTCTTACTAGTCATCATACAGTGAATCATCCAGTTTATCTGTTTTTTTGGGTAATCTCTCTCATGTGTATAAATACACAGTATTATGAGGTTCTTTTCATGAGAAGAAATTTCTGAGGAGATGTTGATTTGATTGGCTTAGTCTACCAGGGACTGTCTGTGTATCCTTTATACTGCAGAGCTGTCCTAAATCAGGGAGAGGGGCTGTCCAATTGTGAATTAGGTATTTAAACTTTTCTAAACCATGTTGCAGACTTTTAGGGAAAAAAAAATCAAGAAACTTTGAAGTTCCATTTTTTCCTTCTGGGAACGGGGTTGGGACATGTGGTTTTGACTTAAATTAATCTTGGATCATTTACTGTAAATAAGTGAGTTTCTCTTAGTAGTACACTACAGGTGATAGTAATTTTCACTTTTCTAGCACAGCATTAGAAGTACTTGAATTGATCTCACTGAATCAGGAACTTTAAAAGAAGTTATCAACCTTTTATTAAAAGGCTAGTGTTAAGAGGTTATTTCTGCTAAGACTAATTTTGGAGGCAATTCTTAAAAATGTCAAATAACATTTGGTTTCAGTTGTTTCCTAGTCAGCCTTACTATTATTTTCTTCCTTTTCCCCCCACACCCTCCACTTCCAAATGAATTAGAGACTATAAAAACAATGCCTGTTTTTAATTAAAGGTGTTTCATGACTGTCATCTCTTCGTGGAGCTTATAAGGACAGAAATTGCCATCCCTCTTCCATGCCTGGCTAATACTGAAATAGTTTTTATTTCCTTTTTTTTTTAACAGGGGAAATAAGTGCAATTTTGAGGACCTATTCCATAACCCGGAAGGAGTGAAATTACAGGTCAAATGTGGTCGATGCCAGTTTATTGCACAGTCATTTGGAGAAATGAAGTTTCACTTACTGTGCTGTCATGGAGAAGAGATTCAGGGAAGAGTAAAGGAAGGGGTTTTGCCAGGAAATAGAGGAGCAAAGGGGGAACTGATCAAGCATACAACTCACTTCTGGAAACAGCACAGTGAGAGAAGACTTTTAGCAAAGTGCAGTGCCCGTGAGGAGGAGCTTTATGCTTTTCCAAAATTGAAGAGACAGATACACTTTCACCCTCAAAATAATGTCAATATTTTGCCTAAAGGTGAACTGACTCAGTCAGGAAGTGATGAAGCCGCCAAGGAGATGCAAAATGTGGGGTTTGGTACACCAAGCAAAAAAATAGAATTTTGGTCTAAAGCAGGCTATAACTGCATTTTATGCAAGGAATTATTTGGAAGAAGAGAGGATCTTTGTAATCATTGGCAGAGTCATCATAATTGTGAAGACCCTTCCACTTTATGGACAATTTTTAGTTTGGTATCTAAACAAGGAATTACTGAATTTTCTAATAATGGTGAATATTGAAGCTCAGCTCTGCAGTGCTATGAAAAACATTAACTACCTTACCAAATTGTTTATGGTTTTTTTGCTATCTTGCTAAACTAACTCAACAGATGTATCACTTCAAAGATTTGTTGGGTGGGTTTGTTGGGGTTTTTTACGTTATGCTAACCTTTATTTTGATGAATAGAAAATATATTTATTCAGTATCATTCCAGATGGGTAGATGGAAGCTGATTGTGAAATAGTTTACTCGAAATTCATGCTCAAAGAACTTTGTAGCAGTAAATATTCAATACTAATGGTTAATGTCAAGGATAAAGAGTTTCAAGTTAAATTATAATGTACACACAGAAATAAAACAATTTATATAAAGTAATCTCAAGTGAAATGACAAACCCGACTGGAAATGTAACTACAGGCTCAACTGTGCTTCCAAATTTTGTTGGTAAATACATATTTCCATGCATTTCTGTTGAACATTTGAATGTGCGTACGTGCAGCTGGAATTCAGGAGCTTTATCATCTATAGTTTCAGAACTTTTAATTCTGATTTTCTTGATTCCAGTGTCTTCACCCATGTTTGTTGCTTGCAGGCCTTTTTGGTGTTAAATTCTGTCCTGGTAATAGCAAAGATTTTGTATTTTATAAGTAAAAACTCTACATGTATTTATTGGCTTGTAGCTTTTTGTGTTGAAGATAAATTATTTGCCAGCCATGAAGATGAAGCCCTCAAAGCTTGACTGCTTTATGAAAAAAGAACAAGTTTGTTTTAAAATAGCAATCTGAGTTGGTTACGCATGGGAAGTCTGACATTCTGCAGTAGACTGCATGTCCCACAGTGAACTTTTATCATAGTCTTTGCACCTCCAGTCACAGCAGCTCCACTGCCTTTAACACTCTTGGTATATCACTTCTGTACCTCTGCAGCTGACCCAGTCTGTCACTCTAAAGGGAAATGGTTCCTTCACTTCTAAGTCTGTGGCACAGGTAGTGAGTTGTTTTCACCTGTGTTGCCAGACGTGCTGTACTAGAGGAACTGCATGTGGCACCATAACCTTCCAATATCAGGAGCCAGTAACCATTCCCTTAGCAGGGAGCAAATCTGTAGCATCCTGTGGGGCAGGAGCAGTGCATCCTGTGATCCCTGGCTGCAGGGTACACAAGGTCAGGGACCACTGCAGAACATCTCCATGGGGGCAAGTCCAGTCAGGCTGTAAGGGAATGGAGTTCTGGAGCTCAGCTTTGATGAAAAGATCATTGAAACCATTGAATCTAGTTTGAAATTGGTGTTTAAACTGCTGTTACTCAAAGTGTTATATACCTCTGAATTATTTTGGGAGGCAAAATAATAATTTATTGTTTTAATAATGATGGAGGCAGTCTAGGAAATCACTACATCACTGTGCAACAGAAGTCAGAGCACATCAGAGGGCAAGCTGAAGAACACATCAGTACTGTCCCTACAGTACTACTCTAATAATTTCTGTGGTCAACTGGAATAGAGGGATTGCAGTGATGAAAAAGTCATTCCTAAAATGTCCAGGGTTGCCTCTCACTGTTTTGCAAAAATTATGGTGATGAGAACATGAGAAGAGATCTTAAAATGTTGGGCTTTCTGATTGGGATTCCAGAAGTGTATGTGTTTTGTTTTTAAATAGTAAAGGCAGTTTTGTTGAGCTGATAGTTTTGAATGCAATTTCTTCTTGTATGGTGCTTTGCCTTGGAGATGAACTATAAGGCAGGAGCCAAGAATAATAGAAGACAAAAAGAAAATGCTCATAGAACTGTGCAGGTCCTTGGTAAGGTGGAAGAATTCCTGTGGATTTTCGAAACTTTTTTTTTTAAATGCTGAATTACTTTAAAAATACTACTCATGCTTATTCTTGACACACCCATCTTTTAATGCCTAGAGTATATTCACATTTATTTTCACAGGCATATTTGGAAAGGAATACTTAATTTTAAAGTCAGTGTTTCATATCAAACTGAAACCATATTTAACTTAGTAGAGTGTGTTGGATTTAGAAGCATTTTTTACCCCACCCCCCTAACTTAATCCTTTAACTTTAAAAATCAAGCAGCATGGTGTTTTCCCTGAAGCAGGAATGTGAGAACAATCCCTCCTTTCCATAGTTATACTATATCAAAGGGAAGTTCATTCCCAGAATAAAACATGCATTTTAAGAGTTGGGGGAAAAAAAAACATTTAAAAGGTTTGATCATGTTCTTTTATGTAACATTAAATCACCTTTCCTGCAAAATCACCCATCCTGTGGTAGAGTTTAAAATGAGCTGACATGAATGCAGTGCTGAGACAGAGTCTCTCCTGTTCAGGAACAGCACCAGCAATGGCAGAGTTCTCCTTTAAAAGTATTTTAAAAAAGTATTTGTTAAAAACAATGGTGCATCAGAGCCAGTGAGGTAGATGAGTTGTTTGGTGGTGATCATCAGGCTAGAGGAGTCAGTCCCTTTCACTGAGTGGGAGATGCAGTGATTATGGGAGGAAGGGGTCTGGGATAAGGGAGTCAATTGCTTTTATTTTTAATAGAAATTTTCATGTACATTCTTTTCATTGTATTTTTGTGCTTCTCTCCCTTTCTGTAGTCCAGGCCAAATGGGTAAAGGTCTCAGCTTTCAGCAATGTAAAGCCTGAAAACATGTTTTAAAGCATGGTTCTAAGCCACTTCTCAGTGTCCTCATAAATGTTTAAAATTAGAAGCCTTTTTTCTGTGCCTGAAAGCATTCTTATGTTTCAGGCTATTACGATTATGGTAGATTATGAAAGGTTGGGATTTTTGAAAATAGCTTTGCATTAAATACAGATGTGTCCTTTGTTTAAGATGTGTTTGTTTTGCATTTGCGTTCGATAACATTTGGAGGTACGATGTGAGCCTTTATATACAGCAGCATTAAGTAGTGTGTGCTTGCTGTTCAGCAGAAGGGCTGTTATGAGCACAGTTTGCTGTTTACCTTGAAGCTGGACAGGTTAGCATCTGGTTCTGCACATAAATTATGTTTTTAAATTGTTAAACCGAATGTTATTGTTTTTGTAGCTGTAGTTTTGTTCCCCTCTGATTTTTCATTAAATCTCTGTTTCAGCTTCACTGTTCAACTTTAAAGCTGTTCCTCACATGGAAAGTTGTTCCTTCATCATCACACCATAAATAATCAAAGCTGGAGGAGTTCCATCGCTTTTCTGGCTTGCAGAGTATTGCCCTTCTCCAGCTGCAGAGCTGTAGTTTCCTATGGCTAACTTGACATAGTTGCTGGCAGTAAATGTTTTACTCCATTTATTTATTAGAATTCAGATCTCTGCTGTTTAGCTCAATCAGAGTTTCTGTCATACCTCATTAGATACTTATTTTATCTACTATTCACTGAGCTCTTTAAAGTAAGTGTCATAAGAAGGATGAACAGGTATTTAAAGGAGCAGATTTCTCCCCTGACTTTGTGTAGATGATGCTGATGTTTGAGAATCACCAGCTTATCTAGGCTCAGCTATGTAGTATATTATATTTCTACAACACTTCCACCTACATGCGCATCTATTTTGGAACAAAATGTATACTTCAAATTCAGCTGTCAGTTATTATTATCAAACCTGTACAATGTAGGTTATTATGCATAAAGATTAAAATGCTATTAACTGTAGTAGGTTGACTTGTCAAATTCCTTATAGCTCTGAAAAATGAAAATCTCTGTGTGCTGAGTATGACAGAAAAACATCTGGTCTCATGAAGAAAATTCTAATGGCTTAAAGGTTGTCCTCATTTCAGTGTGTGCTTTTACAGCTGATCTGTCACATTAGAGGATTTTCTCCACATTTTATTAAAATGCCATAATCTTTCTTGGTTAGGAATACTGAAGAAGACCTGAGTTTGCAAGCAAGTTTCCAGAAAAAATACATTTACTTCTTTTTCCTGTATAAACAAAACATCCATGAGCTCGAAATAGTCTTGGTGGCTTTACATGTATACACTCAATGTGGGGAAACATGCAGTGTTTGAGCTTCAGTGTGTGACTTCATGAGGCTGACCCTTCTGTGATTCCAAAGTAAAAACTAGAAATTTGAGTGTAAAAATAACTTGGTTTTCAGAGTTGAGTGAATTTCTGATGCCTTACTGACAAACCTTGAAGAAATCCTGAAAAATGAGAATAGCATACTTCCCTACTTGTGCTTTGTTTGGCAATTTTATTGACGTAGTAGTACCAAAGGTGTTCTAAAATATGACACAGCTGCTGCTGTGGAGTACAAAGGAAGCTTTCTCTTTTTTTTTTTTCTTGTTTTTTTTCCTTGTTTTTCATTTTATTGGCTTTTCTGTATAAGTATTAGAGATGATGGGACAAATTATGGTTTCTGCTGCTGACAAATCCAGAAACATGTTTGCAGAAATTTTGCAGAAACTTCCCATTTTGATCTAGAATAACAGATGAGATCAGTGAGAAGGAAATTCTATTGGAAAGAGATACGTGAGCAGACTGTTCTGTATGTGGATTTCTCTGCACACTTACACTGCTGTAGATGAAGTTGATAGATGATAGGTCTTCCACTGATAGGTACGAACAGTTTGTTCTTATCCAAAGTTATTTAGGGTGGCCAAGGGAAGTAAGAATTAGAAAAATTTCCATATCTTTTCTTTGGCTTGAATTTTGTTAAATGTTTCTGCTGTTGTGCCATTACAGATCACGTTCCAAGGTGTGTGGATACTCAAACACTTTGTAGGGGACTTAGAGCATAATTGAGTGAAGGAAGGGGGAAGAAATGTGTGAGGGAAAGTAGTGATAATGGAGGTTGGCACAATGTGTGGAATGTGTGTTCAGGCTTCAGTATGACTGACCTTTGATGGAAGTGTCCTGGAAACTTAACCTTCTCCCTTCCACCCCCTGTGGTTACATCATTCCAGATTCTGCTCTCACTTGAGGTACATCAGCCTGGAGCACCCTCAGCTTCCTTGGGCACGAGCTTTTCCAAATGGCATAGCTGACTTTGGAAAGGTCCTCTTCTTCTGGTGTCTCAGTTACACACTTGCAGTCAAGTGAGCTACATGCTGGCTGCTGAGACCAGCTGCTGCCAGACTTGAAATGCGGTAGTTTCATTTTTTGAGGAAAGTATCTTTTAGCTTTAGTCCATAAAAATGAAATCAAAATCTGTGTCTGTACTTAACAAAATAGGAAAACGGCTCCCTCAGTTTCCTGCAGATGCAAAACTGATAAGTAGTAGAGGAAAAAAGTGAAGTGTTGATATGAGGAAAAGCAGCTGTTAAATGTGATTTGGGGTATTTATATACCATTGTAAAAGACTAGAATGTTCCATCACCTAGTTAGAATTGAATAATAAAGAAGTTCCATTGAAGTATCTCATGTGATGGTATAAAGCAATTCAGAGTCATTGTGAATGAGACTCCTTTTCCTCTCTGCTCTGCTCCCCTCCTCTCCCTTCCACTCTCTTTTCTTTCCTGTCCTCCTTTTTTCCCTCTTCTCTTCCTAGCCACCCTACCTTTTCAGCATCCCTTCTGGCTGAATGCAATTTATAAATGTCAGGTTCAGTGAAGTCAGCATTGTGTCTGTCATCTTTGCTGCTAGCCAAACCCTGGGCTCAGGTAGTTGTGGACACTTTTGGAGAATGTTTCAGGAAAATGCTGGTTGCAGAGGACCCTGGAGATCAGCTGGACCAGCCCCCTGCCCAAAGCAGGGCTTGGTACCAGCCAAGGAGCAGAGCGATGGTTTGGCTTTTTGTAAGTCATTTCTGTCACTGTTCCCACTGGTCCATTGCCAGTGGGGGGTCACAAGTGTAAACAGGGCTTCAGGAAAGCAGCTGATACTTCAAGCACTGGCATAAGCAATTTTATGACTTTTGTAAAGGAAGCGTGAAAATTGGGACCAAAACAAAATCCCCTCAAACCCAAATAAAGTTACAGTTTCAGCTGGAAATCCTTCAGTAGTGAGAACTCTCAGCACAACCCCCTGGCCTTTTGGTGCAGCCCATGGCCAAGCCTCTTGTCTACTCATGAGACACAGCTCATGCTCCTTTGGCTACTCTTTTTTCTGACACTACTGGCTCTCTGCCTTTCACATGCAGTAAATAGTCTCCTTTTTTCTAAAGCTGATTCAGGGCAAAAATAAAGCATTTTATTTCTTTCCTGAATGCTAAGTAATTTTGTGCACCTTCAGATTTAATCTGGCTTTTGAACATATCCCTGATCAAGGAGATCAATATACCTTCCTATTGCTAGGAGCAGTAAGTGACACAGGGTGGAAAGTAATAAATATCCCTGTGACCATACCTTTGAAGCAGTGCAGTTACTTGCCTTTCACTGGAAGTTTAATTTCTTCATGTTTTTAGTTAAAAGCTTTTAATAATTTTAACTGCAGTAAATACACTGCAATACTTTGCTATTAAAATAAATCCCTTTTCAGCTTCGAGTCCTTGGAGTTTGAATCCTGTCCAGCCTTTTTCTGCTATCTGCCAATTCCTTCCTAAGTGCAAACCTGACACTCTTGCCAATAAATCCACCTTCATGCCATTTAAAGTCATCTGCCCTTTTTTTTCTGGAGCTAATCAAAGTTTGCAAGAAGACATTATTTAAAGGGAACCGGCTCTAGGATTCAAGCCATTTTAATTTTGCAAGGTAATTAAAAGAAATTACAGCTAACTATTAAATAGAGAAATAGTATAGACTGTTTGAAAGCTCACTTATTTTTATTTTCTTTTATGAATCTTTGGAGAGAAAGTTTTCCAGGGAAGAATTTGAGGGTTTTATGCTGGTTTTATGTGCTACTCCTAATCCACTTTTTAGACTCCAAAGCCCAGCATAGCAGAGCCCAGCACAGCAGAGCCCAGCCCTGCTTCCTAAGTCGATTGCAGCATGTTAAACTCAAAGCACCATTTTGTTTTTACCTTGTGAGAGAGCTGGGCTGATAAATAGAGAAGATACTGGCACTCCAGGAGACAACCACAGTGTCCACACAGGTTAATAGCCTCATGTCTTTCAAGAGCAGCATTTCCAGTCTCCTTACACAGGCACACATGATCACACACAAAATTATAAAAGGATTCAGTCTCTGGAACACTTTTAACTTGTATATTAGTGTCACGCTGTACAGTATATTCTAGTTATTTTATTAAAATATAGTAACAGTGTTAAATTGCTAATATATGTTATATAATATCTATGGCGAATCTAAACCCTGAAATACACAGTGGTCACATTAGTTCTTCCAGGAAATTGGATTAATTGTTGCATTGTTGGAATTTCTTTTAAAAAACATGCCAGTTCTGCTGGTTAACACCACGTGTAAGGCTTAAACAGTATTTCTGGGAGTGATTTACTGGTCCAGCAGAAAAGTCTGGTGACAAACCTTTCTGCTGAGATTTGCTTACATTAGGAAACAATGCAGGTGGGAGTCTATTTCAACATGGAATGGATTTTTTCCTCTTTCTTTCTGATAAATGAAGTGCTTATGTAAGGTGAGAGATTGAAAAAAGCGTGAAGCCTGCAGCCCTTAGAGGATCCGTCTGAAAGCCCCACATGCAGGCAGAGGAATGCAGGGAGACTCTAATGCAGTTCCTGTACGTGCTCACCTCAGGTGTTCTGGGAGCCCTGGGTGATGTGTGTGCCAGTCTGGGAACGCTGCTCAGCAAAATCTCCTTATTGCAGCTA
This sequence comes from Calyptomena viridis, assembly GCA_013390005.1. NCBI lineage: Eukaryota > Metazoa > Chordata > Aves > Passeriformes > Eurylaimidae > Calyptomena > Calyptomena viridis. The sequence continues at coordinate 366,640 of WEIV01015699.1, forward strand.
AAAGTTTGAGTTTGGAAATGCTCAGCATCTTGTGCAGCACCAGAGGGTATGCTGACACCAAAGTCATTTTATTCGTCACTCGGTAATAAATAATTCTCATATCTTCATGGTAGGAATCCTTTATCCTTTGCACTTTTGTGTTTTCATTTTGTGCATAATAGAGAGGATCTGGGTTTGAGTTAGTGCTCGGCAAATTGTCTGTTCTGAAGTTTCATTTTATGCCAGAGTGCTCCCTTTGGCTGCCTCTAAAACCTACCTTCGTCCTCCCAAATCAGTCATTTGGTGTCAATGACAAATATTTGATGGTTTTTACTGTCAAGTATCATATGCAAATCTAACACTGTCATATCCTTAAATTACTGTAGTGCTTGATTAAATTAGCCCTTTTAAAAGGGATCCAGGTTCACTAATAGTGTTTCCTGTAATGCACATCTCCAGAGAAAACTTGAGATCTGACTTCTATAGTCAGAACCACTTAGGCTCATCCTCTTTTCCCCTTTCACTCTGCAGCATTCAGATGAATTGCATTTTTCAGGCACAGTTCAAGCAGACTGTCAGGTCTCCAGGGCTCTTTGCCTCCTGGGCTCCACATTCCCACTGTCAGCTGTGAAAAATAATTCCCCTTTTGCAGTTGTGTCCAAGGAAAGTAAGATGATAAATCCACAAGTTAGATTTAAGAGGGGAAGTACATTGGGTATTGAATAAGGAAATATTGTTGATATGAGGCATGGGAAAGTTTAAAGCTTTCTAGCTCATGGAGATTTTACTTGAAAGAAAATTTAGGGGGTTGTTAGTCAAATCTTTTTAGAGTCCCTGAAATGTGGCAGTCATTTTGAAAAGCATCTGGCTGAAAAAAAATGTAACAGGAAAAAGAAAGTAAACTCTAAACACAGAGCAGCAAACCCTCAAGAAAAAAAAACAGCAAAAGTATCCAACACATGCAGGCTGAGTGTAAATAACTGCTTTCAGATAAAATTCACGATAGAGTGGTCTTGGTGTTCAACTACTCTCATGAAACTGCAATATGATTGAGAACAACTTTTGAACCAGAAGAAAACGTTAGATCTTTTCATTTTGGAGGACTGCAAAGTTCTCCCTGAGGTAGAGGAGAGGTGCAGGTATGAAGTTGACTGGGAATCATTGCTCATGTTCTTTTCTTTTCATTGCAATGTTCTTTTCTTTGCTATAATGCCATAGTAGTGCTTTTCCATGGAGAATAGATGGTAGAACTTAAATCACTGCTAAGTCTGCAAATTGATTGAACCTTCAGTGTGCAGCAACAGGAGTCTTCAGTTAAAGAAAAAAAAAAGCCATTATAATGAAGCCCCAAGTCTCTCAACCATTCTCCTTTTCACCTGTCAAGTTTTCTGCCCCTGTTATATCTCTATTAGATTTAATACACGTAAGTATCAGTTCAGCACAGCCATCCAACATCCTACTCTGTACAGGCAAACCCTGTCACTATTCTAGTAAACCTCTAAATGTATCCAAATCCTTCTGAAGACTTTCAGACAACATGGCAAATAGTGCTTTGCTAGCTGTCAAGTGGAAGTGATTAGTTTATTTCTAAACACCAAGCTTCTGAGAAATAAAGCAGCATGGTAAATGAGGCCACCTTCCTTCTTTAACTTGATTTTAATAGCATGCTGCACTAATGGCCAGAACTGTAATTGGGTGAGAGAACTTTGCGCTGCTCCATAATTCAACAAGTGGAATATTAATATTATATATTGGAAAATTTTTCACAGACCACAAAAGACTAATGTGTCTCAGGAGTGAGATTCATTCAGGAAGGGCCAAAGTCTCTGTGCATCTTGACTTGTCTGCTCCCAGGTAAGTCAGGCACGGTGTTTCCTGTGCCTTACAGTCCCATGTCCCAGGCTGGCTGTCCCTGGTACCAGAGTGCTGTAGCTGCTTAGGAGTGGATTTACTCCGCCCTTCAGCTGGCACTGGGCGGCAGCGTGGGCAGAGGGTGTGGTTCTGCTTCCAGCCAGAGGAGGGGTGCCCTGCAGAGGGGCCCAGCAGGCCATTGCAGCACATCCTGCAAACACTTAATTTTCAGTGCAAGCCTATGCAGGACGGATGCCCGTGATGTGACATCTGTGACAACCAGCCCCTCCTGGTGCACGTGGTTGCCTTTTGGCCAACAGCCGTGGCACTGGGCGAGTGTGTGCAAGGATATGATGAAAAGGGAGAATTAATTTAAATTATGGAGCAGAGTATCTTCTCGCTTCTAATTAATTAATGAGAAAATTGTGTGTGTACCAAGAAAAATCCTGTTCCTCGCAGCAATCCAAACAACAAGATGGGAAATCTCAGTACAAGAACTTTACTTGGACTTCAGTGAATGTCCTCACTGGGAGGTTATTAGTAATTATGGCATGAAGAACGAATCTGGGAAGAAGAATAAACACAGACAGAGGAATTCCAAGAATAGTTTTACTTAGTTACAAACAAAGATGTTAATTGCTGTATGCAATTACAATGTAAGTTGGAATAAACTGATCTGAACTCACCTACCAAATTGCATTTTGCAGAAGGTACCAAGCCACCTCCATGAGAGGAGCTGAAGAAATTTGAAAGTATTTACAGATCTGGGTATTTGGTAAGAATGAAGGCAAGAAAACTGAAAATGCATGTAATTTTTTGTGTGTGTGTCTGTCAAAATCACTCCAAGGAATTAAAAGGAAAGAGTATTTGTCTCAGGTTAAATTCACTGGGGAGCTTTTCCTCCCTTCCTATTTTCTCTTTCAGACATGGGCACATCCCCACACAAAGACTCCGTGCAAGTATGTGGCACATGGGCTCATCATAGTCCTGTTTATTTCCTTATTGGCATTTTCCTTACTATAGTCTGTAAAAAATCTCAGTCTCTACAGCAGCACCTAATGCTAAGTAGAAATTACTGATTGAAGACTGACTAGCCATGGATGGTCAAAGAGTGATTTCTTTGTAAGAGACTCAAAAAGTGGTTCGCTTTAGTTTTTTCTCCCTCACACAGTTTTCTTATCTATAGCATTGGTTATTGACTGATGTTTTATAGACAGTCTGGGAAAGTTAGTTAAGGAGGTCTGGAAGTATTTTCAGGGATTTTAGTTTGGTTTTCTCAGATGTGCTGTGGCAAAGAGTATATTTTGTTGTTCTTCTAGCTGTATCCTCATACTGTCTGCAAAATCTTTCAAAAAATATCAGAAATTAACAAGCAAAAACTTAGGTCATGAAGCTGAGCATAAAAGTTGACTGAAGTGCATCCATGGACATATAGCGGAATCCGTTTTCCTTGGGGGAGACGTGTGTCCAGGGAAGGGGAAAGATACAAGCTCACCAAGCCTCTTATTTCCATGCTTCCCATCACAGGCTCTGTCAGTGCCCAGATAAGAAAAACATGACTCGTTGCTGGAAAGAGGATACGTTCTGTTGCATACGAAATGCTTTGTTAGTGAAATCTGGTACAGGCTTCATGTTAAAATAATCGATGTGAAGTTCAGCTTGCTGCATTATGATACTTCAACCCTCAGAGCACTGAGGTTAAAGACACAAGAGTGAGGAGCATGTAGCCCTCTCCTTTGCCTCTGAGCCGTGGGGCACGAGCAGCAAAGGGAGAAGGATTTTGGAAATGGTGGCAGGCTGGGAAGAGGAGACCATCTCTTTCACTGCCCAGCTACAAGGATGGCTTTACAGCCTTGCCTAGGTTTCAGAGACTTAATTGGGTTTTTTCTCTTCTAATTTAAAGTAAATCAAGTTGTAAGGAAGCGGCATCAATGTCTTAGACAGGCATCAGCTAAGACAATTTAGCTCAATTCCATAGCAGTTTTTGGCATATTCCAGTCTCAGTATCAGGTGGGTGCAGAGATCCCCACCTAGAGCAGGGAAACCGCAAAGCAGAAGGAAAACATTAAGTGTTTTGAAAGAGATGTGAGAGGCCCTGCAGAATTTATGGCCTTCAGGGGCCTGTGAGAGGTTTACGAGGCCGGAAGGTTTCTGGGGAGCACTTTTGTGTGGGCTTTTGCAGGTGGTTCCCCGCACCTCCGTTGGCTGGAGTTACCATGTTGCTGGAACTGGTACTGCTTTGGGTTTCTGAATGGCAAGTCACATCTTTCTGGGGAAATAGGAAATTGCAGAGCAGCAATGCCATTCTCAGATGCTCTGCATCACCAGGAGGACATGCAGGCTGCTGCCATGCAGTACCAGTATCAGTGGAGATTGATACACTGTTTTGAAAACAACTGTTTGTCTGTGCAAGGCCAGAAGGAAAAAAATATTTATATTCTGGTCAGCCTTAACTGAAGAAATTTATTCCTCCAAGTGGTTTTATTTTCCAGTGGAACTTCTTGCAGCAGTACAAAAGATAGTGAGTGATGTGCTACAAAAAATCTAGTTTCATGTGTGTTCTCTTTGTCTTTTCATCAGAGGCCTATTAGATATTTTCTGATGATCAATTGTTAAAATCCTTTTAAATAGCAGCAACATAATTTTAAGTGGTTTATTTAGTGTAATGCACAAAGATTTTATTAAGCCAGAAACCTCTCCAGGAATGGTGGCTCTGTCAGTGCCTCCTTCCCTGAGATGATCTTTCTAGTCTTTAGGAGCTTGCTAAAGCTATTGAGCACAGCTGGAAACAGGTGTCCTTGCCAATATTTTGTGTGCTTTTCATCCATTGACCACAAAGGCTTTATTGCCCATCCACCCCATTCTCTATCTGATTCCAGTAGGAAATTAGCACATGAGCCTGTAGCTCCACACTTGCTGTCCATAGATGACTGCAGAGTTTCCCTCTGTGGGTGACCTGTTCCACACAGGAGAAAATACCTGGCTGTTGTTACAAATTCATGACAAATTAGTTCTTCCCACAGACTGCTGGTCTCCCCCTCACAGGCTGTGAGGCAACACTTCCAGTGAGAGCAAAGTCCTCCAGTCTGTCTCAGCAGCACCAGGTCCCAGTGCTGTGTCCCAGCCCATATTGGAGAGGCTGGGAAATATTCACTCCAGTCCTGGGGGATGGAGTTTGCTCTGATTTCCCCAGGCTTGTCTTAATGGCCACCTCTGCCTCCCAGACATGTTGGTGTTCTGCCTTTCTTATTTATATTTAATATCTTTAGGCTTAAATCCCATTTCTTATGGCTTTGGCCGCAAAGGAATAAGATCGAGAGGGAATCTTCTGCCACATGCTGATAACGCTACAGACCATGGTGGGAGGTTCCCCAATGCTTCCCAGACAAGAGTATCTCCTTTTGCATGTCCAACCTGCAAGATGTGTGCTGGTTAGGTGAGCTCGAGCATTTACTCAACTTCCAAAGAAATCACTGCTGGGGCTGAGAGTCATGAGGACCTACAGTATTTCACTGAAGCCTTTATTTATACAACTGGTGCAAATATCATGGAAAGATAATTGCAGGGGGGTGGATAAGGATTGTTGAAAGTGGGTTCCAGAAACAATACAGGAATTGATAATTTAGTTTTATGAATCACAAAACCTGGCAGTTAAAACAAGGAGCTATTTGGTAACTTGTAGCATAGCCTGCCCCCCCTATAAAGATATTATCCACCTTTGAAGAGGTTATGCCACCTGTGTTTTAAAGGATATACCTGAACGTGGTTATATCTCAGGTTTTGCTCCCTATAGGGTTAGCAGCTGGAGAGCATGGTTTATGATCATATTTTTGTCTTCTTTTTAATTCATGTCCCCCACCTTCAAGTATTAATCATCTGCTGTAACCTGTTGTTTCAGATGGCTGCTAGGTCCTAGCTGATGGAGTTTATTGATTTCTGACTCTGATCTTGCAAATCTTATTTCAAATTCATCACCTTTCAGAGCGGTACTGGGAGCCTGAGCTGAACTGCAGTATGTTATGGATGAGAGAGCGCTGTCATGGGCTTTTTACTGTCACCAGCTGTAAAGCCCCTCTGCATGTCCTGCTCTGGTGCAGCCCCCCCGATGCTGAGAGGTCTCAGAGCAAACCCTGGCCCCGTCCCTCCTGCAGCCCCATGCACGGCCGTGCCCGACACCTCGCTGTGCCAGCACCAGCCACGCTGTGTCGTGTTGCACCACAGAAGAGGACAGACAAGGAGCTGTGCACAGCAAGTGTCAGGCAGTGGGTTGGTGGCCCAGCGTGGTGGGTGGCAAGCCCCCCTTGTCACAGTCCACCTCCAGCCCTGCTCTCCTCACACACAAATTATGGTCCTCTCCTCCCCACTGCAGTGGAAAGTCTGAAAACCTGAACCAGATGCAAGGTTTCACCTGAGTTTACAGACGGCCTGGAAGCAATAACTCTGGGAAGTATAAACTGCTCCTTTCATCGTAATAAGATGTTAATGGGGGGAAAGCTCCGCTGCTCCAGGCAGTCCTCTATTAACGCTGCCGCAGCAGCTGGGAAAACGGGATCCGCTGGATCGGTTTCAGCAATGCCCACAGCCGTGCATCCCCGTGCCCGTGGCTCAGGGCCTCCCATTCAAATGTCCCCGCGGTGTGGCCCCAATACCTGGGGCAGAGGGGGCCTGGTCGTGTCCCCGCCCCCAGCTCAGGGTCCCAGGTCCGCAGGTCTTTGATGAGGGCTGTGGCAGCGGCACACAGCGCTCCTCAGGGGGCTGAGCAAAACATCTGTTCACCATTGCTTTGGGTTGGTAATAGCGTTTTGATGGTCTCTTCTGCAACATTTTATTTTAGAGGGCCTGGTGACACTCGCATGCCAAGTGCATCCAAAGTGCAAGTGGCTTCTGGGTTATGCATTTCAGCTAAGGTTGCCTGTAATTTGGGATGTGCACGTGCCCCTCTGAGGCAAGACCACATCATCCCCAGCTCCCGCGTTGCTGGTCGCAAGCTGTGCTGCTCTGCTCTCCCCCTTGCTTCCGATGGGAAGGGATGTTTGGGCCAAACCAAGCTGTCCCCTCTTTGACTTAAAGTGAAAAATTACTTTGGAAGTCGGGCTGCAATCTCTCAATATGCAGCGTGGGGTTAGAGGAGCAAATGCAGCCAGTGCCCTCCTCTGCAGTGCTCTGTATATGTTTGCTTTGCTGTTGTGGAAAGTCTCTACATGTGGTACCAGGCTCAGGCAGCTTAGAGGTAAGGAGGAACAGAGAGGTAACGTGTTTTCTACTGGGCAACCTTATATGCTCTGATTTTGCTGGATTTTCAGCTAAAGGGAACTGTGAAGGATAATTACCATCATGTGTTACCTGAGATTACAGGGTTGCTTTCCAACTAATGACACTAGGAGAACCAAGCAGTTGTTAATATTTAATCAGACTCTTGGCTTAACAATTGGATAAATGAGGTGTGTAATTACACAATTATAGAAGACATTTCAGATAGGAACTGTGCTGTTATTAATAGTGAAGGTGAAAGCTGATGAACATACACCGTTCAGTCCCATCAAGCACATCATTAAAAAACATCTTCAGCACAAGAGTCTAACAGCATGTCCTACGAGATGGTAAACAAAGGTTTCAGCTGCTTTTGAGATAAAAATTCCTGCTTGGCCAAGAGGTTTCAATGTAAGAAAAAATACCAGACCAGGTGTTTTGTTGATGTGGCAAGCTGTAATCAGGGGTAACTAGGGAACATTTAAATATGTACACAGATTATATCACACATTTATGGCTGTGCTTTATGCATCATTTCTCAGCAGTCAGACAATTATTTTCCCCAGGTTATTCATTTTAAATCTTATAGGAAAGAGAGGTATCTTTTAAGTCTGTGTAGTGCTTATCGGCCTAGTGGAACTTTTCTTTTAAATAAGTGTTGTAATATAGCACATACAAGGTGTTGTGTTTGATTGCAAAGTGCCATTTGTAATGAAAATGAAGATGCTGTCTATTATAATCTCATTACTCTGTTCCTTTAATCCTGTGCTTTATCTCAGCTCCTTAAAAACTTTACTTGATCTTGATTTGAAAAGATTGCAATAGTCGTGGTTCTTCAGTGTTCCACTACAGTGACCGGTAACTAACTCTCTCAAGAGTCACTTAGTGGGATACTGGAAAGTTAATATCAAAAATCTAAGAATTTATTGACTAGCATGATTGCAGGTTAGTGATATGAATTGGAATAATGCAGGAAATTGAACCTTAGAAATGCTTTTCACAACGTAATGAAGCAGCATTCAGGTGTTAATGTGGTTTCCCAAATGTGAGGTTGTAAAAACAAGAAGCAGGTTTCTTGGCAGATGCTATGGGCAATAGTGTTTCAACTCCCTTCTCTTCCCAACTAACCTTCCTGAAAAGTTTGCAGTGACCTAGATCTGGATACACAGACATTGTTGAATTTCTCAGTGTCTAGTTCCAGCTGTGAGTAGATACCACCACCTCTGCAGTGTGCATTGAGATCAGGGGAAGAAATGTCCTATTGAAATCACATTAATGTTTTTCATCTAGAGATATTTACATTAAGAAATCATGAAATTAGATGTGGTGTGCATGCTCACTGCTCAGCTGAGACCTGGTTCTGTGCCAGTGGCTGAGCTCCACAACACGCTGTCAGGCCCTCTTGGTGTGTGCTTGCACATCAGTTCCTCTTTAATAGCAGTGTGTACTTGGTGTTCAGCTCACTCTGTGAAAGGAGGAAAACCCTTCAATTACAGTGATGCAGAGCCAACAGGGATAATTAGGAAAATAAGATTTACCTATATGATATTTTGGCATAGAACTGTAAAAGGAGACATAAAGAAACCCACAACCAATACAATTTCCTATAGAATGTTACCTTGCGATCAGGTTTAGTGCGACCTGTTTCTTCATCCTCTTTTTTCTCTCCCTCACTTTGAGTCTGATAATCCTGTCTTGCCCAAACTGGTTGCACTGAAATAATTTTCCTGTATTCTGACTTTGTCATTCGCCTTCCTGAGACTGCATCTCTGCAGCTCCAAGCCTCACTTCTGAGTTCTGTATGGCCATGAACTGTGCCCTCCATCCTCCTTGACAGACCTCTCTTGCTCACATGTGATACCCACGTTCTTGTGCTCCCCATTCCTTCTAGTGCTTTCATTACATTGCCACCAAGAACATCTTTGATAAATAAAGAGACTTGCAGCTCTCTTTTCTTTCCAGGACTTGATTCCTTTGCTTTGCTGTCCCCAGAGGCTACCTCAGAATTACTGGATGAAATATAGATTAGAAACTAAGGAACCTGGGAGCTGTTTTATATGAACATTGACCAGACAAGTTGAAGTACCATTGAAACTGGTTGAGAACACACCATCATAGCAGCTCCCTCCATGAATTGTCCAGGCTGTATATTCCCTGAGGAAGGACCACCTATGGCTCTTGGCTGTGAAGCATTTCATGTCTTTGCATCCCTGTGTAAACAGATTTGGGACAAGGAAATAAGCAGCATGCAACACTTTCCACCCCTACTCTGCAGGCCTGGCTAGCCTGCTCTGTGAGGGGCATGTGGCCACACGGTGAAATCCCTTTTGGCCCACATGACACACAGATTTTCAGGGAGCAGCAGAGAAATTGTTGTTGGCTGGTGGGTTTGTGCTGGAGTGGGCAGAGAGCTTCCTACAAGGTCCTGCCTGTGGGAACATGGGCATGGTGATGCAGAACTTTCTGTAACAGAGTCCAGCCTCCTCTCAGTGTACTACCTTTAGGAGATGGTTTCATTATCTATAAAGCTTTTTATTGCATCATTTCCCATTAGTCAAGACATGGTCTGTGCCCAGTGCTACTGCAGCAGTTATGATAAAGGCTTTTGCTGTTGGCTTTTGGGGGAAAATCCAAGACTGACAGAGGGCTTTTTTAGCTAAGGCAAGCAAGATTCATTTGTTAATTAACATTTGTGGCACCTTAAAATCAGAAAATGCTGCATGTGTACTTGTCAAGGTGGCTTGCGTTTAAACTTTTTGAAGCCTTAATGACTTGGTCTGTGAATTCCTGATCAACTCTATCTATAAAAATAAAAATAAACCAGAAAAATATTGAGCTCTGGCACCTGAAGAAAGCTCCTCTTCTCCCATGTATGTGGTATTCCCTTTTGTACCTCTTTGAGGATTGAAGTCCAGAAGACTGCAGAGTCAGTGATCAGAAAGTACTTACAGCATGAATACATAAAATATCTATTTAATTAAAGTGTTAATATATGTGGAATGTTTCAAGGACACTGCTTTGTAGATTTCTGCAGATTGGGCACATCAGTAATTTATGCACTGTCTGTCTTTACATGTCTTACTTGGCTATTTACACTTGTCCTCACCTGAAACATGGACCATGTCAACCTTTCCACTCTGTGACTACCCTGGCAAGACAGGACACTTAACAAAGGGAACACACAGTGACAAATGCTGTCTCACGTATCCCTGAAGCAGTGCATGCAGAGATACACATGGACAAGCAATTCTCAAAAAAAAGATGAGTCGCTGTTATCGTGGACCTTGGGAACAAATTTAGCTTTCTGCCAAACTGGTGCCTCCATTTCTCTAGTCATCATTTGCAAAAGCAGCTTTCATGGAATCCATAAAATCAGGTTTTTTCTGTCTTTTCCTTTGAAGAAAGTCAGTGTCACCCAGACCTCACAGAGCTCTCAGCTGGATGCACATGTTGGCTGCCCTGTTTGATCCCTACTGAGCTAAATGTTTTTACTTGCATTTAACCTCCTTTGAAGGGAGACAGTCCCACAAGGTATCCTCTCTCTGTGCCAAGATACTTCCATGGGTTCATCCCACAGGCCACATAGGTGGTATTCAGGGCACTTAATATTAAATTAGAGACACCAGCTATTCCTCTGTGTAATAACTCCCGACAGAAAGAAATAAGAAGAGGTCGCACAGAGTATGGGTAAAATTCAGGGCAGCTTTTAATGAAACTCGAAGTTTCAAAAGTAAATCTGATAATGTGGGTGATGTAGTCAATGGAGAGTAACCAAAGAGCTTACTGAACTTTCTTTGAAGGTTTGAATAAAGAAGGATTTCTTTCAGTGCTTCCAGTTAATGGGCATGTTAAGTTAAATGCAGTCAGTGGAGTGCAGAGAAGCAGAATGGCTGGGGAAGCCCATGGAGAGGGAAGATGAACAACGAGCCTGTATTTTGGCAGGGAGGTGACTGCAAGCCTGAACTCATTCAGCATAAGGAGACAAGTGAAATAAGAGAGTATTTGGTTCTGTGGGATCCACTTATCTTTTATCTGTAGATTTTAATTTCTCTTTGTAAAAGAATAGATGTAGGTTATGCAACATTTTTCTAATGCTCCAGCTGTGGAAAACAAGCCACATCTGGCACATAAAATAACAATGAAATTATCTGAAAGCTGTACTGTTCTTAAAAGCAGCTACAAGTATGTGTTCAAATAACTCGCTGGAAAAGAACAGATCCAATTTGTCAGATGATAATGCATAAGCTTAGAAGGAGGGAAAAATTAAGCCAAGAGAAATACTGCACTTCAGAGAGTTCAAATAAAGAGGCTCCTTTCCACCAACCTTCTGGGGGCTTGCGAGGCATAAATTACACAAACAGCATTTAAAAACAGGAATGCAAAAATCAAAGAGCAAAATTAAAAGCTCTGTTAATGTTCCAGCCATGTAACAAGTGTGCAGCAGATGTCGGAGGCCTATGGTTAAGAAATCCTCTGGTCTGGATGCACAGTTTCCAGTATGTCCTGCTGGCACAAATCTGAAGGCAGGCTGTAACAAACGTACTGTCAGCTGTGTAAAATACAGTCTGTGAGAAGAGGAAATAGTGCAAATCTGGAACAATGCTTTCACTTGTATTTCTCTAAAAAAGCTGTTATTTCATAGTGTTTCTGAGCAAGGAGCCACCAGTGGCCTGAGAACTGTCGCAGTCCATCTGCATGAAGACCCACCTCCTTTCCCAGTTCTTGTCTCGTACTGGTTCTGAGGTTTCCAGTGAAGCAAAGGTAACTTGCTGCACCTTAAAATGGAGCAGTTCACCTTAACTGCAGCTGACGTTTGGGTTCCAAGGATGTAGCCTGCTTTCACGGTCTGTTATACCCTATTTGGGTGAAAAGACCTGTGCTGCCAAAGGCAGAAAGGAGTAATAAAAATACAAATAACATATTGAAATACTTTAGCTGAGGGAAATTGTCAAAAGACTATGGATTTATTTCTTTGGTTTTATGTTTAAAGTGATTTCTAAAGCTGCAGTTTGATAATATTCTTAAAATATGTCAGACTTTACACGTTAAGTGGTAGAAAAATACCGTGCCTCCTACACTCACAGCAGCGGGAGAAGCATGTTGTGATGACTACATAAAACCATTCCTGCAATTGAGTTGTTCTTAAGTTAAATATTTTTATCTACCAAACTATAATAAAACATCAGTCAATACCACACACACAGATCCCAGATGAATGTAAGACTGAATGCACATTAAAGGCTTTGCTGACAGCCCTGACAAGAGGGTTTTTCATGCAGGTTTGCAGGCTTAACATCTTTTAAACAAACTCCCCTTTACATCACCTCTGCAGTTGCAATGGACCTTACTGTGGGAGTAAATTACACACCCGCTTAATCTGAGAGGGTTTAGATTAAACGTGAGTGTCATCCTGGGGGTGGAAAGGATGGGCTGGTGAGGCAGAGGAGGTGGCAGGGGAAGATACTGCATATGAGCCTGACATGGAATCAAATTAACTAGTGCTGCTCTGTGTACATTTTACATGTCTGAATAGTTGTGAGTCTGAGCTGAATCCTGCCATGGGAAATGCTGTTTGTCTGCTCTTTCTCCTTCCTATTACTGAAAAAGTTAAGAAAAAAATATGTTTGCATTCAAGTTTTCAGTATGTTTATTAATAAGTATAAAGTTTTTGGAGTTGTGCACTGCATGAGCAAGGCAGGTATAAAATGTACTGTTTCATCTCAGTGGCAGCTGCAGTTTCAATTTTGTGGCAGAGTGATAAATGATAGGAATTCATATTGTTCTGCCAACTTCCTTGGAAGATGTATTCTATAGAATGAAAATAGAAGCACTGAATTATTGAGAATCATCCCATTTACATATGAAAATGGTATGGTGTCATGTTAAATACACCATATTAAGAGGTCAATTAGAGACCTATTTCGAGTTAATGGAATTAGTCCTTTTTTTATTTTACATTTTAAATGCAATATTTCAAGGTGTTGAAGATAGAAGGAATAGAAAATAGAGTAATCCAGTTAAAGGAAGTTAATGCTTGTGGATTGTCTGAGAGCAAAGACAGCAGGTGAAAGGGTGTGATGGGACAAGAACTGAGCAGGCAACACCCTTTCTTCCCATCTACACTGACTCCCCTGTGCATGTGAGTGAGAAATGCTATTTTTTAAAGCACATTCCCTACATCTGGATAGACCATAAAACAAGGGAAAACATGCTTGAGCCCTGGCTCCCAACCCAAACCTCATTTCACTTAATCTTACAGTACTTTCTTTAAGTCCTATTTGGTTCAGTGGAAAAAGTCCTGAGAGCAATACTGCAACTGGTCAAGGTACGATTCTTGCATTAGTCACTGAACAGTTCTTCAGATGCAGATTTGCATTGGAATCGACTCCAAAGGGAAATAGCTAGAAAGAGCTTCTCTAGTCTTCAAAGGATTTGCTGCTCCTGTGATGCCCCTGGAATATTAATGCACATGGAAATTGGCCCCCTCTGTATTACAAGAGAGAAGATGGCTGCAAAAGGGGAAGCTGAACAAAAGTCAATAAAAGAGGTACAAGGAGTATTTTGGCATCCAAGGACAGTTCTGCCCACAATACTCCAGGACCTTTGCTAACCCTCTCCTTCCACCCTGCCCATGCACACATCTATTTGTGGTTGCACTAGGGACCTGAATTCAGATGGAAAATAAACCAGAGAAAAAAAGCAATAGAATGGTTTTCTTACAACTGACATGTGACATAAATTGCTGCCAAAATAGATATAGATATATATCTATACTCTCCTTTTTCCTGATCTCTAGATAAGGTGCAGGGAGCACTTTTATATTTGGAACACTGTTTATGGTACAGGCATGAAGGAAGGCAGTTTTGTCGCTGGAGTAACTGCTTAACTAAAACAATTATACATCCAGTGCTTGAAGGGTGACACATTTATGCTGTACAGAAGAGCCTGGTGATAGTTTAGCTCACACTTTTCCCTGTGCACATACACTGAAGTATCTGCACAGAAGAGACTAGACCCCCTTGCCCAACTGTACCGCTGTGGTAGAGAGTTGTCACAGCTCAATTTCTGTAGCAAAGCAGCCATAAAGTCCTCTTGATTCATCTTGTCTGGTCACAGTTCAAGTTTCCTAAGTGTTTTGGGTCAGGAATTTTTTTTAATTGTGGTGATTTGCTCCCTACAGGGCTGGTACCAAACAAAGACAACCACCAGATCCTGAGGAACTCCAATGATTCTGTAACAATTTGAAAACTATACTGGGCATAAGACAAAGAAGGCTGCATTTCCAGTTGTTTGAACCATGTAGCTGGGAAGGACTCTTCTCTCTGTAGCTATGGGACTAAGGAGTGTAAATTTTAACATTAGGAAGAAACTTGTCATGCAGTGCTTTGCCACAGAGCCCACATCACTATCTCCTTCTACTGCGTCAGCCAGATCCTGCACTGGAAAGATGTCAGCAACCAAGCCAGCTCTCCTGGCTTGGGAATATGAGCCACTCACTTTCCTGTAAGCTGGGCCACAAGACCACTCATTTCCTGGCACTTTCTGACTCTTGATCTTATTCCACAGATTTTTCCTTTACAAACAACAGGAGGAAAGCTGTGGAAAACAGAAAGGAGAAATAGGTCACAATAGAAATTCTGAAACCTCAGCAAATCTCTTGTTTAAAGTGATTAATTCAGTGACCTCTGACCACAAGGCAGACCTGCAATTTGCCAGCAGGGGATAAGAGAGTCAAGATCTGAATGAATAAAGAGGGGATGAAGAGTGAGTTAATCCAGTAACTGTGAGGGAACATTGGAAATAAAAATACTCAAAATATATGCTTCTTCACTCTAGTTCTTCTGTTGCATGCAGTTTATTTCTGGATATGATGGAATATAAGGTACATTTGTATTCTTTTTGATCTCTAGTATTTGATCCAGATCCAGCCAGCAGAGCAGACTGATGCTCTTAATGCTATTAAGTCTGCATTTATTTATTTTTTAGAATGGAAACTAGAAAAATGCTTGCAAAATGGTACAGGGTTAAAATCAAATTAAGTACTCCAGCACTTCTCCACATTTCAATCTTTCTTGTCCTAAAATATATATATATATATTTTGTTATGGAAAGTAACAAACCGCTTAATGACATTGAACACTTTTACCTGATTTCCCTGAAAAACTCCCCCACAGAATATAATCTTTCATCTATAGTTATAAGCCTGTAAGCGGCTTATGCTATTTTTAGTCTAAATTCACCTTTCATTTGGTTAGTCTTCAGCAACCCAGACCAAATTTACACTTGGAAGTTCCCTAGTTGTTTTCAGTTAACACCATTAAAAAGTGAGAAAGGAGTCTTGAAATAAATTGTCTCAGTAATGCACATATTTCTGCTGCTGGACAGTAAGTAGATACCTCATTTGTAGTACCTGATCTCCTTTGTGTGATAGCTTTAATCACACCATTTTCTCCCAAGTAGAAAAGAAGACTTGTGGGGAACTAATTTTGAAAAGCTACTGTCCAGCAATGCCAATGGCATGAAGACTTCCCCAGAATTGTTTATGCCAGTAGCACTTTAAAATGAGAGAAAGAATCCTTGGAGTAAGATAAAATGCCTGATCGGCACCTCCTGTAGTCCATTACTTAGTTAAGGTTCAATCACTAAAGGTTCAAACAGTACTTGAATGATTTTCCATTTTCATGTGTGGTTTAGGTTCCATTTGACACCAAAATAACACCCTATTACTGATTATTTGATTTTATTGTAAGAATAAATGAAGAAGCGAGATAAAATGTATAACAAAAAACAACTTCTTCCCACCATCATAAATGTTTTAAGATTCAGCCAATAATGTATTAGACTTTAGTCCTTTCCTCAAACAGAAAAAAATTTCTTAAAAGTGTGTATTAACTCTTATTTCTTAAGAGTGGAGTTTTTATGGTTCTCAAAAAGGAGTCCTGAGAGAACCATTAACTCTGTTTTTGTCTGCACAGCAAAACTGCCATTTGAGTTGTCTTTGATTAAATCACTATCTTCTTTTTTTCTGCTTTATTCTTTCTGGAGACATAAGAAGACATTAGTAGCAGAGATAAAGCTGTTGAGAGTCCAAGGAACAAAACTGGGAGGTTATTTATATTCAGCTGTCCAGTAAAA
Source organism: Calyptomena viridis (assembly GCA_013390005.1). Classification (NCBI taxonomy): domain Eukaryota; kingdom Metazoa; phylum Chordata; class Aves; order Passeriformes; family Eurylaimidae; genus Calyptomena; species Calyptomena viridis. The sequence goes on from WEIV01015699.1 coordinate 382,855, forward strand.
GATTAGAAATATGAATCATTATTTTATAATATTAAAGGATGACATAAAGTTTTGGGTTTTGACAGGTATGGTGTGATAAAAGCAGATCTGCCTATAATTAATTGTTATTATTTACAGAACATGCTAATATACATACTGATTTACAGGAAAATACACAGATAGAACCCACCTGACAGGAACTTTATGTAACAAAATAAATTTTAACAAAACTGATGATGGCAAAGACAGTTCATTTGCCTCCCTCGCTTCCCAGACAAGAGCCCTGCAGCTCCTTAGAAGGCAAAAAGTTTCTCACCTTGTGCTAATTAAGCCCACTGGTGATTTAGCATTTGCTCTGCTAGATACGGATCACCACCTACATTTTAATGCTACTGCATTACAGTTGCAACAAATAGTCTGCTTAAATTCAGAAAAAGAGGCCAATATTTGGTGTAATGTACAACATTCTCCAGGTGCAGTAGGAGGGATTACATTGACGAGAGCTGCAAGTGTGAGTAACAGAAAAACATAGACACTGTCAATCACAACGAGCCTCAGCTGCAGTTAAGATTTATGATGTCAACCTTATAATATAGACCTGCTAATGAAAATCAAAGACTGATTTTCTACAGCAGGCTCATGAAGGCTCTAATGAGAGCATCTTCCCATTGAATGGCTACTTGGGAATGGCTGTTCTAGAATTGCAGGACTCTCAGTAGTTACAGCCCTTGCTCAGTGCCACTGCTAGAATTTTAAATGGAATTTTTAAAAGTTTGGGTTTTCCTCAAAAAAGAATATGAGGCTGCTGATCTGCCAATATTAGCTTTGTGGTCTTAAAATCAATAGCAAAAATTACAGATAAGAGGCAGAAAAGGTCCATTAATGCCTAAAAACATGTGGTGTTCAGGCGCAAATTTAGCATAGAAAAAAATGGAGGGAAAATTAATCTAACATTATGCAGAAACCTGGCAGGTTGTAATGATACTCAGGCCTCTAAAGTCTCTTTTGTCCAGTGAGAGACCTGTCCCATCTCAGTCAAGCCTAATTCAGGAAAGGTTTGATTTGATAGTCAGATCTCCTTTGCACTCACTGGCAACACTAAATTCAGTAGAGTACTAATGGTCCCTGCCTTAGAGAATGCCAGAAACCAAAAAAATCTCCAACAGAAGCAGATGCCTCTTCCCTGCTGCCTTTGTGGCTCACATGCCCTCATTGCAAGGCCAAGGCAGAGCAAGTGGCTGTGGTCACTTTCAAATGAAAAAGTTTTTGAAAAAACTTCAAAATTCCTGAACAAATTTCTCAACATAACTTGATACTCTGAAAAACTGTTTTTTTCATTTGAAATACAATTTTCCTAGTGTCAATGTCTGGTAAATAAAGAAGACACATCCTGGTTTTGAGTGTCTAATCATAAATAGTGATACATAACTGTTCTCCCAGAATTTTGTTCTCTCAGAACTCAATACATATATTAAGCAGAGTATGTGTGCACACATGAAAACAATTTCTCAAAAAAGACCCTTAATAATCCATGCCTATCTAATTTTGCATTTCCTTCAAGATCAAGTAAACATATAACGGATACACCTCTATAGCTAAGCATATATGTACATGCCTATGAGTAAGGACATCAAAAATGGAACTGAAGACATAAAAGCTAGTAAAATGTGGGTGCTGTGATCCAGCTCAGTAAACTGTTGTTAGTAGCATTAAGGTGAAATATTACTGAAGACATAAAAGTATTGCGAAAGAGCTGGATGTCCTCCATTAGTTTTGTATAACTCCAGCTTGTGAAAGATGAACTCTTCTGTTAATTTGGGGTAAGAAGGATTGTTTTCCTTGGTGGTTCTTCTTCCATCAGGTGTCTGTGTTGACCTCTGAGCCTGCCAAACAGGCTGCAGCAGCTGGGGTGGTTCCTCCCAGCCAGAGCTCTTCCCCTGTTTTGGCAGGTTAAGTGTATTGGGCTCAGGTTTATGCAGCCCAGCAGGGGTCAGTGCCTTCTGCCCGTGGGGACTGGTGTGGCTGACAGCAGCATCTCCCTTCTGCGGCATTTACCCCCAGCCGGGCACAGCAATCCTGCTACTGCTTTCTTGCAGCTGCTTTCCTCAAGCAGAGGTGACCTCATATCTTCCCATGTTCAAGAGTTTCTACAAGTTTTGCCTTGGGTCTTGGCTCAGGGAAGTATTTGTCCTGTCCCTGTCAGCCAGACAAAGCCTTATCACCAGCAGCCCACCAGTGACCAGCTTACTGCACCCAGATGGGGAGAGCACTCCCAGTGACACAGAGCCCATGGCTCTCCAGGAACACGTTGACCAAACAAGAGTTTCTCTCAGACCTCTGGTTTTCCTGTCCATTCTGCCTCATGCTGAGCAACACACAGCTTTGGGCTCCCCACACAGCCCCGCTGCTCCCGGTATGTAATGGTTCAAACTCACGTTACAGCACTGGCATGGAGGAGTGTTGTTCCAGGGAGCCGAGGTGCTTGGAGAAAGGTTTAGTGCTAAGAAGTAACAATTTTCAGGGATACATCTCATGCCAACAGGATTAAACCATGATCCAAAGCAGTAGGAATGCTTCTCCTCCTCCTGTAGATCAAGGTGGTCAGGAGATATCTCAAGTCACAGGGCCGGTGTCCAGAGAACTCTGATGGCTCTGCTATCAGTAGTTTATCACTTGTCCTTGACTAAAGTCTGTAATTTCAAGGGTGCTCCATCCCCTTTCTTACCCTTAATGAAGGAACAGAAGTCACCAGAGGCCATAGTACCGAAATGTCCTTTTTCTTCCTTAAAAACTGTCCCTGCTCTGACACCGTCAGGGAGCTCATAAGCTGTGAAGACCACAGCCTGTCATGCAGATCACTTTTCCCTGGCCATCCCCCAGACTGGCTGTTCAAGTCCACAGATGCCTCCCGGCCAGCACACACCTTGATGCCTCAGGTACCTTGGTCACTGCCAAGGATTGAGGACCAGCCTGCAGGAAGGGCTGGGGGTGATGGGAGGGTGTCACCCCCCCCCCAAACTTATGCTTGGAAGATCATCTTTAAAGGAAACTCTTTCTGGATCAAGGTGAGGGCTGAAATCTTCTGTTATTCTCCCCATGTCTAGAGGCAGAGCAATCACATGCCAGCAGACTGGACCCCATTATGCTTGGCACCCTGTACATAAAAAGAGAAGGTTCCTCATGCCTCCAATCTCCGCTATCCATCTCAGATTCAATGTATTTATTTTTTCATGACGGCTTTCCTATCTTGAAAAGAGTTGTGGTTAATCCCAGAGAGCTTTTTGGATATTGGCTGTAACTTTATGTGAAATGTGATGCTTGTAAGTAGAACCTTGTAAGTAGATGCACCAGAAGTTAATAACTCTCTGCAAAACTGGTGCAACATGCAGGTGTCTGAACTGTTATCTCCATTTAACAGCTACAAAGGTCAAAGCTACAAGGGAAGCTGGAAAGGCACATATGAAGGACATGGAGAACCATATAGATGGAATTAAACTTCAGGAATTCCTTCTTTAACCGGCCTTATTATTAATTGGTGGACCAAGCCCTACTCTTCAACATGGCTTTTACGTGTTTCATAATCACATTAATTTTCCAACTGATCAGCCAATAATTTGTCCTGTAAGAGTTGTGTACAAGTCAAGGCATTGTGACTTGGGGATTGAGGTGGCTTGATTCCTCCTTGTCGGCAGTATTTACAAAACTGACTTCACTTTCAAGGCACATACCCAGTAACAGCTAAGTCAAAGGGTGTCCATGGCTAGGAAAAAAGTGTCTGACATTTCAATGCCGTAACTTCTTCTATTTTAGTTATATTATACCTTAGTTTGTTTTTTCAAATTCCCTTTATGTTAATATAAAAAGGAATTCAAACTGAAATAGTTACCATCTGTCTGAAAGAGGACAGAAAAGCATGGTTACAAAAGAATGTCTAAAGTGTGGAGCAAAATACAGTTCTGCTAATGGTAAAATTTCTGTCATTAACATTAAAGATTAAAGGCTATAATATACAGGAAAATATATTGCATGGCTTATCACATTTTTAATGAAGGGTTTAGTGTTATAGCAGGCAAGCACTGAGAAGAATAATGTACCTCTTGGATTTTATTTGCTCTCTTGGGACACTATCCTATCATGACTGTAGCCTGTAGGAACAACCAAATGAACACCAGGCAGTAAGTCAGCAGCCCCCAAAGGTTACCAGAGCTTCTTCCTAATGTTACAGCAATGATTTAAAAAATTAGCTCACATTAACCTTTCACCTTTCAGTGGATGGTTCAAATCAAGTATGGGTTGGTAGTGATTGAGAATGGTTCCTGTAAGTTTAATGGTTTTTTGGTGGTTTATTCAATTCGAGTGGGTGGTCTCATGCTGTGTCCCAGGGGAGGTGTGTCTGCAGGATGAAAACCCCCCAATAACTTGCCTCAATTGGTGCTAATTGGAAACCTCTCTGGCAATTTCAGCAGGGACCCCTGTGTGGGCATATGCACTGAACAAGCCACTACAGACCACAGCTGCAGCAAAGACTGCTCTTAGACACTCTGGCTTCACAGCAAGGTTTTGAATTTCTGAATTTTTAATTAAAGCAGCTTTGCCCATCTTTGGTGCTGAGTCTTCCCAGGGACCTGCTCTAGCTTTAGCCCCTTCAACCTCTCCCTTCCCCACATTCCCCAGCTCCTCACAAGGGTCCCTAACTCCTCATTTTCCCCCTCACAGGTCAGACCAGACCCACATGTGAGTCTCTCACTGGACAGTCTGGGGACAAGGCCTGGCCCCACGATGGAGGTCTGCTCTCTTCAGCTAATGTAACTTAGGGTGGAGGTGGCTTTTGCCCTATAGTCATTGGCAATGAACATGGCTGCAGCAACCCATTGACCCCCCTGCATTTGTGTACTCCATCCATCTCCAGACTATGCCCCTTTCCCACTCCCTCAAACCAAGATCCACAGCATAAGCATATATATGAGGTGAGAGACTGCAAACAAGCATTTTCCAGAAGGTCACAGGCATGGTGTTGTGGTTTAGGAATGGTATTCCCCAATTTAGTGCTCCGCTAAAAAAGATTGCAAGGTGCTCCTCACACCTTGCTCCAATAGGAGGCACGAAAGGCAGAGATCACAGGTTGAGATAAGAACAATCTACTGGAAAGAGCAATGAGATAAGAAAATTAACAGTAACAATATTTATAACAACATAAATAACAAAAGTATACAGAAGAGAGGGTGATTCACATGCAAAAATGCTCCCTGGGGACCCCATGACAACGAACAATGGTGGACAATGCCACCACCTTTTTATGATCAGAACCCATGCCCTTCTTCTTGGAAGCCAGAAAGGGTCCCTTTTCCCTGCCCCTGGCAATGATGTGAGGTGGTGTCAAAATATATTAAGGTCCTGGTTGAAACTAGGACACACAGTATGGCCCAAGAGCATGTAGGTCTGGTCCAGTGATGTGGACTCAGAATACAAGGTCCAACAGATCCACCTCAATAACTAAGACAACATTAGCACAACGCCAGGATGTCCAGGTTCCCTATGTGCCTTCAAATCATGTATCAATGGTAAACATTTGTCATATGCCCAAACACAACACCTTGCAAATCCTGCTTGTTTTCTGTGGAAAATCCTTTACCTGGTCTAACAAACTACTCCCCTTCCTCTTCTGTGGTGTTTTGCAGCTAGAAATGTTATCAGGCTCTGGCTGTGTGTATTTCTTGGGTGAGAGAGAAAGCAATCAGCACTCATGTTTTTTTTCTTTCTTGGGTAAATAGTTCTTGTTAAACCAACCTAAGTAAGGTGATTTGCAGTATGGATTTTTCCCATCTAAGTTATTAAAATAAGTTCAGTCAGCACATTCAACCCTAGTCTCTAGTGGTACATAAATTTAATGCAACACTCAACTCTCCTTCAGTATTTTTGGTGTACACTTGAGTTTTTCTTGGCATAGAGTGAAGTGGCAGGTGGAGTGATCAGAGACTTTTTCCCGTCAAAGTGAGATTAGGGTTTTTTTAGGTTCCTTTGTTCTGTAAAAGCCCTGGTCTACTTCACTACAAGGTATCTAGGACTGAGAATGCCATTTTTTTACTAATTTAATGATTTCTATGTTTGGTTTAAAGCTGTACAATGATCTCAGTGGAGTTTCTCTATTTTTAGTATCTGGTTAAGAATTTTTAACCAAACGGTTTTATGCACAAGAAAGGCAGGTTTTACTGGGATTTCTTTATTTTTGCATTACACATTGTCAAAGGCAAACAGTTTCCACTTTCTTTGTCCTAGTAACTTATCTTGGCAAGAGAAAGTGGGACACCTGGGCTAGCTCAAGGCATTGCAAACCCACCAGCATCTGCTCAGGACAACACTGATTGACTTGAGCTGAGTACGTTAAAGTTAAAATCCCTAGAGTGTGTGAGTAAGTGTGCTTGGGAAGGAGAAATAGGAGAAGGAGGATTTGCAATGAGCTGTCTTCTCCAGGAATATACTAAATAGAAGTCACCTGGCAAAGAGAACTGGAGAATGCATGCAGCTTTCTTGGCAGGTGCAGAGGCGGCCTGACATGATTTAATGGTATTTTAAAAGGCAAGCACTAGAAACAAATGGGAGTGCACTGGGATGAATTAGATGGATTAAGGTTCAATGCGATAACCTAACAACCTCAGGAATAACTAATGACCTACCCTAACAGAAATGTCTGCTGGGTAAGGAACAAGACAAAGCTGTTCATTTTAATGATTTTGCTGGCACTGAAGCCTCTCATTTGGGACATTCAGCAAGAACAGCTTATAAAAAGTATTGGCTGAACTCCTCAATTTGTGCAAATTGTCTTGGTGCCTTTGGCATTGGATGTGTGACCCTCTGCCCTGCTGGAGCATCTGCCTCATTCTGGTAACAAGACAGAAATCAATGCAGGCTAAATGTGAATGATATATTGATGGCTGCTAAGATACTCCTGCTTATAGAAATGCTTTCATAATACCAGCAACAAGACAGTTAGAATTTAACATCCAGAGGTGCTAGGGACTGCCCCAAATATTTTATGTGTGAAGAAGTGACAGCAGTGTTTCAAACATGTGAAAGGGTGACTGTGGCATACAGGTGTTGGCCCGGCACACAGCAAGACTCCCCTCCACAGTAGGAGTGATGCTTTGCTCCAGTGGCATCTGAAATAAGAAATGAGTGATAGTGTACACAAGAACTGTCCTTAAAATTAGTACTTTAGCTCAACTTCTTTTCAGTCCAATAATTATTCACTGCATCAGTTCAAAAAGAAAATTATCATGATCTTGGCTGAACAAACTAAAAAATCTCACAGCACATCAATTAAGAGATTGTATAGAACATTGCAATTAATTTATTTAATTGAAGTCTCTATTTCTTAGCAGTGCCAGGCTGATTTAGTGCCTTGAAGGACCCAGACACTCTGAAGAAATGAAGAGGACGCACTTGTCACAGGAATGGAATTCCCCTTTCTGCAGTCATTTACGAGATGAGAACATTGGGACAAGTGTCCATAAATCTCATAAATCTCATCTTGGCCACTTGACTTGTCAGCAAGCGAGAGCTACAGAGAGTCCACCTGAAGGCTGTTAACTATGTGGTGTGTTCATTACAGCTATGAGTGGCTATGGGTGCTTTCTGTTGAGGGACCTGTCAGGAAAACATGGAGATCTCCTGCACATTCACACTACGTGGTGCACATCACAATAGCATGATGACATGGCCTAAATCTCAGCTTTCCAAAGGGTTAGAGCAGCACCCAGGCTCTAAGAAGCAGTAGACAGCACCACTCCCAAAGGACCAGACACATATTCCAAATTCAGGTAGGATGGAGTGAGATCAGTTCCTCTCTTTTCTTATATTCTGGTCATGTATATGCTCATACTCCCTTAGACAACTCCTTTCTTGTTGTAAAAAATGTTACTAAGCAATGAAGAGCTGCACAGCCACTAAGCCCTTGGTGGTGAAGCAGCAGGTACATGTGCAAGTGTGTGTGTGTGGACAGCTAATTGCAAACCTTTGCTGTGTACGGCACACACAATATAATACAGTTCAAAGTTCAGAGCCTGACCTTCACAATGGTTACATAAAAGTATTTCCCTCAATCAACCTCAGCTCATGATTTCATCTGTGGCACCTCTGGGGCACTGCCCTAGGTGTGGAAGATGTCTCTATCCCACCATGAGGCCCTGGGTGACATTGTGCTCCAACAGCTGTTATCTGCTCCTTTAATTACCAACAGGTATGTTAGAAAGCATCCAAATTGTAATCAGACAGAAATAGAGTTGCAACGATATCTGATCCGGGAATTTAGTCCAAAGCTTTCCTTTTCCATGATGGTTTTCATTTCCTGTAATTTAGAGCTGGAAGCATTTATGGAATATCACATGGTTTTAGTTTACACAGGAAATCAGCTGCAGTTGTGGGAAGATACTGACTTAGGGGTTTTAGGGTTTGTTTTGTTGGTTTTTTTAAGAGATGAAGATTGCTTCAGAGGAAAACACTGCAGACTTCTACCTCTGCTGTTTGAAGCCTGCATTCTGCAAAGTGATACAGGATTATATAGAAACAAGCAGTTTATTTCTGTTACATGATAATCACTTAATGTGAAAGAAGCAATAAATGCCTTTCCTTTTTAGAGTGAAGAGATAAACCAAGTGCAGGACAAGATGTAGAGGAGGGTGAGGGGAAGAGATACTAGGCAGCTGCAGCAAGAAAAACCTCTGAAGCAGGAAGTATCAAATAGAATGTACTTGAAAGGCCTGAGATGACCAAAACATATTAAAATGGGAAAAGGTGGTTATGTTCTGTGAGTCACAGCCTGCCGGTTTGATCACTCTCTGCATGACTCCTGGGAAGGAGATAATGCTGCACCACCCAGACCACGCCATGAAAGCCATCCCCAGGGGTGAAAAGATGGTTCTTCCAATGGTGCCAGACATGTTTCTCTTTTGGGTTGAGGTGTAAGTGCTGAATTTTCAGCCTTGGAAGGAGAAAACCCTTTTGAACTGCATTCCCATTGGTAACTCTTCTCAACAAACTGCTCCTCCGAAAGTGCCAGCAGAGCAGCTCGGTGCACTGGGGCTAAAGGCCAGGACAGGGTGGGCTGACATCCCTCAGGAGGATGTGAAATGCTGGTCGGGAGATATCAAAGAGCAAGAAAAGCACCAGGAAGTGGGGTGGAAGCAGCAAACTGCCATAAAAATTCATCTCTTCCCAAAGACAGTCCTGTCCACTCTATGGATGGCAAGCTGTGAGAAGAAAGAGATGGACCGTGTAAGTCAATAGTGACTAATGAACCATGTTGGAAACACCGTCACAAGCTAAGGGCTGGAATTGCAGGATGGTGAGAGCAGAGGAGTGCTGGCTGCTTGCTTTTTGCACACAGAGGTACATTATGATTTTAAATGAATCCAGAACAGCTGAGGCATTTGTGGACTAAAAGCCAACATAACCATGACCATCTTAATCATCCCCTTGTAAAACGAGCAGCCATATGCGTGAAATCAGGCCATATATTTTATGGAATATCTGTTGTATGCTGGACGAATACTTGGACTAAGGTTTATTTTCTCAGGACTTCAACTCCTGAAATATAAACCATGTAACCTTTCTCTTCATAAAACCAGAATTTAGAGAGGGGAGGGGGAATTCCCCCAAGCTTTGCACTGCATGGCATTGCCTCTCACATGTCACTGCACTTTACAAAATCTAGTGCTATTGTGGATGCTATAAACAAGGATTCTTTTACCGTCCTGCATGAACAGCCCTTGTCATGACAGGGAAGGGCATTTAAACAAAGGTGACATGACTGATAATATTTGTTAGCAAAATATGAAAACATTTATGTGCATGGTATTTCTTTGCTATACTTCCTAAAAGGCTGAGGTCAATCAAAAGGAGCCTGTTCCTTGTCTTAAGCAAAATCTTGTCCCAAGATGTCTGCTCCTTAATCCCCAGAAAACAATATCATATTTCCTTACTGGTTGCTTCTCAGTTAATTCAATGTCAGAGGCAATGTTACGCTCCATTAGGACTTCTAGGGCAGGAAAGTTCCTCCTTTACCATACCTCTCACAGACTGGCTTTGCAAGGTTTTGTACATGTGTTCAACCATCTGCACCAGAGTAATTCCTCGGGCCTCAGCAGGACGGTTCATGCGCATAGTTTCACATATGCATTGGTCTTTGCAGGACCATGGTCTCATTGTATTTTATGTTGTACCATAGCCTATAATATATCACATTGTCCCTGAAGCCAGAGGGGGGCTTCATGTCACATGTTCCTTCAGCTCCCAGAGCAAACTGTTGCAAGCAGGATGGTTCAGGACGGACACAGAGCATCCCTTGTTATCATGGTCTCATTTTGGACTTTTCTACTTGTTCCACTTTAATTTTATTCTATTCTTGTTCTTCAGTATTTCTGAAAGCTTCCTGCTCATTTTGCTCTCTTTTCCCCTCTCTGAGATCAGTTTAAAAACAGCAGGGAAAATTCCATAGCCTGTCCTGCATTGTCCCAGTTGCTGTGTTTATACTACCTGCCATCATTGACACAGCCCCAAAGGTCTGTGACAGGTGGAGGCGAGGGTGGTGTGTGAGGGGTTGTGGTAAGGTGGGGTCAGTCTCTTTTCCCGGGTAACAAGTGACAGGATGAGAAGAAATGGCCTCAAGTTGTCCCAAAAGAGGTTTAGATTAGATATTAGGAATTTTTTTTTTCACAGGAAGTGTTGCAATGCATTGGAACAGACTGTGCAGGGAAGTGGTGGAGTCACCATCCATGGCAGTGTTCAAAAAATGCGTGGATATGGCACTTTAGGATAAGCTTCAATGGTGAACACAGGGGTGCTGCCAGGTTGATGGTTGGACTTGATCTTACAGGTCTTTTCCAACCTTAATGATTCTATGGTTCAATGCCTCAGATGTGAGCACAAGAGAGAAAGAAGGAATATTTAGGCAGCAAAGTCAGTCTGTCTTCTTTATGGTTTTTGGCTTAAAATTCAGAAAACTCCCCAGTTCTCCAACTTCTCTAGTTGTCTTTTGGAGCTCATAAAAAGCTCTGCTTCCAGCTGTATGGGGCCGTAGGCTATTTTCCCATGGCTGCAAAGGATGAATTAAGGTAGATTGGGGCCACATCCCTGGCCTGCCTGCAGAGTAAAACACAGCCCAGAGCTGGGAGGAGCAGGATTCTCTCACTTTGTGAGGGAAGGTCAGCCCAGCAAGCATGGTCCTGAGAGAGGAATGAGTCAACAAAAGCAGCCTACACTATCCTATGGACTACACTGGAAGGGAAAGAGGCCAGAGGAGAGATCACACTGCCTGCATGGGAGAAGAAGATGGGATTTGGCATCACTAATTTAGAGAAAAGGTTGTTTTTGTCAGGAAGATGTAAGCAACTGTCCATATGGGAAAAGAACTTGGGGAGCAGACTGATTTAGGAGAACAGGTATTGAGTTTGGAAACTAGGAGATGATTTTGAACTTGTGAAAGGTGAGGGGAGGCAGCCAAGAGGGTGACAGACCCCCCTGCGCCTTCCAGAGAAGAGATCTCTTTTCTCAGGGGAGTCAGCAAAAAAATCCTGCTGAAATAAGGATTTGCATTTGGGCAACAACCAGAAAATTATTGGATCAAGAGATAGGAGCTGACCCAGAAAATACACTGTAACTTAACTGCTGGGGGATTTTTGTGGAGATATTGGAGCCTCCAGAGCATCCATCACTGAATTCACTTGCTGCATATGGGCTTGTAGCAGCACTTGCCTGTGGCACTGGGTGTTCCTGCCCTGCAATGGCCCAGTGAAGAGCCTGGGGACAGACACTCTGGCCCAGGCAGGGACAGTTTATGCTGGGGAATGGGACGTGGACCTGGGGTGAAGATCAATATTATTTTGTTGTTGATCTCAATTTCAGTTTTTCTCCACCTAAGGGAGAACTCCTAGATGCTGCAAGGGAAGATAGACTTGTGGGAAGTTTAATCACAACTTCTAAAAACATGAATTAGCCCCCACTTTGCTCCTCCTATCCCCTCCTCTTGGAATCATCCTCAAAGCTGGAGCCAGGAGTTCAGGCAGGACCTCTGCATTCCTGCCTCTTTCTCCAGGTCCCAGTGAAGCACCAGGAGTAGTAGTCTGCATGCAAACAGTGTCTGTTGGAACATGAAGAATCTGTGCAGATGTATTTACCATCCTGAACTAGATTTTAAACAAATTAACATTTTAATATGTATTTATTCCTGTCACATTAAAAAAACCCGCTGGTATCATGCCAGACTGTGATATATAATGATGCTGTTTAGTGGCAACTCTGTCATTTGGTGTTGTTGACAGTAAAATAAATTAACATAATAAACATAATTTGTTCAAAAACAGCTAAGTAAAAACAGATGGTTAAAATATTTTGGCAGGACCTGTTAGCCCAGGTTTACATGTGTGTTTAGACATTAGTTCTGTTTGCAACATATGTTACATATTTTCTTGATCCCATTTAATATGCAAATACACATCCTCTTCCACAGTTACATAAACAGGTCCTTTACAGCCTGAGTGACGGGGAGGGTGGAGGGAATAGGAGTTTTTTCTTGCTTTTCGGTGTCAGGACCAATTTTCAGCTACGTCAGTGGGAGAGGAAAGTAGCCATAGTACTGTAAGAAACAAACAGGACAGAAGGTGGAGCATAACAACATATTTGTGTACTGACACAATGGATCTATTACTGGCTCCTGATACCTCCTTGTGTCAGGCGCTGGTTTGTTGCTCGTGCTCCTGACCCTGCCAGAACGTGCTGTCCCCATTGGGCTCTGCAGCCTCCCTAATTCTCACCGCACTGCCCTGAGCCCCAGCAAGATTAATGCTCACATCTAGTCCCATCCTTCCCTCCCTCCTCTTTGTGAGGGCTACTGTGAAGAAAAAGGAAAAGATTAAAAAAAGGAAAAAAAAAGAAAAAAAAGGAGAAAGAAAGCCGCTCTTTTAAGCAAGCTGCTCTTTTAAAGAGAAGAAGCTGGGATTAAGTTCATTTTTTTAAACTATTTCTAAACTGTGGTTGGACTGATATAGGAACATGAATATTATGAAATTCCTGTTAGTGTTTAAAGGTTATGTGTCCGTCAGTCATTTTCAAGGTATAGAGACATGGTTTAGTGGTAGACTTAGTAGTGCTGGATTAACAGTTAGACTCATTGATCTTAGATGTTTTTTCCATCCTACAAGATTCTATGATGCTGTGGAAATGAAAGTAATCTTTGTGCTACAAGAGAAACTATAAGAGCCTCACACCTGGGAATAATTTTAACAACCTGTATATTTTATAAAAATTGCATTTACATGTGTATGTGTACTTAACATGCATGTAAAATGCACCTTTTAAAACCACAGCTCCAGAACAGAAGAAGCATGGACACGTGTTAAAAACATGGGCTATCAGTGCCTCTCAGAGCAGCTGCTTCTGGAGAGCTTTGAGCTAGAAGGCAAAGGTGACCCTAATGGCCCTCCGGAGAGAGCCCAGGACATGCTCATACCAGGCTGCACCGGCCACACTGGGTGAGTTTTGTTAATATGTGGAGGAGAGAAAAAGATGGTAGAGTGGGGAGTGCTAGCAGTGTGAGCTCTTTCCTTGAGGTCAGTAGTAAACCATGCACACTTCAACACTAAATGGCCTCAGGTTGTCCCTCTACCTAACTTGGTAACCCTCTTTCTGACTCACCTCACATTTTGAGAGGGAGAATGGCTGTTCATATCCCCTTCTCCACTCATCCTCCCCAAAATCTTCTGCACTCCCCTTGGACATCTTCCCCTACCCGTCCCCTCCAAACTCCAGCAATTGTCACTAACTTTTTTTAATTGCCATTAACTCACAAACCACCCGTGCTGCACCTTAAACCAGTGACTTACAGCATCCACATCACGAGCGCCTGGGGTCTCATCCTGCAGGGAGGGCTCTGCATGCCCAGGAATGTGGGATGCTCTCCAGGGAGGTACACAGTCCATTGTTACAGAAATATGTGGCACAAGGGAGCATTTCCAGAAGTTCCTCAAAGTGTCACTGTCCCTTCCTTGCCTGGCTCTGCAACATATCTAATATAAAATATTATTTGTGAAACTTCCTTTTAATTGCTGTTTAATGGCTCCTAATATATTTCAAATAGGCATCTACAAGTTCATTTTGACATTTATTAGAAGCCATTAGATACCAATTTAATGGTGATTTTATGACAAATGTCTGACATAGTTAAAATGTGATGGTTGATAAATTATAATGTGATGTGCTTTTGAGCATCAGGGAATTACACTGTTTCCAAATGGGACTGTTTTTGATGTTGTAAATTAAATTTTATTTCTAACTGATTTATTTTTGTGGGCTCTGAAAATGAAGAGAATCAGAAGTTGAAAAGGTAGAGGGCAAGCAGGTTCTGATGAGAGAAAATACAGTCAGTCAAACCAGTGCAAGTCCTGGTCACTTGATTTGGTTGAAGGAAGATGGTATTTGGAAGAACTTACTTTTTAGAGGAAATGCTTGACCTTTCCTACTGCTGTTCTAGTAAGCACTTTCCCTTGCATTAGTCTGATTATTTGTTTATCACTTTTATTATTGTCTCACAGAGCATCACTTGTTCTGGGCCGTCCTCCCCTTGTGCCAAAGAAAGGACAAGTGTTTTTCTTGCCCAGGCAGTTTACAGCACAGGCAGACCCAAGACTGAGGGAACAAGGATACAGAATTAGCATTATAAACAGCAAGCAATGGTTTTTAGAAAGATTTTCCTGGGCATCATGGCAGAAGAGATTTCAAAGACACTTGGCAAATTTTTATAGGAGGCTCCTCACATGGATGAGAGGCTAAATGGTTGAGAAGAGAGATGTGCAAACTAAAAATGGGTGATAGAGGCTCCAAGATACCCCCAAGCTACAGGGCTAAGGCAGATCATGAATGTGGTTAACAAAGAAAATCTCAAGTTGCATGGAAATCCCACATTCACATTAACATGTGCACAAAGCAGTGGAACAGAACTGTAAGTATATCTCCGATTTCAAAGTGAGTACAAGACCTGCAGATGTGGGAAGAGATGCTTTCTCACAGATGGCCTCTGGCTTTAAGGAGAAAACCACTGTGCATGCCCAAATGGAAAACAGGACTTCTTGGAGACAAAGGTACAAGTCAAAAAACATGGTGTCAGGCAAGGTAACCTGGGCCTCCAGAGGCAGTAAAGAATCTGGATGTGGTGGAGGAGAGAATGTCTTCAAAATTTGGGATGTTTGGGATGAAAGACCTGAAGCAGCCTTGGGCTCTGATGGATCTCTGGGCTCTCCTGATTTCCCTTACCTCCAAATGTAGAGTCAGGTGCTGACAATCCTGAGCTGCTCTGCTGCTGGAGGACTGAACCATCTCTTTCTGATGGTCTTTTGCCTAAGGCACTCATCCTGCCTGCCTGACTGTCCCCATTGCCAGGTTCATTAGACCCTCATGGAGTTGCATAGGCATAATAAAGGCCTGCCTAGAAAAAGCACCTGGGAACTGATGGATTACATTCCAGTCTGTATTTGGAAGGAATGAGAAATGTCCTGAAGAGCCATTCGTTTGGGTCCAAACTCCTTGGAGAACTTAATTTTGTCCACCACGGTCCAAGAGTTTGACAGCCTGGTAGGACTGCCAGGCATGCCTGAGTGAGCAAAAATGTTGATGTCATGACAGCATCTGGTCTGGCATCTGTGCCTGCAGCCACTTGGGGATGCTGGGTATGATCCTGGGTAACTTCACCTTGTTGATGGTCACAGCACATTTTCAGCAGTGCCTGTCTCTATGCCTGCTAGATAAAGGCTGGCTTTTCACAATGTCACTGTCACACCATAGTGTCATTGGCTTCCACTGGGATGTCAGACATGACTTCTTCATTTAATTCCTCATGTGTGGCTGAAGGCAGTGGTCACAACACTTTGCAAGGCAGCTAGGAAGAAGAGCAGGGTGTCACATACACTGTTCATAAATCAGTCATGGCAAGGGCTGTATGCTGCCTGCTCCTCCACAGGCTCACTGCTGGCTAGAGGATGCAGCCCTGAAGTCAGTTTAGATGGCGGGCCCAACAGTTCCTTCCTTGCACTGTAGTTGTCATCATCCAAGCCTGAGAATGTGAGCCTTGCTCAGCTACCCTACAGCACAGTGCACAGTGTACTTGCATTTCAGTGATTCTTACACAGGCCTGGAGTCAAAAAACAGTGTTCTCAGTAAAACCATGCATCTTCCCAACTCAAATATTGAGCCATATGGCTTTCTAAAAACCAAGATTTTTGCTAAACAAGATGCCCTTTTCTGTAGGTTGGAAGCATGAATGGGAAGAGCTCCATGAAGTATTTATATAGGGTCAAAACCTCTTTTTTTTTCAAATCTTCCTGAGCAGTGTTTCTCTAACACACTAAATGGGTCAATTTTTTGGTCTATTTTTCAAGTCTTGGAAGTTTTTTAATTCTTTCTGTGAGTCAATGTCATTTTACCCTAGCATAGTCAAGGGCCAGGGTACTTGATACAGGTCATGCATGTATCAGGTCATAAAGACTTGAAAAAAGAACACTTTGCATTTCTACCACTTTGGTGCATGTGAGGGTATCCAGGTTTGATGAAGCTGAGCTTTGCTCTTCTTGCCTAAGGGCTTAGGTCTGCCAGGACCATTGTATACAGTACTAAGGTAGGACTTCACAGCACATTCATCATGACATGTATGGATGAAAAGCCAGACATGAGCCAGTATGCACTTGCAGCCCAGAAATCCAAATCTGGGTTGCACTGAAAGCAGTGTGGCCAGCAGGTTGAGAGAGGCGTTTCTCCCCTTCTACTCTGTCCTTGCAACCTGGAGGTATTGGAGTACCTGGAGTACTGCATCTAGGTCTGGGATCCTTGACACAAAAAAGATATAGACCTATTAGAGTGGATCCAGGGAAGGGCTATGAAGATGATCAGAGTGCTGGAGAACCTCTCCTATGAAGACAAGCAAAGAAAATTGGGGCTGTTCAGCCTGAAGCAGGGAAGGCTTTGTGGAGACCTTGTAGCAACTTGCAGTACCTAAAGAGTGTTCATAAAAAGGAGAGAGAACTTTTTGTATGGGCAGATATTGCCAGGAAAAGGGACAATAGTTTTAAACCGTAAGAGGGCGGGTTTAGATTAGATGTTAGGAAAAAATTCTTTACCCAGGGGTGAATGAAGCACTGGAACAGGTTCCCCAGAGAGGCTGTGGATGCCTCATCCCTGAAAGTGTTCCAGGCCAGGTTAGATGGGGCCTTGAGCAACCTGAACTACTGAGCATCTCTGCCTGCAGCAGGGGTGTTGGAGCTAGATGACCTTTAAGGTCCCTTCCAGCCCAAACCATTTTATGATTCTATGATTCATTGATTCTGTATACCCACGATAATGTGCTCAAACTGCCTGTATGCAAAAAGATCTAAGAGCACCTTTGGGAGCAGTCACTCACAAGTGCAGTGGTCTGCCTTGCACTTGGACTGACATGGGGAGTTAGATCAAGGTAGCTGGCACATGTTAAATTTGCACTTTGAAACACCCTGCCAAAGTTCTCCTCAACCTGGCAGACAAGCCCTGAAGTGTTAAGTGGCTCATTGCAGAATATAGAGAAAGTAGAAGCAGTCCCAGTTGGAGTCCAAATTCCCTGTTGCCAAGCCCTTGTACCCTGTGGCTGGGTGAAGCCCAGCCCCATGTTGCCAGCTTGCTGTTCTGCCCACTGCTCCACCAGGCACAGAGCATCTCACGGTTCCCTGCAGGCTCCTGTGCCTCTTCTTTGTCTTGTATGGAGGTCCTCTGCACAATGGAACTTGTCTTGGTTGTGCTTCTCTGACCTTTTTCTTCCTCTCTCCATCTGACTTTTCAGAGAGAGATGCTGGCCAAAACTGAACACACTATTCCAGGAGAGGAAATACCATTATACTGGCATCATGAGTGAGAGGGATCCTAGTGCTGTATTAAAATGAAGCATGAGCCTGGGTACATCTGAGTTCTGTTCTCAGTCATGCTCAAGATTTTCTCTGAAGTTTGCCCTACTTACTCACAGGCTCTATGCCACAGCCTCTCTCAAAAATGGCTGTAATATTTTCCCTGCATCTTAAAATTATCGGGGTTGTGAAAGACTTGGGTACTTGAGTGCAGATGTAATTAAAAATGCAAGATAGGGTGGTTTAATTACACTCCAGGCCTCTGGTAACAAAAGCCAAATATCTTGTTCCATGGTTTTATAAAAAAACCTTGTTGTGACCATGCTGTGTCATCAGGCTCTGCTCTCCGGTGCTGATGTATGGGGACGGGAGCAGGGCTGGAGCTGGGAATGCCATGGTGGGAAGACCAGCGATGGGAGTTCCCCAACCTGCACTGGGGTTGCTGCCGCTGCTGCTGTAATTAGTTAAACATGAGGGTCTGATTCGACAAGTTGCTGAATAGATCTGGAGCTGCTGAGCGAGCAGGGCATTGACTCCAGCCTGGGTTCCTAACCACCTCAGCACCAAACAGCCCTGCAGTCTGGGGCAGGTTTGGGTTTATTGTGTTATATAGCCATGCATGACCATCGTGCTCTCTCCATGTATGTAGGAGTGTGCATGACTACAACACACATGTCCTTCTTTGTCTGTACACCTCGTGATGCAAGATAAACCCAGTCACAGATTCAGCATGTTGGAGTTAACCTCCGACTCACTGGCAGCTGACACAGCTCCAGCACTTTTTCTTGTTTTGAATAAAGAGGAAAAAAAAAACCAACCCTGCTTGATTTGTTTCTGTAAGAGCAGCTGATCTGGACTGGATTTTATCCAAGTCTTCATGTGATTATACGGCCCAATCCCCACAGTGTGTACACAGAGCTATTAAAAAAAAGATGAGACATTTCAAAAGACTGTAAAAAGGCCTGCTTAAATTGTAAGAAATACTGAACTTCTGCCAGAGATTTTGGTATTTGAACAAAAATTCAAATCCCGTTACAAGATTTGTTACATTATTAGCAAATTAGAAGTGTCCTTACTTAAATAAATTAAAACCAAACAGTTTTACTGGTCTGATAGTTTGTTGTCAAGCAAAAATAAAACGAAGTATGTCAGCATATGAACAGTCATATATAAGCAGAGTTTCTGTAGGAAGGAAAAGCTCACAAACAGATAGATAGTGGTGGTAGAAACACGACAATGTAGAGAAAAGAGAGGACAGGGAAGCTCACTTGTGATATGCATAAGAACTGGCTGAGCAGCAAAGCCCTTATTTTCTCTGGATAATTTTTTCCTAAGTGAGCAAATGCCTGCTATAGAAATGTCAAACATTTTCCGAGCAAGGTTCCAGGTATAGAGTGTTGACTTGCGTATCTGAGAAATCACTTAAAATTCAAACTTCATAAGCAGATGTCAGTGTTTTGAAGCTGTTTGACATTATTAAAGATGCAGGTGGCGCATTGGCACTACTGACTTATGTCTGGGTGGCAATGGGCATTGCCTGGGAGGAGGAGTATCTCATCACTCTTCCCAAAACTCTGGTCATGCTCAATGAGGAAAGCCAGACTAAGATGAACTATAAATCTCAAAATACATATTTTTAGTAAAAATTACATGTGAAGTCCCATTTAAAAAAAATTATAATAATATTGAAGTTACTGGTGTGTATTTCATTTTTCATGTGTAACAGGAAACACCAGATCTTTCATGTCAGCTTAGAGCAAACCTAGTAGACTGTGGAACTCTATAGATGAAAGGGATTAAAAAATTGCAGTTTTGTTTCCAACCTCCCATTTTCCTGCTGCTCCCAGATTTCCCCATGTGCCTTCTCATTTTATCAGCTTCCAGGTACCAGGACCTTTACATCTAATATGTGTTCAGAATACATTGATTCCAAATGATGAGTCCTCGATGACCTAAACATGCCTGGCCAAGATTGCCTTGCAGGGTCTTGTCTCTGTGCCTGGTCCAATCCTGCAATGTGCCCAGCACCTTCAGCTCCCCCTTCACTGGTACTCTGTTGCAGGTGGCTCTTTGAATCATAGGATGGTTTGGGTTGAAAGGACCTTTGAAGACCAGCTAGACCCACCTTCCTGCCATGGGCAGGGACATCTTTCACTAGATCAAGTTGATCAAAGCCTTGTCCAACCTGACCTTGAATACTTTCAGGGATGGGGCATCTACCACTTCTCTAAGCAGTGTGTTCCTGTGTCATCACCCTCATTGTAAAAAGTTTCATCCTTATGTACAGTCTAAACCTACCCTCTTACTGTTTAAAACTGTTGCCCCTTGTGCAGTCAGTACAGGCCCCTCTTTTCCACTGGCAGCAGCTTTGCTTTTGGCTGCCTCTCCACAGTGTTGGGAAAAGTAGCGTGGCAGAATATAATGCCTAAAGAAGCATTAATTTCCTTCCCACGGGCTTCTGGAGCACCTATCAATGAGGCTGGACTCCTGCTTCCCTGAGCAGTGATTGTCTGACCAGAGCAGGGCTGGGGAAGGAGTCTTTGCCATTCCTATATCCATGGTTTCGGATGTTGATGTCATTCCTTACATTTAAAACAACTTCGAGTGTCTCTAAAACTAGACTTGGTGAGGTGATGGGTTTGTTTGGATTTTTTTTGTTGGCTTTCTTTTTTTTTTTTTTTGAAGTGTGAGTCCTTTATGTCCCAGGTACAACTATTTTCAGGGCAGCAGTCTGCAGTGGGACCGGGCCTGTTTCTGGCTGATGTCAGGTGAGATCCTTGTTTGCCCTCTGCCGCCTGTGCAGGACACTGCCACTTGGCCCGTGACTGAGGATGACCCAAACAGGAGAAGTGAGTGTGTATGTGCTGGGCCAGCTTCACACCAGGTGGCAGCTAAAGGACTGGAACTCAGGCATTTTCCTTAGAATTTTTTTTGTCTGGTCCTTGGGCCAATGGAACTGGAAGGGATTGCTAGAGGAAGAATGCCAGGAGAAGGCTCTGGAAAGCATAGTCAGGTCCCATAGGTTTAATCTGAACCATCTCAAACCATGTGAATTTGGCAGGTTGAGTCTCCAAGCTCATCTGGCCGAGATACTGAGAAATGAAAAAGAGAAATCTCCTTTCCACTTGGTTCCAGGTGAAACAAGATAACTTGTTCTGGCAACCTTTCAGTGTCTCAGAAATCTGCAATGATGTATGCTGAAGCGCATGCCTCTACCCCCAGGGCAGAGTTCAGCATCTGCAATAAACTTGTATAGCCTAAACCGTACCCAGAACAAGAAGACACTTTTCAAAAGAAGCTGGCAGGATCTCATCATTGCCTTCAGCAGTTGCAGTTCAGCCAGCTGATTTAATAAAGGACTTCAATGTATGTTCTGCTTCCAAAAAAACCAGATTTCCCTTTACTATTCAAAAGGCAACAATCAACTTAGGGACGGGAAAAAAAATGTTTGGAAATATAATTGTTTCCTTCAAACTGTGTGTTACACTGCTTTCCTCCTCAGCTGGCACTGTTTTGAAACATACATGTGAGTATTTAACATGCTAATTAAATGCCTTGTGCCACACTGCCTCCTTTTACCACTTACTTGAGAATTCTCCAAGGAGCAGGTGCTGGTGTCTGCACTGGAGCAGCACTGCTGCCCAGGCCAGGTCCCCTCGACTGCCCTAAGAAATGTCTGGTGCAGGAGAAAATGAGAAGTGAAGTAGAAACTTCCAACACTGTGTTTTTCTTTGGGGAAAACACAGGGCAAAACCAATTCCTCAGAGCTGAGCTGCAAAAGTAGTTCATGTATGAGATACTCAGAAATGCTGAGCAGCTCTTTCATACGTGATAAAATATTACAATGATTTATTACATGAGAAACCTTCACATTTAACTTCATATTTAATGAGATTCCATTATATTGGTTTATTAGAGGAAAGACAGTCCTCATTAAAACAATTACCAGAATTAACCTGGAAATGTTATTACATCTATTTGGGGATAGAAATGTCGCATCTATGGACAAGGCATGTATTTGTCCAAATGTGAAAGTACAAAGATCCTTTTAAATCTGAGGAAGGTGACAGACAGCTATAGTACAGTTTTCCAAACTGCAATTTTAGCTCTGTTCAAAGCTTAATTTCAGGTTGTGCATTATTTCTGTGAGCAGTCCTGTTTTCCCCATTAAGAAATATATTAGATAAGGTTTGGAAGTGACTAGGTAAAGAACAACTAAGTCTGTAGTAGTTGCTAACTCAATTCTGCAGTCTGAAAGTAAGGGAAGAAAGGGTTTTGTCCTAGAGAAAGCTGAGTGACAGTTTTGTGCTTGTGTTTCAGATCACCTAAGAACGATTTATTTTCCACTTTACTGTGTATTTATTAAATGGTTAGTGTGATGCATTATAAAACCTGGAATCCCAGCAGCAAAATCTGTTTTCCTCATGTTTTGCTGATCACCAGCGACATGAAAGCCTTGGCACAGCCTGTCAGTGGAGAACGGGTGAGTGTCAGACACACATTTCTTTCCCAAGTCCCACAAGAAGGGAAAACTTGTTGAAATGTTTGCATGCTTGTGTTGGACCAGACAGCCTGACAACTCTGCTTAATGACACGAGAGGAGTTTAATGTAATTTAAAGCAACTCTGATCACTAATCTCATCATAACAAAATTTACAGGCTTTTTCTACTTCCCCAATTCCCACTGACTTCATTGTCCATTGATGTCAATAGGAATGAGCATCCTGGGTGTGCAGTGCTGAGTCTGACATTTTAATGAGACACAGTACAGAGTCTGAGCAGCACTGAATACCCCAGCCTCTTCAGATTATACAGATTTAGGGAAGTGGGAGAGGAGGAGACACAGAGTGGGAAAAAAAATCCCTTTTCTGCCTAGCTTTACGCTGACTGAAGGGGAGAGAGCAATCAGCAGGTGATAGGATTGCATCCAAGTCCCGATTTTTTCCTTTAAAATGCCTGTACAATGCAGAGCCTACAAAGGGTCTGAATAAACATGAAGTGAAAAATTGTGCCTTACTTTTACTGTGAAGAAAAATTAGTGGTGGAACAGGAGCGCCCCTTTCCTGGTTTGATTGTTGCTGCAATCCCAGGAATTAATTACAGTTTGGCCACTGGGTACCTGGCCAACAAACACGCCCAGTATGTTGTATGGGAAATTTATTTCTAGATTTGTTTAACTGTCTCAAAATATCTTTTCCTAACAAAAGTACTTGCTTCATTTTAAACACAGAATGTCTGGCCATTGGCTTTATTTGGAAAATAAGTAAATATAGTGGAAGTTTGTACTGTATCTGTTAGACAGATGCATTACAGTACAGTTTGGGGCATGTGCAATTGAGAACCTGAGTTTTCTGTGTGGCCACAGGACCACACATGACAAGCAAAGGGTGACCCAGTACATCCAAGACAGACGTTGAAAGTCAGCATACGTGACTTCACCTTCTGTATCAATTCAAGTGGGAGGTGAAGGGACCTATGCTCCTCTCATAAGCTCCCTCACTGTTTGTAAGATTAATACATTTTCTCTGAAGTGTTTTTTTTCTTTTTCGTTTTAGTCCTTTTGTTCCCTGTGCTGGCTGGAGAGGCCTGCAGTGATGGAATACCTTACATCTGACAGCAGCATGCAAGGTGGGCTGAGAGCCATGTAGAATGGACCTTGCAATAGAGCAGTATATGTATCTCCTGCTTCTCTAAATGGCCTGGCCATACTGGGAAAAGTCTCAGTATAAGGACCTCTCTACCTCCATGGATGGGAAGGGGTCCAAGCAGACCTTTCTCTCTGCAGCAACAATACTGCAAACTCAATATTTATGCCACTGACCAGTATGGAAATTTGTTTTGGAAATGTGCAAACCCTATACACCTAATTTCCCAGAGAGTAGTCAACTGCCATGGGACAGGAGAAACATTTTGTCACTATTACTCTGACTTACTTTGAAGTTAATTTCCAGGAAGAAGGCAGTGTGAGATGAAGTCACTGCTGCCTGCATGCTGCCAGTGACACAGGTGATAGCTGGCTGCAGCTAACTCCCCTTTTATGCCCTCTGGGCCATCGTCAACAAAACCCAGACAGAGCAGAACGTCACACCTCCTCCATTGTACAAGCAGGGAAAGTTCCAGGCTATGATGAGCAATGTTCTTCATCACTGTGAAAAAAGAGTCTTGTTATCTATTTTTGTACTCAAGTTGCTTCTGGAGATTTTAAGTAAGGCAACGAATACAAGTTTTTCTTTTCTACAGAACCGCAAGCCTCACTGTAAAAGACCTGAAGGTAAACGACCTACCTTATCTACTTCTCCTTTACTGGACTGCTCCAATAGCACATGACCTTGTTTTCTTTTCCTACCTGGAACAGTTTTAACAATTGGACTTCCACCTCTACTTTGGGAAACTCTGCCACCTTCTGTTACTTTGTACCTGTGTCCTCACATTAAACATATTTTTCCCTGTCCATAAATTTATCCCACTACATCAAACATTATCCCCCATGAGCCACCCTTGGTGTTTACAGCCTTCGAATACTTGCAGAGGGTTATCATATCCTCCTCTAGTCATAATTTGGAAAAGTTGTTTATGCTGAATTCTTTCAGGGTTTCCTCATGCAGCTGTTCCCTCCCACTTCTCATCTGTGGTGGTGCTTTCTGAAAGCCTCCAGCCTGTCTGCATCACCCCGGGCCTGGGGTGCACAGTAGTGACTGCAACAGTCCTGCTGCAGCCCCAGCACACCCCACTCTGTGATGCAATTCCTCAGTGGACACCCCCAAATCACATGGGCTTGTCCTGGCCCACCATGCAGCAGTGGCTGTTAATTGATGTGCCCGGTTTTTCTGTCCTATTGACCAATAGTGTTTCAGACTATTTCCACCAAATGTGGAATCCACTTTGGATTTCCCAGGCACTGTCTTTATGTCCTGCTCATATTTCCAACCTGTTCAGCTTCCCCCATATTATTGCTCCATCCTCCTTCATTTGCTTTTGACTGCTTGGGCCAAATTACAGAGAAAGCAGATACGAGCCAGGATGTGTATCCAGGCTCTCTGCCAGCCATTTTGCAAAGAAATCACTCAGGCAACAGGATCCCACCTCTTACAAGTCACAGCAACAAACTGTGAGTTAGCAAATGGCTTTTCTTTTTCCAGCCCATCTAATTACATGGGCAGCATCAGTAGCAGCCCCCAGCCAACACATGGTCATAGGTGCTTGAAGATTTCCATCTCCTCCAGTGACTTGCACAATGCTCTTGAGTTCCAAGCAGTTTTTGATTTTCAGATGCCAAGTGCTTATAATTTCCATCAATGGCCACTGTGCTACCTGAAGAATGGAGCTCTAGGCATGATCTGACCAAGACTAGAATGGTTCATCCCCTTTGAATTTCGCCTTTGAAATTGCTTTCATGTAGGTGAATGAATTTTAGCAATTTGGGAATTGTTTCCATGTGTGTATGCATGTGTATGTGTGTGTATTTTAGTTTTGGAGGAGAGACCAGGCAGAGGAATATTAGTACTCCCTGAGAGCACAGGTACTGAAGAGGCAATGACAAGGGTCAGTGAAAGTATGTGGCATTACTTGGGAGTAGGGTGGCCTGTACTTCAGCCAGCAAGCTGTTGCATATTTTCCCCTCTTCAGAAATAGCCTGAATCATCTCACACCTACATAAGCTGCTTTCCAGGAGGTGATTTGCTTTCCTGAATCCAACCATTCAATCAAACTAGACTTTATTTCTGTTTTAATTCTTTATGTTAAGTTACTCCTGGTTCATGAACAGTCTCAGCAGCTGTTCTTGGCCTTTCAGCATTGCACTTCTCAATTCCTTGGGGCTTTTTCCCACTCAATGACTGAGGCATCATGTCTGCCAATGTGAAGTGAGTGTTCCTAACTTCACTGCCCCACCTCTTAGAAAAAAGGCTTTTTTAGCAGGAAACCATGTACATTTCACTAGACTGCACACAATTCTGCAAACTATATTTACTAAGTCAAGCTCAATCCTTGCAGCACTCCCGGTACCCAGCTGCTGATACCCGGGCAGGTAGTGCCAGCTCCATGGAGTGGCTGATGTGATGTGACCTCCAGACCCTCATCAAGCAGCACTGACGTGCCTGGTAGATGACACAGGAATCACCTGCCCAACTCCCCCTGCCTGAGCCTGGTTGCTCCACTCTCCCCGTGCCCCAGCAGACTGACATCAGATGGTCAGGAAGATGATCTGGAAGGTAAGGGCTCTGCAGCCCCTCAGGCCAGACATCAACCCCAAATCTTTCCATAGCTCCAATTACAGTGCTATGGGGCAAATACATGCTGCCTTTGCCAGCCTAATCACAGTCAGGTCTGGTGTGTCTTGTGCAGAGAACATCAGTGGAGACCCCTGTGCCTTGGGGTCCCTCAGGGAGGGGGAGTGGGATCAGGAGCTCCTGCATAGCTCCAGGCAAGAATCTGAGGAGTCTTGACACAATGGCAAGGGCTCAGGGTAAACATCCTGTGCAGAGCCCTGAGTTACTTGGAAAATTTAAACACCTCTGGATTCCAGTGGTGGGATTTCTCTCTCCTCCAGTCTATAGTGGAGCTATTCACCCTGGGCTACTTTATAGTCAGTGGGGTGAGGGAAAAACCTTTTGGATACAATTCAGTTGATGATATGCCTGCCTCTTTTTAGATGAGGTGGCTCCAGTCCTGGAATCCAGCAGCTGAAACAAGTAGAGTTCTGCTGACGATAGATCTGAGTGGTAGTGTTTGCTTCCCCAGACCTCCCCTTAGCCCCTGTGTGAATCCCTGAACGAGATTCAGGTACAAATGCTCTGCAGTCTGATGGCTGAAAATGGATAAAAGGAAGAGTGAGCAGGCAGGGCACTGCAGTGGTCACAGTGACAGAGCCATTTATAGCTGCTTCCATGCCCTCCCTTAGTTTGTCCATTCCTGGCCATCTCCTCTTGAGATGGAGGCAGGAGCAACAGCTAGGAAACTACTGGGGCTTCAGCTTTAGTAAGTGCTACAAAAACTGAGAAAGGGGGACTTGGAATGACGTAGCTGTCCTGGCCCTCAATTTGTCCGTGCTTACCTGGCACTAGAATTGGGGAAAACAGCCCAGAGGCATTCCAGTTTGTGGGCCAGGAACCAGTGCAGGTCCCCTGATGTCAGTGCAGTGCTGTGCCCAAGTTAACAAATCCAGGGCTTATTAGCTCAGGTGCAATGCCAGGCAAATGTGTCAGTACTGCTGTCAGACTCACTGCTACATCTGTGTGACACCAGGCTGCACCTCGTGCTGTTACCAACAAACTCTGCCTGGGCAGCCCTGGGCTGCTGCCTCGTTTGGGGCATACAGGGCTCTTAACCACTACTTTGGTTCAGGGAAAATGTGCTAGATCCACCTCCCTACCCCTTCTACATGCACAGTAATAAATCCCACACAAAAGTCACAGCAAGGGAGAGAGAAGAAAATCTAAGCTGGTTGTTGTCACCCATTTGGATCTATGCTTTGGAAGTGAGCAGACTGCCAGCAACCATCCATCACAAGTAGTTCACTCTCACTCTGTTAGTTCCCATGCCTTGGAAAAATGTCCTTCACTTCTCACTCAGTTAGAGACTGATTGTCTCCTTCTGGGCATTAAAACGTGTCTTACAAGTTGAAACTGTGTGGTCCCAAAATGCTTTCAAGAGACATGACGTATGCAGGTGACAACACACACTATCACTGTGTAACAGGGCAAGAAGGTTGCTGTTGGTTAGCTCTTAGTCCATTTAGCCCATCCTAACCGTCCTCCCATTGCAAGGTAAAAAACACTTCAGTATTCAGCATATAAAGTGAGGGAGGTGAGGGGGAGAGGTGGTTTCTCTGCAAACTGCCTTACTGTGACCTGGATGAATATTTCAGCAGCAGAATAAAAGCCCCTCTCCAACTCTTCTGCCCCCAAGCACACAAATAAGGGTATATGTATTCAGCACAAGCACTCCTCTAAACCAAGCTCCAAACACGAGCAGGTGCTTCTCCTCTCTTTTCATCATCTGAGCATGGCTGATGTCTCCTGCCAATTTCAAAGGCAAGTGAACACAATGGTGATGGGGGTGAAGCAGCTGAGGGGGCGGCAGGGAGGGGGCACGGAGGGGGCCCTGCTTGGCAAGGTGAGCGGTGCCCGGCGGGTTGGCGAGTGGCCCTGCCAGGTCTTTGTGCGGCTCTGGGAGGAAAGGGGGGAAGGAAGAGGCGACAGCAAACGAGCGAATTCAAAGTGAAGCGTCTGGGGCTAGCGAGCCGTGGCTGATCTGTGCCGGCTGCGAGCCACTGCTTCTCCAGTCAATGCAGCCGGGCTGGCCCAAACTACTGGGTCCTAAGGAAGAGGGAAAGAGTGTCCCCGCACTTATTCCAGAGTAAGGAATGCCACAAAACCAGGAAATCATTCCCAGAGCTGCACACGAAAGAAGACCTCAGCACTCAGGCTTGCTTAGACTCGATAATCAGCTGTCAGGGAAAATGTTCAGCACCAAAACTGCCCCTGCTGACGTGGCTCCCCTCTCCTCCCCTCCCCTCTCCCATGGTCCCCAAGGAGCCACTTTAATTCTCACGGTCAAAGTACGTTTTTGCCCTTTCCATGTGCTTCTGGATGGAGGATTGTGTTTCATGCCAACCACAGCTCCTGTTCCCAGGCTGGGATCAGCGCTGCCTGGGCAGGGATAAGGCTGGGTCAGGACAGGTGAGGGGCTTGTGCAGCGGGGCAATGCCCTTTCGTAGTGGCTTTCACGGGCACACGGCGGCCACTGTCGGGCTGTGGGACCCCTCTGCAGCCCCTCCGGTCTGTGGGTGAGCCAGGCACGGAGCCCAGTGCCCACACCATGAGCTGATACGGGAGGAAGATCCCTCGGGAAGGCAGCGCCAGCCGGCAGCCCCGGGAACACCTTCTGGGCACTCACTCCCCGGGCCTTGTGCGAAGATGCCGCGCCCGTGCCGGAGCATCCCCGCCTGCCGCCTTGTTTGCTCCCCAGCCACAAACCCCTCCGCAGGGCAGAGCTGTGGCCAGGGGCTCCCACCGGGACAAACTCGCCCGCCCGGGGGTGACTCTCGCCGGCTGCTCTGGGCGGGCGGTGCGGGCCCGGCCCGGCCCCTCT
>WEIV01015700.1:0-14450 GCA_013390005.1 Calyptomena viridis
TGTCCCCTTTTAAATGAGGACAGGTGGTATTTAGCCTGAGCCACAGGCTTCTTGCTGGGAGCTCCCACCATTTCCCTCCACCCTGCAGCTGCACACCCAGCTACTGGCACTGCGTATGGTCCTCAACGCTGAGAGCAAGGAACGGTAGCTCATGTCATATCTGTAGCTCATAGCAGACCCTCAAGAACCAGGATGTGCCACGGTCCCTCGGTCAATTGCCAACTCCTTCTTCAGCCCAGGCTAGCTCCGGCAACTGCCGACGGGCACATGGTAGGAGTGGGGCACCACGAGGCGAAAGCCCCTCTATTACAAAGGGACTAGCCAGGCGGCGCCTAAGGAAAGGCAAGGGCTGTGATCCCTGCTGATCCCTCAAGGGTGGTCGGCTAACAGTGGGTAAAGGACTGCAGGCAACTCTTTCTGGTTGGAAGAACTGAGGTTTATTGGCGCCCTGAGAGCAGTGTACTCACAGGGGCTTCTAAGCAATAAGGGAACAACCGAGAAAGAGCCCCGACTGGCTCAGGACAGTATCTTTTATAGAGGGGTTGAACTGGGGGAGAAGAAAGGGAATCAACCAATGAGGGTGAAGGGTAGGAGGGATTAGGGAAGGGATTACATCATTGGAAACCAGGGGCCTACTAGGCAAGCCAATAGGCTACCGAGTAGCAAGGAATGTTCCAGAAGGTCGGATGGATTGGGTTACATATATGGGGTGAAGTAGGGGGAGTGGGAACAAAGGATATATTTAGGGGGAGGATACAAAGTTTAGAATGAACCAACTGTGTAGGGAGCAGGGGGTAACAGAACAGTCCATTATGGGGGTAAGAGAACCATACATTAAAGGAAACACAAAACATACACCACCACAAGGATGCTGGGAAAAAGGATCAGCAGAGAACTACCCTTTTAGCAATAGCCTCTTCTCTATGGGTTTGTAGAGGTTTTGAATCAATTTATGCTTCAGAGTCTGATAATACGCAAAGGAGAGCTGGTGACCTTATCACCAAACTTCAGTCTGAATTTTCAAGCAGTGTTGCCCAGTTCCAAATATTTACATTCCAACAATTTGTGTGTCTTCTTCTGTAACAGTACACATGTGCCTGATATTTATACTGGATGTTATGGATTAAAAAGTCCAGTATCAGGTTGGGTTTTTCTAAATCCAGCTCTCCAAATGTCCTGCTGGCTTTGGTTTAGAACTGTCTTGCCAAAAGAACAGTTCCTTAGAAATCAAATGTGTTGATAATTTTTTCCTTCCCTTATCTTTACCTAAATCTCTTGCATATATCAGACTGAACTTTTGTTTGAGTAAGTTTGGCAGGAACTGGATCATAGTGCAGTTTAGAAGGAGCCGAAACACAAAGGCTGTTAAAAACATCAAAGCTTCAAGGCTAATATCTATTTAGTAAGAAGACACATGTGCCAAATGCTAAAGAGTTGACCAAAACCCAATAAAAAATTAGTGCTAATACTTCAGGAAAGCAGTGGATTTTCAGAAAACTAATGAAACTATTATTGTTGAGAGTATTCATTGTATACAGACACTGGAAGCAAGTTTCCAAATCATGCCTTGCTATGTTTGTGTTCTTGTCCTCAAATGCAAATGGCATGGAGCATAAAGTTAATGAGCTTCAGATCAAGCTCAAGCAAGAAGTCAGGACAAAGTGGAGTAACTTCTGGGAATGCTATACAGTGTGCTATTACTATAGCAAGAGCTATAGTCTACTGTCAGAAATTAACTAGGGATATGGTTCTAAAACTAGTACAGCCGTATTTTTGCTGACCTGAGAGGTGACATGCTGCATTTCTGAGTCTGTAGCTGGTGTGTATGGATATCTATGAAATCAGAGCATCAATGCTGTAAGGAAAAGCAATGATTAAGAAGGTCAAGCTAGGTAAGACCCCTGGGGATATGTTTGCAGCATGAACTACAAGAATGTGACCAGGCATTTCAAGTTATTAATGAGATGTGCTTGTGATACCTTTAAACAGTGTCAATTTTTAACTTATTTTTTAACCAGGCTGAAATGATGTGAAGAAGAGTGGGATTAAGTCTGAGCAGTTCATTAATGCCAGAAAAAATAACTGAGGTTGTTGAAAATGATACTTCTAGGAAAATGCATCCTTACTTCTTGGTATGCAGTAAAGTAGTCATGTCAGGCAACATGGAATTTATTCACTCCTAGTGTGGACTTCTTACTGCTCATCCAGGGGCATCATGCGGCTGCATCTGCTAGATCTTCTTTATTGTGAAAGGAAAGAACAAGAAAGCTTACAAAAATTATGGGTTGTCTTTGGCACAAAGAATGACTGACTCAGTGAGTCACAACTGCTGGCTCCAGACCAGCAGAAGAGAGGAGAACGCTGCCCTGTAAGATTAACTCCAAATTGATGCACATGGAATGATTTTTTTCATAATACAACAATTTCAAGTAAAACTGGTAAGTAATGGATCCTGAGCAAACAAACAAATAAAAAAGCTACTTAAGTTGCAAAATGTATAATTAAGCTCTGGAAGTCATTGCCTCAGGTAGAAGTGCTAGAAATGGAATGCCATTAGTTACCAGTTCTGACTCAGGCTGGTCCCATAGATTTTTGTCAGATGGTGGGAGAGTATTTACAGAATCACAGAATTATTAGGGTTGGAAGGGATGTCTGGAGATCATGTCCTCCAATGGCCCTGCCGAGGCAGGGTCACCTGGAGCCAGTGACACAGTAATACATCCTACTGGGTTTGGAATGTCTCCAGAGAGGGAGACTCCACACTCACCCTGGGCAGGCTGTTCCAGTGCTCTGCCACCCTCCATGGAAACAAGGTTTTCCTCATGTTGAGTTTTAACTTGCGTTTTAGCTTATGGCCACATAAGTGCCTTGTATAGTATGTGCCTGAACTATTCTCAGATTTTCTCTAGGCATGTACCCTAGGAGTCTCCTCTTGACAGACCCTGTTACCCAGGGAAAGGCACAGTCAGTCTTCCTGGGAAATTGCAGGGACTGGCACATCTGGAGCACGAAGGATTGGCTTCACCCTAAGAAACCCAGCTTCCACATGTAGTGTCTTCCCTACCAGAAAAAAAAAGGCTCCTGGGATCAAAAGACCATCAAGCTGGTCCTGTGTTACAGAAGGAGTGTTTATATTTACTTCCGAAAGGTGGACTATTTTTGTTTACAAGTGATTTGCCTTGGTGCAGTTCATTCTGTTATTTGTAAAATGCTTTCAGGAGCCCAGATGAAAAGGTATTCTAGACACATGAATTATTAGCATTGAGCACAATTGCTTTGTTGAGTGGTTGTTTTTTTCCCAGATGAAAATGGGTTTGACTCCAAGGAAACACATTTTTGCAAGAAAACTATATTGGTAAAAGTTGTTTTTAACTCTGGGAAGCAAAGAGAGCCAATAAAACTATTTTTTTTAAAAAATAATTTTTTTTATGAGGGTGAAAGTTATTTTAGTTATAAGTATTATTATAAAAAACTTATTTAGCTCATCATAAGAAAATTGTAAAACACTTTAAAAAATTAATAGTTTTTTGAAAAAAGTAATTTCCTCAGTTACATTCTATCCATTTGCTTAGGTACAGACAGAAAATTTTCTTTGAAGCTGTTGCCTCATTCAGAAAGCAGATTTCGAGTTTAATGAAAATTTTCAGCAAATATCTGCTCTGTGTGTAAAAAGCACCCACTTTTTTATTCCCCAGTGTCACAAAAAAGGTAAGGTTTAAACTAACGTTTCCAAAAGGGGAGAATTCTCTCTCTACCCTTAAAAAAAATTATTTGACTGCCAGAACTCCAGGAATCGGAAGCCCTTATTAACTGAGCAGTCTCATTTTGGTTCTTATGTGAGAAACCTTCACTTAACCAGATTCACCACTCAGTGAGCATATATCCAAATTTCCTTTAAGGGAAAGCTTTCACCGGCAGACAGGAGAGACCCCTCAGGGAATCTCCCCAAAGCTGTATCTTGCTGTCCACGAAACTCTTGGAACCTTTGTATAAGGATTTATGCTAAACAGTTACAAAATAACACAAAATTTATTGAAAATTTATTGAAATTTTATTGAAATACATTGTGACAAAATAGATAATGGATTCTTTTAATAGCTGGGATAATCCTTCTAAAAAAGACACAGTTCAAAACCACATAGAAATGAGAGCACATACACATAAGTTCTAAAGCAAAATAGCCTATCAAGAAATATTATGAAGAAAAGCAAAATGTTAGGTTAAANAGTTGTGGTTTCCATTTCTTTCCAGTCTGGGAAAACGATAGCAGATGCCTTTTCAGCAATTCTTAACTTCTGCGCTTTAACCCCTTTTCTCACACCCAGGAAAAAATTTTTCTTTAGGAATCATCAGAATACAGTTGGAAATTTTCTTTGATGATACAGTATTTTGAAAGCTTAGGTAGGGGGGAGAGAAATTTTTACCTATCAGGTCATGGTCATGTGCTAATATTACTGATGACTTGGTGTTTAGGTTGCAATTAAGAGGGTTTTTTTCCCAATACTCTGGTCATAAAAGAAGTTTTGTTATTTTCGAATGTCAGCAACATTAAAATAAGCATTGTTCTCCCTTTGGAGGCCCTCAAAAAGCTTCAGGCTGACTAAAAAAATAATAGTTTAGTCTTATTTACGGCAGTCACGTCTTTTTTTCCTTTCAATGTTAAGCTGATGCTGAAAGTATCTGTTTAAGCTTATCACTCCGTGCTATTAATAGTGAGAGGGTATTGATTTTTTTATAAAAATTTGTATGAACTCACGCCATTGTGCTTCTCATTTTATAAAAATGGAGCATCTCAAACAAGTGGGAAAAGCATTTGTTTATCTGTCTTGTGGTTGGTGTTATGGAAACATAAACACTCTTAAAAGACAAAGCAATATAGGGGAAGTGTTGAAACGGGCATGGGTGCAGTGCTAAGCTTGTACTTTGGCAGTGAATCCTCAGTGACCAGGAGGAACATCTGCAGCAGAGGAATGTGAGTTTTCTTACTCTTTGGTCCCCACACAAGTTTATTTATTGCCTGATGGTTCTCAGGGCTGTGACTTGTGTGATAGGTAAAGCTGTAAAACCTGGTTTCCATCTTCCTGTGGAGTAAGAGCTGGAAGCTGGGTTTAGCATTAGCTGAACATGAAAGTTGGCCTGGATATGAACAGTGAAAAGCCATAAGTCACCCTGCACAGCTGTCTTGAATTTAATTAGAGTACCTTACCTTTCATTATATTTGTCTTGTTATGTTTTCCAATCTGAACTATGAAGGTTGGACTAGACAGCTGGAATTGGTATTAAAGGTTTTTTCCAACCTAAATGAGTCTGTGATTCCAAGAAAGTACACTTCTCCTTTACTTGCTTGGTATTATTTTCCATCATATTTTTATGACTGGTTAGTAGGTGTGCAGAAGTTTTCATACAGCCACTAAATGCAGGACTGTTCAGCACAGAAGGGGTGGATCAGGCACCTCCAAAGAAACATGTGAATGCTATTGTTGAATTGTCTGGAGACCTTGAGATGAACAGTTTTGCTATTTGCCAAAACTCTTTGCCAAAAGAATTACAGATAAGCTGTGAGAAAGTTTGAATGGCCATTACCAACTGTGATGGCATTTCCATAGCAAAAACATCGTCCATGTGTGCCCCCCAAAAATTTAAGAAGTATTATAACTAGAAAGATCAGAAAATGCTGCTCCTGTTTCCAGATCTCTGTGTTTAGGCCCTGGCAGGGCATTGAAGGCTCTAGATACATCTGTGCTCATTTAAAGCTTTAGCCTGAACACTTGAGAGAGGATGCTTGGAAAGGTGCTGAACAAATTTTATGTTTTATTCCCCTTGAGCATGCAAATTTCCAAAGCTGTTTTGATAGTCTTGGCCTGGAGATCCATTACCGAGCACACTGTCTGAGGGACTGTGTGTCCCTGGCTCACAGTCAGCTGAGAAGGGGTACTGTGTTCTAGGCTTGCATGTGCCTCTGATTTTGGAAACACTTTGGGAAAGTAGAAGAACAGTTCTGTGATGCCTTTATGGTCTCTTCTATACACGATGTGTGGGCACATTCTAAAGCTTTTATTTCCTCAGCCATGAAATCTTTTTTGAGTGGCTGCATTCTGTCTTGTAAGTGCTCTACTTAGGGCTTCTCCAACATGTGTTTACAAGCCTCTATGGATGTGCCTGCCATAGTAATTCCTGGGTTCACTTTATTGTGAAGATCTTGCTACTTGTAGGGTTTGGAGAGGGAAGAAGCATTTCAATTGGGAAATGACACCCACAATTCCCAGTGGCATGGACCAAAGCTGAGTTCCTAAGTCTTCTTTAGAAAGTCTTCCTCTTTCTAAGGGATGGGCATTTTCAATATTTTTCTGTTTGTAATAAAGACGTGCTGCTTCCATTAACATCTAAAACTGTTTTCATCTCACCCTTTCTCCCTGCTCACTGTCATCATCCAGGGCAGTCTTTAACTAAAAAATAGATTAAACTAACCTGCTCTGTTTTGCATTTGCAGCTTGCCTAGTTAAATGTGTTTCAATTCATGAGCTATCACCTGGTGAGCCAGAATAAACCTTTTGTCCACACTCTGACTAGTAGATTTTAATTGCCGAGAAATTATATCATTCTTTCCACCTTCCCATGGTTATTTTCCTTTATCTCCTTTGACATTCACATTACAAAGTAACAATATTGTAATTATTTTTGAAAAGAATGAAATTACTTTGCCTGTGAGACGTTCAATCTTAGTAGCTCTAACAACGTAGAATTGTTGGGTGACATGCAATAGTGTCATCCTGCAAAAAGTGAAAGAAAGGTACAAAAGGAATGCAAAAGAAAAGCCATGAGCTTGTAATCACACACATGATTTAAGAAGGGAGGAATCATCTTGATTTCAACTGAGGCAGATGTAAACCTGAATATCACTGTGTAGGGTAGGAGCATATAGGTTTCGTGTGTTGTGGTTAAAACTCTGATGAAAGAGACCCTGTCAGTCAGTTACCCAGCACGGAAGATATTACATCAGCACACATACACAGACAAGAATGTGGGAAGTCTTATCCATGGAGTAATACTCCACCTACTGTGACCAATACTTGTCTTCCAATGCTCACCTGAGCATTCCCAGCCCTAAGAAGCTGGAGTTACAATTGCTGAGGTGTAGATTTTGCTGAGAAGCATGACAGGTTGTACACGTGCCCTCTGAACCATGTAAGACCTCTGAGGGGAGATGCTGAGCTTGGGGTGGTGGAGAACACCACTGAGTTGCTCTCTTCATTTAGGGGTGTAATATCCATTCTTTGTTTCTGCAGTTCCAGTAGTCTCAGTATCCTGATGCCTCAAATGGAAGAAGAATCTGCAACTTGACTCTTTGTTTGAGCAGAATATTTCTTCTTGTAAGTTCTGCATCTCTGTGCTCTCTGCACACACAGTCTTGATGATGTCTTAACTTTCATATTTGAAAATACATAATAAAAAACCTTACTGTTTTGGACGTTTCTAGATTCTTTCCTTTTCTGCCTTATTACTGTGTTTTCTGTCACCATCTGGGTTTTTTCCCAGTGTGCTCCCATGGCCGTGAAAAATAACCTGTATTGGTTCAGTCATTTCCAACCCTGGCCAGACGAAAAGCAGAGAGAGAGAGATATTCCAGATTTAGTGCAGAGTGTGAGCTGCATTCCACTGGGCTTTGCCCTAGTAGTTTTTACATGCAGCAGCCGTGCTGCTAGAGCATATGCACTGAAATCTGGGGGCGTGTTTCACATCCTGGAGCTGTAACGGGGTTTGTAGCTGGTCAGATGCCCGACTGCCTTACCCAGCACATGGTCACACCTGCCACGCCGCGCTTCTGCACGGCCTGGGGGACATCTGGCGGCGAAAGTAGTCCTGGCATTTCGCATGGCATTCCGCGGGATTCGGGATGCAAGCGAGACCAGACAGCACGGCAGAGGTGGCAGTAATATCTCACATGTCCATTGATCCAGGGAGCAAGAGTTTAACGCAAAACTCGTAAGTACGGAGACAGATTAGTCCAATTTAACCAACTCTCTAACTGTGTGGATGCACTTTTTGCAAACACAAATGCTGCTCCTGTTTGAAAAGTAAAAGGGTGTGTTCACGCTCATTTATATGCAATTGAAAAGTGCTTCTTGACCCGTTTGATACAGTCAGGGATCTATCAATACATTGTAGGATTTACTGTTTCTTTTGGTAAAAGTAGGGAGTGATTTTTTTATTTGTATGCGAAAACAAATAAACACTATTTGCTTTGAAGGAGCTGTGCTAGTCCAAACTGGCTGATGACCTTGTACAAAAGCTGACAGATTTTTCTTTTCTTCTCTAAAACTAGGAAAATGTGATTACCAAACAGTATGAAGGTTCTTTTTTGAGGAAGAAAAGCCTTGCATTTCACCTCCTGCATTTATGTTGTTACATATGTACAAAATAGGTAAGTTGAAAACCACCAACAGTAATCTAGCAATTGATCTAGTAGTTGATTTGCATGTTTACTTAACTCTTATTTCTATCAAGGAAGAGGTTTGCATTAGAACTGGGACATATATAATTTAAGTTACATGTAACTTACATGTAATTTAAGTTTCTTATAAATTACAATTTATCTTTCACAAAGCAGCTTTGCTAGTGGAAATAAAATCAACCTGTCTCCAACCACATATGTATGCAAAAGTTCTGTTTCTTTCACTGAAATTTGATGGAGGATAGAAATCTGCACTATCTGAACATTAGAGACATTCTCCAGGACAAGCATTTGTCTTTGGAACAGTACTGACAATGAGTATCTAGGTCTGAAAATGGCCTTGTCTCCTGTGTCCATTGTCCATCCCTGAAACTTGCAATATTATACAATAAACAGTCACCTCCTGTGTGCTTTCCTGCATTTATATAAAACTTGCCATGGCTGAAGTCTGTCCTTTGGAAAGTTCCAGAGGTAATTGTCTGGAGTTAACTTACAGGGCTTCTGTCAAAAGGAATTAGTATTTCAGCAACTTCTGGGACAATTCCATGACAGCACTAAAATAGTTGACTGCCTTACGCATCAGCTGGCCTTACTTAGGTGGAGGAACTCAAATGTTTTTAAAGGCAAAATAGTTATCATGCTTCCATTGATCCCTGCAACCAAGTTCTTCTGGCCAGAAGGGTTTCAAGAGAATGAGTGTCTTTATTTTTCTCTCCATCAGTCTCTGTTTATAGCTTATGAATGGTGGGAAATATATGACAAGCAACTGGGAGAGGAATGGATTTTAGGACTTCCAGCTCAAATATTTTGTTTAAGGGAAGCCTGAGATGTTCTTGATGAAAAGGGCAGCCTGGTGACAAAGCTGTGAGGAGGTGCGTGCTGTGCTTAAGGTACACAGCTGCAAAGGGAAACTGATTAATTTCAGGAATAGATCTTTGGTGGACACAGAGAGTTCTCCGTCACTTTTAAGTGCTCATCATCCAGAGCACCTCTTGAAGCTCCCTTTGAGATATGAAATCCAGCAGCCTTTATAGCCAGATCAAGAGCACTTTCTCCTCATTGTTCATGACAGTAGTTGCAGTATGAGAAAATATTACTCAGCATCAGTGAGAAATATTCAATTAACTACAATTAAAATATGTTCCATCATGAATTTCTTCCCCCACAACACAGTTTTCCAGGGTCATTTTATCCCCTGATGACTGAATCCCAGCTGGAGCAGGCTGCCAAAATTAATCCAAAGTCCTTGAAGTCAAGGTGATTTAAATGGACACGGGATCTTCTTCCAAGATTATCAGTTTAAATATATATGGCACTTGGCCCTCAACTGTGGGCTGTGTAATCTTTATCTTGGTAAAGTCAGCAGCAATGTCTTTACTGACTTCAGCAGAAGTGGACGTTACATCATTACGGCTGAACTATGATCCTTTGAATCATTCCACACTGTACAGCATACAGCTGTGTGTCAGATGTGATTATTTCTTGTTTTTCAAGTTTTCTCTCATTTCCTTCTGCTTTGTATTGCAAATGGTATTCCACCTTCATTGTTTCATATTACACCAGACTTGATTTGAAATGCATTGGTCTTATTTTAAATTTTTAATACTGCTCATTCCTTCTGCTCCTCATAATTTTCAGTTCCACAGTCTGGGTTGGGATGTAAAAACATCTTTCCTACAAGTCTGGGAGTACTTCATCTGTGACCTCTTTGAAGGCAATGTCCAATCACAAAATCTCAGTGCAGGTACAAAGTTGCTCGGAAATTGTATCTGAAAGTTTGATTCCTTATAGAATTTTCTTAATAAAACAAGTATAAAGGGGCAAAATATTTAAGCTTGCGTTATGTTGTACCAATTTTCCTGTGCTATTTTTTAAGTTTGAGGTTTTGTTTTAAAATGGTCCTTCTCCTCACTTAAAAAAAGAAAAAAAAAGGAAATCAACAAACTTAAAATATGTCTGGGTCACAAGGCTCATTTCTAATTCAGCTAACAGGGCTGGGCAATCCCAAGGAAGACAGAGAAGGGTGGAGGGGTGAAAGTAACTTCCTACTGCTGTTATGTCATTTTGACTTGCATGTATTCATGAACACATTCACTTTAGGTACTGGTGATCCTTCCTTGTTAACTTTAATTAGAGCAGGCTTTGACTCTGTGTCACTCTCTTTGGAATGGTTGTTCACGTTGTATCCTGCAAGAGTAAAGTGTGTAGGTGCAACGTATAATATGTACTTATGCAAAGGGTATTTGACTTAAAAACCAAAACCCTGTAATCTTTGAATTACTTAAAAGAGAGGCCGAAATGGTGGTTTCAGCTGCAGTCAGGTAGGTAGATGGTATCGCTAACCGATAAATTTGACCTAATGCCTGTTTATTGTGATACTTGATATTTTTCTCAAACTGTGTAAACAAATATTCTGGTATTTTTCTTGGCAAACAACATGAATACCACTCTTGCTTTATTCTCTTTGTCTCGGCAAATGCTTTATGGCAAGTATCCAACACCAAATAAAATACGAGACCAAGTACAGTGCAAAGTCTATTAGGTTGTGTTTCGTCATTCCTCTAGGCTGCAAGGTCTGCCACAGACTTGGCCAAGCTGTACATTATGCTGAGAGTATTTCCCATGCAACAGAAATCAGATATCCTTTTCCTTTTGTGGAGAGGTGTAAACTTGGCTTAATGGATAGTATGTGTGGTACACTACTCCTGGACTTGCTTGCCTAGCCAAGACATGTATGTAAAAATGACACATATAAAATTGACATGTTTAAAATACACCTTTGTTAGGGTTTTCTAAGAGCATTTACATTGCTGTTGCATTCGTGTGCTTTTTTCCCATCCTGCATTTGTCCACCATCTAATGCTTTCTACCTTTTGTAGCACATCCCTAACACCCAAGATCTTCCTCTCCTACTATCTACATGTACATATATATATTCCCTGCCCCACTGCTACTGGTGGCTTCGATCAGCTTAAACTACCATCAGCTGCCACAAGTAATGAGCTCTTCTTGAAGATCTCCCTGGGAAATCTGAGGCTTTGGCTTCTCCATCAGTATTTTGTTCTGCAGATGATGGCTCTGACATGCATCCTTCAGTTATCAGAGCAGAAGTCAAGGGGTTTTGTGCATGCTGAAGCTCCTTTTCCAGCAATGCCCCAGGGATATGAAGAGCAGCCTGCCTGTAAGTCTCTTTTGATCCTGAAACTCCTGGTAACTGATTGATAAATGGGAGGTAGTTGCCTTAATATCTCCGTGGATATGACACTTGATTCTTAGGAATTACTGAGTACTGAAGTTTCGGATGGGCTGCATGCTCAGTACATCTTACTCTTGGCTTTCTAAGTACCGAGCTTAATGAACCCTCACGACCCTGATGACTACTGAACTCCACACACATGCTCTGCTGTTTTTCAGCATTTCTCAGAAATGCTTAGATGTCAAATTTACAGGAATCAGTGGAAGGACTCTGTCTAGCAGTGAAGGACTCCTAAATCAGTGAAGCCAGGAAGTGTTTACAGGCAACCTGAGAGCCAGATCAATTCTGCAATAGGTTACTATGATCCTTGGGGTCTGCTAACAAACTGAGTTGTTGTTCAAAAGAATTTAAAAAAAGGTATGGCCAAAAGTACTTTGATGTTTTCTGTTATTGAAATACTCCTTTTCATTCACTCCTCTGTATGCTTTTCCTATAAATAAATGAACATTTGCATCTTTACACCTTGGTCACTCCCCACCCATGTAAATTATAAGTCTGAGAAAACAAACTCAGTTTAAGGCAGAGCTTAAATGTTTAAGAAGGGAACCACAAGATGCAGTTACCTACCTTAATATGGATTCTCTGTGAGGACTGAGGGGGCCTTTTTCAGTCCTGTCTTTCCAACACACTGCTGTGTGTATGCCATAAAAATTCAAAAGATTAAAAACTGCATGTACCTGCTGCAGTACTTGCATGTATTTACAATTTTAGTCTAGAGCAGCAACAAAACTCTGACAAATTCTTGTTATTTACAGAACCACTGAATCAGTTAGGTTGAAAAAGACCTCTGAGATCATTGAATACAAACTATGACTCAAGACCACCTCATCAACTAGATCATGGCACTATATATATATTATATATTACTATATCATCATTTTAAGTTTATACAGTATTATACATTTGGGTGTTATTATATGTTATTATTGTCTATTGTGTAATATATGTTTTATACATATTTTATGTATTAAATATATTATAGCGAGTGCTGGCTGTACCTGGCTGTACATTTTCACCAGGTATCTTGGAGGACATGGAAGATGGAGGACAATATTGGAATGTCTTGCCCATGCTACTACTGCCCTTAAATAACTACCTGGAACTGAAGGGACCCATCTGTTCTGTTGTGCCCAGAAGGGAATCAAGTACAGGTGGTTTTTCAACTTCTTCAGTGAAAGTGGTGACATGACAGAAGTGTTTACATAAATATTTCTGTACTGGGATGTTTCATGACCTGGTACAGAATTTTGAAGAAACAATGTGAGGAACATCTAAAAGGATGGATACTATCCGAAATTATTTACCCTTTATCTCTTGATATTACAGATATGCTCTAACAGGGCAGTTCATTGTTAATAGATGCAAGTGTTGTCTTGATTTAAAACTAGTGAGACCCCAGAGCACTGATACTTCTCTGTCAATTCTCTGTTTCTTCAGTGGTTCTGGATTAAAGATAAAAAACTGGCTTTGTTTAAGCCTCCTTCTAACAATTGGCAATAGAATTAGTGGGAAATAACCTACTTGTCAAAGCTTCCCATGCTGATCTCACCTACTGTGTCTTCATTTTACAGAATTGTTTTCATGAATTTTGCACTCTCTTCTCCCCCCAAAAGTGTCTTTTCTGGATGGGAAATGAACTGCCACAAAATCCTCTTGTGCCCACAGACAGTACGGATGGCTTCAGGGCTCTTATTCTGAAACTCAGAGCTGTTGCTTCTGAAAGACAATCACATATGAAAAAAGACACTCAAAGCCAGTCAAACCAAAGTGTTTGACATACATCTGGTGCTACCTTGGCCTCTGTATCTGTGCTGGCCTGATTGTAGATGCTGGAATGAAGGACACCATGTGTGAAGCCATCTTGGGCAGAAGAGAAAAGCTACAAACCATTTGATTGCCCTGCATTGCACCGCACACATTATCTTGGATAAACTGGCTAAACTGGGCACCCAGGTGGCTGACAGTCAAAAGAGACCATGCATCCAGAGTGCTGTGTCCAGTTCTGGACTCCTCAGCACAGGAAGGATGAGAAGCTACTGGAGATGGTCCAGAGGGCCACATAGATCATTAAAGGACTGAGGGAGCTGGGCCCGAGTTTAGTCTAGAGAAGAAAAGGGAAGACTGAGGGGATCTCATTAATCTATGTAAGTATCTCAAAGGCCAAGAGGATGGTGCTGGACTCTTTTCAGACTATGGAATACTTCTTTCAGACTAGTTTTTTTCAGGATTAGGGAAGTGATTTCCCCCCTATACTGGGCACTGGTGAGGTCACACATTGAGTACTGTGTCCAGTTCTGGGCCCCTCAATTCACTGAGGTGTTGGAGCAAGTCCAGAGAAGGGCAGCAGAGCTGCTGAAAGGTCCAGAGCATGTGTTCTATAAGGAACAGCTGAGGGACCCGGGGATGTTCAACCTGGAGAAGGGGAGGCTCAGAGGTGGTTTTTTATCACTCTGCTACTCTGACACGAAGTTGTGGCCAGCTGGGTGTCAGGCTCTTCTCCCAGAAAACCAGTGACAGGACGAGATGGACACGGCCTCAAGCGGCTCCAGGGGAGTTTTAGGTTGGACATCAGGAGGAATTTCTTCACAGAAAAAGTGATTAGACCTTTGGAACGGGCTGCCCAGGGAAGGTGGTGGAGTCACAGTCCCT
Source organism: Calyptomena viridis (assembly GCA_013390005.1). NCBI lineage: Eukaryota > Metazoa > Chordata > Aves > Passeriformes > Eurylaimidae > Calyptomena > Calyptomena viridis. The sequence goes on from WEIV01015700.1 coordinate 14,358, forward strand.
GGAGGTGTTAGGGAAAGGCTCAGTGTCAAGATCTGGCTGACATAGGTAGTGTCAGGTCGGAGGTTGGACGCGATGACCTCAGAGGTCTTTTCC
>WEIV01015701.1:3402-34604 GCA_013390005.1 Calyptomena viridis
GGACAGAACAAAACAATTAAATAATCTAATCTCACCATTAGGTAACTAGTCTCTGCCTCTTGTGCAGGACAGCACTGATGAAAGTCTATTAGCACATAACTTAAGTTAACAAGTGTTTTAAGAATTTTTTGGATCTGGCTACCACCCTGTGAGAGGGAGATTTTTTTTTTCCCTAGAGCTGATGGCTTACCGTTCTAGCAAACATGTTCTTCACAGTTTCCTCTTGTAGCTTTCCTCTTTTCTTGAGTAATTTTGCATGCAAATAATGTATTCGTTTCACCTCAGTGTCAGGATAAAAGGAAGTTGACACAAGTATTTTAAGTTGGGTCAGGAGGCCAGAGAATAACCCAAAAATTATTAAGAAGAAGATGATGACTCCAAGCTGGATCCATGCCGTGGAGAGTGCAAGCTCTGGATGAGGGATACAGTCATGCTTAAACAAAGGGATCTCGAAAGCATCAGTTTTTGCAATATGCTCTCTCATATCAATAATAAAGCTTTTCTCATTCTTCTGCACAAGAAAAGGGGAAAGAAAGAGTTGATTATGGTATTGACTCCCTCCTTTCTTAATATTTCTCCCATCAGACACTCAGATTTACAAAGCACCACAAATCATCTACTGTCTGTATATGGTGTGCTCATAACAGTATATTTATTGGTTATTTATAAAAGTTTCTGACTCTATTTTCACTATTGCTCTTGAGAGACTGTCTCACATTTTGGACTGTTAATAACTTATCTTCTCAGTGTCTCTGATGGAGAAATTTTTAGCTAATCTGGTTATAACGGTTTAATATTTGCCCACTCCCATGACTCTGTTGGAGAGTCCTTACTGCAGGGTAAAACTGCAGAGCAGAGTGTGTCCATCCTTTTGGTTGCATCTCGGCACACGTTCAGCAGTGTTTCCACACCAATTCAAGCAGGTGCACTGACTACAAGGTTATCACCAAACAAAGCCGCCTCTCCTCCTTTAGCCTTTGCTTAGAAGAGCTGATATCTTTCACTGCTTGTGGACTGAAATGCTGAATGAGAGGGAGGAAATTAAACATGCTGCTGGGACCAGTATTTCTTACTGGCAGGTAACTTTCTGCTCTGTGTGTGGGAACACTTCAGGGACACTGAATTACCCATTCCTCTTTTCTGACCATGTCAGGGGAATATGTAGCTCTACCTTGTAGCTCTTCTAATCACCCTGCCAAGGCTAGGCACTTCTGTTAGATGCTCATTGGAAAAATCAGGTTCCCAAAGCATACTTCTCATTTTCAGCCTGTTAGACTTTCCTTGACATTATTCTATTCAGATCTATCTCGCTACATTTTATTCCTATATGGAACCAATGCAAGGAAAAAATGCAATAGGAACTCAAAATGAAACAGGGGTACCAGTGCATGAAGAACTTTATTGTTCGTGCTGATTAATAAACATCTCAACAGGTCACTGAGTCTGTCCTGCTCACCCAGCTTCCTGGACCCCCTGAGACCAGCAGCCCTGAGGCTGTTATGACAGATCTGTTGAGATTAAATTTTAATGTCACTAGTCTTCCTCGGGGAACTAGAAACAATCTGATGATGTCATAGTTCTCTGTTTTGAGGGAGTCAACCAGCTTTTCACAGAAGTGAAAAGTGTACATAAAGGGAGCAAATTCATACTACAGGGCCCATGAATCAGACATGGTCAGGCTCAAGTCCATGGATAGTGGGACTAAGCTCCTTATTTGCCCTGCCTTGGGTCAGACCCAGGGCTGATAAGACCCATGATAAGAAGCTGCCCTCAAGGTATGAAGGATAGAAACACAGGTAAAGCCACATACAACAGCACACAGTGAACAGTAAGGCTACAACACTTGCTTGTGGTTGCTTGGGGCTATGCTCAGGTGGGTTTTTAATATCTCCAGAGACGGAGCCTCCACAACCTGTCTTGGAAACTTGTTCTATTCTTTGATGACCTGAAAAGTAAACAAAAACTTATTTCCTTTAATTTATGCCAATTTCCTCTTCTTCCTGCACTGCGCACCACTGAGAAGAGTCACAAAATCATAGAATCCTTAAGACTGGAAAAGGCCTTCAAGATCACTGAGTCCAACCTTTGACCAAACACCACCATGTCAACTAGACTGTACCACTAAATGCCCTTGAACACTTCCAGGGGTGGTGGTTCCAGTAATGGAACACTTCCATTACTTCTCTGGGCAACCCATTCCTATTCTTGACAATTATTTCAGTGAAGAAATTCTTCCTGAGTCTGGCTCCTTTTTCTTACATCCACTCCCTGTAAGATATTTAAATACACTGAGAGATCCCCCTGAGCCATCTCTCCTTCAGTCCAAACAGCCCCAGTTTCTTCTCATGTGACAGATGCTTCAGTCCCTTAATCATCTTCTTGACCCTTTCTTTGACTCCTCACTCCATATATGAACTTCTTGTACTGGGTCTCACCAGTGCTAAGCAGGGGGGAAGGATCGCCTCCCACAGCTTGCTGGCAATGCTTTGCCTAATGCAGTCCAAGGTAGCACTTTTGTTGTCAGAAGGGCACATTGCAGGCTTGTGGTCAACTTGGTGTCCATCAGAACGTTCAAGGCCTTTTTCTGCAAAACCACCTCCCAGCCAGTTAGCCCTGAAGATGTATAGTGCATGGAGCTATTTCTCTCCAAAGACTGCAAGACGTGGCATATTCCTTTGCTGAACATTGTGAGGTTCCTCTCAGCCCAATTTTCTAGCCTTTTCAAGTCCCTCTGAATGACAGCACAATCCACTGCTGTCTCAGGCACTCTTCCCAGTTTTATATTGTCTGCAGGCTTGTGTGGCTACAATCTGTTCCTCTATGCAAATCACTAACAAAGAGGTTAAACAGAATGGGTTCCAGTGTCTGCTTCTGGGGGACATCAGAATTGACTTTGTACCACTAGTTAGAACCTTTTGAGTCCAACAGTTCAGCCAATTTTCGGCTCATGTCACTCTCCACTTACCTAACCATGCTTTATCACTTTGTCAATGAGGATGTTGTGTTTCAGTGTTCCAGCACTGGAAGCCTTCATAAAGGCACAATCAGCATCTATTGTTCTCCATTCATCCAGTACCCCAGTGTTTGTATCATAGAAGGCTGTTAGATTGATCAAGTATGATTTGGCCTTTATAAATCCATGCTTGATACTCCTAATAGATTTCTTGACCTTCACATGTGTGCAAATGGCTTCCATGATTATATTCTCCATCATCTTCCCAGGGATCAAAATGAGGCTAACCCTACTGTCATTCACTGAATCTTCCTCCTTACTCTTGTTGAAGATGGGAATAACTTTTGCTTTCTTCCACTCTTCAGGAAACTCTCCCAGGCCCCATGAAATTCCAAAGACAATCAAGAGTGGTCTCAGAGTGATATCAACTAGCACGATCAGCATCTGTGGGTGCCTCCCATCAAGCATTACAGTCAAGCATTTCTTTGACACCTTTTTATCTTGAAAGTATCAAATAAGCCTTTTATATCTTTTCAGGAAACATTTTAAGCAAGTTATCATACTGGGCAGTTTTCCTTTACACTAAAAGCATCACATGGGTCACACACTCTGTGGTGAAATCTCCACCTTCAGGAGCATTCAGACAAGACTCTGAACAAGCTGATGTGTCTCTGCAGTTGTCCCTGTTTTGAGCATGAGATTGGTCTAGATGGCCTTCAGACTTACCTTCCAACTTAACTGCTCTGTTCTCTATGCTGCTGCTGCTCCTGCTAGAAGAACCTTGAGATTTCAGCAATTATTTTGTGTGCATGAGAAAAATTCATGAGTTCCTCACACTACTCAGCTAAAGAAAGGTAGGCACCAGTATCACAGTGACTTTTGACTATAAAAGTGATGCTTCACAAATGTGAGCATTGTGAGTGTCCAATTTTAAGCTTCTGATTTTCTTCATATATATAAATGGGAGAATGAAAGTCCCTCTTCTAGTATTTACCATTCTCTAGAAATATGATGATGCTCTGGAAAGTGCAGAGAACTATCTTGTTCCACCCAACATAAGTATCTGTAAAGGTAATGTCCCTTTTTGAAACGTATGATGTTCCACGAAAGAACTGATGGTTCATTTGCTATATGTTTGCTCTTGCAGCTGCTGAAGATGAAATTTTTTAACTCTAAACCAAGAAATACACAATACTTATAAGTACTTACATTCTGAGAGAGGCTGAGTTGAATCTCTAAATTTGGTACTTCTTGGAGATATTTATTCACAGAAATAATTAACCAATAGAACAAATAGTCTGCTGCAGCAAATAGAAGCCAGACGCAAAAATGAATAATTACGGGGAGGAAAAAATGCAGCATTTTTTTCCTGTCCTTTCTTGTGAAGCGGAAAGATGGGATTGTCACATAATCTTTTCTTTCTTTTCTGTTAAGTGGCAGAAGACAAGGTCTCTGCTGTTGCTTTTGGTGCTCATCAAATGCGATGAACTGTTTTGTGATATAACTGTTCTTAAATTTGGTACTGTGAGAACCCAAAAATCTTTTGATAAAGGTGCCAGCTCCAAAAGAAACTAGAAAAATCCCAACTATAGGCAATACTTTCTGGCCTATATAGGGCAGTATAGCCAGCATAAAAGATATCTGGTTAGCAACTCTCTGGATTTCTTGTTGTGTATCATTTAACTCTTGTTTCAATGCATCATCTGAAATTGAATATGATGGTGTGAACTCATGCTTTAGGAACACTATATCTTTAGGTAGTTCAGCAGAAAGTTTGACTGCCTCGTAAATCCATTTCACTGCCTCAACATAATATTTTATCAAGGCAAATTGCTCATGATTTAAATGACAGGTTATGCTGTCTGCCAGAACCTTTAGGTTGTGAAAAATATTTTGGATGTTGCTGGCCACAACAACACCTGTGCCAGCAGTAATAAGAGCACTCCTGCCATTTTTCAGTCCACAGGAAAGAAGGAAAAGGACACTAAAACAGCGCAGATGCTTGAAAGAGAAAAGCATGATAGAAAGTGAGATCCAAATAAATCCAGAAATCAGTAAGGGACTCAAAGAGTGGTGTGCCAAGGAGAAATGCATGCCAAGGAAAAAAAGAAAGCTGGAGAAGAAGCCAACTGCAGAGCAAATTCCTAAAAGCTGCATCCGATACTTCCAGCCAGGCTTCCTTTCGGATATAAAAATTTCCCATGCGTTCTGGGCTATTGAGACAAATGTTTGCATTTTCTTCTGATTGTTGTTGACACTGTGATGGCTCAAACTGAAAGGAAAGGAAAAGAAAAATACTGTTAGTTACAGGGTCACACTACTGACAATGATACACTTTTAACTTGTCATCTATTACTACTTTGCCGCGGTGCCTTCCCTCAGGGTTGNCAAGTCTGACTCACGTAAGGCTGAACCACCACACGTGAAATGCAAATATTTGTTCTCAGTATCACACATATAAATATTGAAGAGGTGAGTAAAAGGTGTTCTTTTACATTTTGCACACTTTGGTGAGCTATGTAGACATAAAGGTACATATGTACGTGTGTGTGTGTGTGTGTGTATGAGAGGGACACAAGCCTCCCACAGCACCCAGTGCTCCCTGCAGATGCTAGCTTTGCCTTGTAGAGGCACCAGGAAGGGAAAGAGGGGAGCACGGAAATTTCCCATTGGTTCCGCAATGAAAGGTAATATTGCTCAATCCATAGGGAGCAGCCAGAGCAGCTGCCAGGGAGGAAGGAGATGGTGAAGCAGCCTGTGCACACTGCCCAGGGATGGGGAGTGAAGCTCTGCTTTTTCAGATGGAGGTAGGTTACTACAGAGGGAAGAAAGTGTGCCTCAGAGGCATCATTCCTTCTTCGTGTCTGTCCTGGGATAACACAGCTACAAATCAGTCCATATACTACAAGCTGTCCATGAGCCAGCAGTGCCCCTGTGGCCAAGAAGGTCAATGGTACCCTGAGGTGCTTTAGGAAGAGCATTGCCAGCAATTTGAGGGAAGTGATCCAGCCCCCCTGGTGAGGCCTCATCTGGAGTGCTGTGTCCAGTTCTTGGCTCCTCAGTAAGAGAGACATGGATGTCCTGGAGCTGATTCAGTGGAAGGATGTGCAAATGATGAGGGAACTGGAGCATCTCTCTTACGAGGAAACACTGAGGGATTTGGGCCTGTTCAGCCTCAAGAAGAGAAAACTGAGAGGAGACCTCATTGATGTCAATAAGCAACTGAAGTAATGGTGTCAAGAGGATGGAGCCAGGCTTTTCTCAGTGGTGCTGAATAACAGGACAAGAGGCAAAAACTGATGCACAGGAAATTCCATCTGAATATGAGGAAGAAATTCTTCACTGTGAGAGTGACCATGCACTGGAACAGATTTCTCAGGGAAGCTGTGGATTTTCCCTCACTGGAGATATTCAAGAACTGTCTGGATGTAAACCTGTGCAATGTGCTCTAGGATGACCCTGCTTGAGGAGAGTTTGAGCCAGATGATCCACTGTGGTCCCTTCCAATCTGTAATTTTGTGTCATATACACTTTTAACCCTTTTTAACTTAAACAGCTTGTGCTTGTCACCATCTTTCCTGCCTACCAGCACGCCCTTTATGTAAATTGCTGAATATTTCTGTGATTCAATTCAGTTTGATGGGAGACAGTCCAGTGCTCACATCTTTCCTCCTTCCTTTACAATATAATATTTATAGTGCAATTTGTCCAAAGATGCAAGGTCAATTTATATGCATATTAGCCTTTAACATACTTGAACAAATAAGATGCTAATTAAATAAAATAAACAGTTGTACATTTATACTAAATAGGGAGCAGTTGTCTTTGCAAAATAGCTCCTGGAGGTATTACTTTGTCTTTTGCTTAGTTTGAACCCAGCAGGTAGCCAGTAACTATAATTTTGTACACATAGTGTATTTTACTGGCAATAGACTTTATAAATTCTGCTAACATTCACTGCACCATTTTCTCCTTCTCACTGTAATGAGTTGTGTTATTAGAAGTTTTGCGTGCAATAGGAACTGAGGGTGTTGTGAGCAGTCATCCATCCCTATATGGAACCTTTTTGGTCTGTCATGCTGCTTTTCATTGGTCTTACTTGAGCCTGACCCTTTCTAGTGCTAAGGACTATCCTGAAAAATGCTATGTTTTCTGTGGTTAACCACTTCAACATAGGTGAATGGTGGGCCGTAGCTCTCATGGTGGGCTCAGTTCCTGGCACTATCACTCTGCCTGGGAAGGCAGAGAAAATGTCTTCCCTTGAGGGCCCAAGTGAACTCAGTTGTAATGGAACATAAAGGCAATTAGCAGATCCTTCACAGGAGCAAAATTAGGTAATCGATGTCCTTGAAGTATGTAGAAGTCACCATGTTTAGGAAAGTGCTGCAAGTGAAAGGGGGAGGAGGGTTAGCACACAAGCCACCAGGCTCCAGCTTTGCCATGAGCAGAGCTGTCCTCTGCTTATGTGAATGGTCTGCTTTGTCCTCTTTCTACTCAAAGACATTTTTAGGGAACATAATAAAAAAGGAGATATTCATGATCCTGGAGTCAAGCACGACCAGAACTAACAGCCAGCAAACTCTGTCAGTGAATCCTGTACTTCCTATACTGGATTATTAAACAGTATGTGCTGCCACAACTTCTTTGTAGATCTAAGAAAAATTGACTTGTACAGTGAATTCATCTGGCATTCTCTTCTTCATATAAGAAGTCTTAAAAAAATAAAATGCAGCAAGGCTAGCATTTCTGTAATACTATGCAAAAACATCCGTATGAGAAAATAGCACATTTTGAGTTTTCTTGAACAGTACCACTTCCACAGCTGTTCTCAGGCACAGCTTTGGCATGATTTTGCACATTTGTGTGTATGGGTATGGTGTATTTGGGTTAATGCTTAGAAGCATTCAGTAAATGCAATATGTGACTGGGAGTTTGATGTGACTGAATCTAAGAATTGGAGAGAGTCAAGAACAAAATCTTAAAATCAACAAAAGCCATACTTCTGGACTGGGAGGCTGGAGACTCGCAAAATATGGACAGAGCTTGAAAATAATCAAAAAGTCTCCTTTACTGGGAATATTCAATGCTGTTACATGAGATCTCTGAGTACTCAGAACATACATGGTAGGTTTGTCCATAACCTGCATGAATACACAGCTTTAAGGCAGGAAAGGCACTGTAAGGACCCAGTGGATTTTGGAACCTGTGACATGGATATTCAGGTGTCTCTGCATGGTCACTGAAGGTTGGAAAGGGAGCATTTCCATCCTCTCCAGAGCATATCTCTGAGCTCAGACTTTGCCAGGGTAAAAGCCAGGCTCACAGCGTGCATCTCTGTGGCTTGTCTGACATCTCAGTTTTCCTACATAAGGCATCAGCAACAGGCATAAATATTCAGCATTCAGCAAGGGAGAATCACTCAAAGGATGAAAACTCTAAACCTAGAAAAAATGTGGAGGCTGAAATTTCTTGTATCAGCAGGTACTTAAACAGCTGTGAATGCTTGGGAAAGGAAAATAACACTCTGGCTCAGATGTAGAAATAAAACTTTGGCTCCACTAAAGAGGCTAATTCAGTGCTTAAAGAAATAGTAAACCTTGAAAGCTTTCTGGAATGATTCCTCTAAAAAACATAAATCACAAAGCTCTCCTGAAGCTGTTAGGTGTAGTTATCAATTCTAACAGGAGGCTGACAAGAAAAAAAGCTTCATTTCAATTGCAGTCTGAAGGAAAATACTTTTTCTTCTGTCCCATAACATGAAGTAATGTGGGGGCTGCTACCATTATTTATGTAGCATAAGGAAAGAATTATTCTTGGAAAGCAGTTTCTTGCTCTCAAGTGCCAATTTCTTTCCACCATAGTTTCTCATGATGAGAAACTCCCATAGAGGGAGCTGGAAACTCTTGTGCTTCAGTTCTGCTTCTGTATCTAATTTTTTTGTAGGATCCCAGGGGAACCTTACTATGCCTTAGTTTCCCTCTCTAGGGAATACTTACTCAGCTCTAGAAGCATGATATTCATCTACCATATGACATGCTGGCAGGAGTAATTATAAAAACAAATTCTCAAAAGGAGCCTCTCTAGCAAGGAGGTTGAGTTTGTGATGTACTGAAATTAATGCAACATAATTAAGAGGTATTTTTCTAGTTTAATTTTAAAATAAAAGAGAACAAGTAAAAAAAAACAAGATCCTGCTTGTGATATTTAAAATATGGCTACAGATTTGAATAAGCAGAAGACAAGTACATAGCATCATGAGTCCCTATAAAATGTCTTCCCAGCTCAGCTATGAGTCCTGCACTAGAGCTATGTAATTTTTATACCGTATGTGTTCACAACACATATGATTTTTTCCCTGCCTTCTATGGAGACTCCTCCACATTCGTTGCCCAAGTTCTGGCTGTCTTCACTAACAATTTGTTCATGTCCTAGTTCCTTGGCCACAATTTGTTCATGTCCTAGTTCCTTGGCCACCCTACCTGATGGTGGCTTGCTACAGAGAATAGAATAGAATAGAATAGAATAGAATAGAATAGAATAGAATAGAATAGAATAGAATAGAATAGAATAGAATAGAATAGAAAGTGATTTGGAAGGGGCTAAGAGCAACCATCTAGTCCAACTATGATAGATTGAAACTCCCAATATTTGCAAAGAGTATTTGTGAAATATTCTCTACCTAAGNTTAAAAGGGAGGGGTGGGGGGGGAGAAAGGTGTCTGTAACAACTATCAAACTGCTCACCCTTAAACTCTTAAGCTCTGATTTTAGTAGTAGTTGTAGTTGTAGTAGTAAACTCTTAACATTCTAAGTTAGAGCCTGTTTTGCTTGTGTGAAGTAGTTAATAAACAGTTGCTTGTAATCCTTATCACAAAAGTCGGAGGTTTTTTTTTCCCTTCTCTGAGAAATTTTAGATCCATGTGTGGGCTCTCGGCTTTTAGCCAGAGTCAAACCATGACACTTGCTTAGAGGTGATCAGCAGGTCTACATTTCTAGTATATGGATTAGACACTCATGCAAACACCTTAACAAGTTTTAATATAATGGAAGAAGCAGGTGTGTCTTAAAATGTGTAGCAAGTGAAAGAGTGGGATTTACCAAATAGTTAGCTTTTTTAAATTGAGACACAGCTGACTTGGCAAAACACAACAAAGTCAGTTATCTGTGGATATTGATCAAGCGATGTTTGATCTGAACCTAGACGGAAAGTTCTGTACCTTTGAATCAGTTTGATTCCTTGGTTTCACAGACCAAGACATACTGAAATTATCTTTAGCATTGTAGTTTTGACATTCTATAGCTGATGTACTACATGGTATTGTATTCAATGTTACTGTTTTGCCAACCAATCAAATATCTCAGATGGGCTCTTGAGAAAGGGTCTCTATCCAATGCTCTTGCTTTATCTGTTGTGTAAGCACCTCAGAAAACATATAAAAGCCTGTGCTAAAACAATAAACTTGTTTCTGGCTTGCAACACATCTGGAGCCTGTGTCAATATGCATTGCCAGCTGGGGACTGTGCCCTCGTAGCAACAGTTATCTATGTCTACTTTCTACTCTGGTACAGATCTAACTCAGACAAAGCCTGGGGACTACAAGTGCCATTGAGTTAGGACTGAGTAGTACCACCCAGTTTTGTGCCTTCACACCAAGTCTGACACTACTTTTCTCTGCACAACACTGTTTGGGGTGATCTCAGGAGGAGTATGAGAGTCTGGTAGGCCCTTTGCCTTGCATAGTGTGCAGGATCCCTATAAATAAAAATAAAGTCTTATTAAGAGAGACATTAGGTTAAAGTGGAGACTTACATCTCACTGATGCTCAACCTCAAGCTATACAGTGATCTTTGCCTCATAAATCCTGTTGGGATTTTATACAGGAACTAAAGAAGAGAAAACACACAGTAAGAATATAAAAACAAGTATTTCCTTTTTTGGCAGTTTCAGCAGCCTTCTTTTCTAGCCTGGATCAGTTACATTGAAATGTAAGAGAATTACTTCCCTTTTTTGGATATTGTCAAAAAGTGCAATGCTGAAATATGGTTTAGTAAGAGGCAAAAATGCAGGAGGGAGGCCCACATTGTTTCCTTTGGTCAATGCAGGGCATTCAATGCAAAATAAAAGCCCGATCAAAAATCCAGCAAGATTACTGTAACTATCCCCTTGTAATTTTTCATGTTCACATTATTTGCTTTTAACTGCAGGAGGAAGGAAGTAAATGATCCTAAATACATTAAACAGAAGTGATAACTAAAATGTCTAATCATATATGCACCCATAGGAATTTGAAATACAAAACAACAAAGCAATGCAAACAAAACAACAATTTATACACATGCAAAAACAATTAAACAAGCAAAAATAGCAACAGATAGAGATCTTTTTTTCTTCATGTATTAAAAATAAGTGGGATAGAGATCTTTTTTCTTCATGTATTAAAAATAAGTGGCTCAGGAAAATTCTAAACACTGTAAGATATTAACAAGTCTTTAGGATGCCACAAATTGAATGTCATCTAATATCAGACGTCTATAGAACTGGAGGCTGGACTAGATGACCTATAAAAGGCTCTTCCAACCCAAGCCATTCTACAATGTCCACGTCTGAGCTGTCTATGTCATTGTGAGAAAAAGGCAGTTACCCAGAACCATACTTCGGATCTGTTTTAGAAGTACATCCCCACATGGGATGGACTGCATCCTATGAGAGCTTTTTCTCTAGTTCAACTGTGAAGAGTGTTCAGATTACTTAAAAAAAACTATCAAACCCAGGTGAGATGAACCTCTCCCTAGATTTCTTCAGTGCTAGCAGGTTATATTTGAGCTGTGCACCCAGAGCACGACACAGGAAATGTTTTGTGAGCAGCCATAGAAAATGAATAGTTATGGAAGGGACGTAGAACAAGAAATCAGATTTTCTCACATTGCTATGGGTTATGTTAAGAAGCTGTGAAGCAATAAACCCACAGACATATTACTTTAAAGCACCAGCAGTAATGGAGGTACAGTTTGGGAAACCCAAATTGTAGTTCACCTATTGCCAAAAACAACTCCACAAACCACAGAAAATTCCAGTGTGAGGGATGGAAGGGAACATGAGAGACTACATAGTCCCTTTTCCTACACAGAATAGCTCTATAATAATTTGGGGAGAACTTAGAACGAAATTGTTTCATAACCTTTAGGAATACACATTCCAATCAGTAAGGTGACAACAGTTAACTTAAAGCAAATCCTTTTACCTTATAACAGCTAGCTTAGTCCATTATTGTTATCCAAAGTTCCTTGATATTTACCTTAAAGTGTTACTTACAGGCACTCCTGTAAAGCAGTTGAAAGTTCTTCACTGTGCTGTGTCTCTTGATTTTGGTGAGGAACAAAGATGGACACAAGTAAAAAAATTCCCATGAGTAATTTGTTTCCCATGCCCTCCCTCAATGAGTCATACACACTATGATTTTGAAATTGTTCAAGTTTTGACAAAGATTCATGAGGAAATAACTTATGCACAAGACCAAAATAGTATATGATTTGTGAGTGCCACTTTCCACCTTTTTTTTCTGGCAGAGTAATAGATATCAGCAAATGAGTTCAGGGCCCAAATTTCAAAGATGTAATTTTATGTTGAATAATGCTTTAGATCTAGAACATTTTAGCTATTTTGGTACTTCCCATTGAAAATATCAGCAATTCAGTACCCAAATAAATTTAAAGCTTTAATAATTTTTACCTCCAAAATGTTCCTACTGAGATCTATGAAAATATTTTTGTAGACAATCTGTCTGATTATGGCCCTTAGAATAGGATCCAATTTAAATATATAATAAAGACACTCAAATTATGCTTAATAAAGAGAATTTATATACAGGAGGATATAACTGCTAGACAGAGGAGCTTTTGCTTTAACTTTGGCACTGAAAATTTTATTTTATGTCAACTATTGGTTTCTGCAGACACTACAGTTTGCATGCATATTTGTGTGTACAGAGGAGAAAGATAATTCTAGATGCTCATACTCCCCACTTGAAATGGATCTCACACATCCTACCAATTTTTCTATTGATCCCTTTAACCAGTCAGTCCTTTTTTGCAGTTATCAGGACCATCTGATAAAGAGGACAAAGGCTGATACACAGCTTCACAAAAACAACAGCCACAAAAAGAGTAAGAGGGTTGTTACATGTCTATGATACCTTTTCAATAGCACCCTTCATGAAAAACTGCCTTTTTCAGCCACTTTTAGAACTAATTTGCAATTATGGTTTAATTGTTTATGTTTAACCTTCCAGATCCATTTTTGCAACAAAATGTAGCCATTGCTTCTCTCAGAAATGTCATAGGTGGTTAAGTCCATTGCAGAGATGCTGCCTACTACACCTAAGGAATTCTAAATTGGAGACTGAGTCTCATTTAAACTCTGATTTCAAAGATACAGAACTGTACACCAGTCTTGGTTACAAAATGCTGTCCTTGGACTCTTTTGTAGAGTCCGATCAGCAACTACTGGAGTGCTGGCACATTTGCCCTTGGTTGAAATATCCCTGCATGTAATTTTCCAGACAGCTGGTTTTCCAGCAGATACTGATAGCACTGAAGTAACAGCTCTCCCTGACTCACTGTTAAGACCAGGTTTCCCTTCCACAGAGCAGCCATACCCCTGCTCTTTCAAAAGCAGCAACTGAACAAGTTCAGAAAGCTGGCAGACAGAAAGATGAACCTAGCACACTGTTCATAGCATCTAAATTATGCATAATGTAAGGGTATATTTAGATACAGTGGACCATCTATAACTGGAGAAAGTCCCTGACTATTACAGGATGAATGGATGAAATGATCTTTTAGCAGAACATACCCTTCATATTATTAAATAAGGGAAAATTCTGTAAAGGGATGCAGGTAAGTGCATATTAAGTCAGACCAAGCCTCTGTTGAGCCCAGCATCTGAGCCTTGGTAGCAGCATATAGCAGATGTTAACAGAATGACACAACAGTGATTATGGAACACCTGGGCATGGGCTGGGGAACCCTCCTTGTGTGGTGGGAGTTGGACTAGATGACCTCCAGAGGTCCCTTCCAACCTCAACCATTCTGTGACAGTTGAGATTCCTGCTAAGTACAACACAAGCCTCTGTTGGGAGAATATTACCTCTAGCAAATTCAGCTGCTAGGGCTGCCTGGTTCCTGGACTTCCCTGTTGATGTTGTCAACTTCTGGCCACTGTAAAATGAGGGGAACTGACAGTTTACAAATTTGAACAACAGTACAGTAATGGCTATTGGCTTTTCCTTCTGCTGTCTGCCAGTGCAGTACAAATGCCTCTGTCTGCACTGAAAATGTGAGGATGGTTTCAAAATTAGTGCATTTCTGACCTCTTTTCCCATTTTTCTTAATCCCTGCAGAATGACTAGCAAAACTTGCTGTTACAGAAAAATGTCGCTATGCTCAATATCCTACTGTTCTGGCAGTTCCTTAATGCATTTTAACAGATAGTGATGCTGTGATTAACACAGTTTGGATAACACTGCATTTGAACTATTGTAACATGCAGGCTGGATGCATGTTTCTTTGGGTTTTTCTTTAGGATGCTGAAGGTTGCTTCCTTTTGTAGCATCTGGGTATGGTAAGAACAAAGCAAGTTCAGAGCTCTGAACACCATGTCACATTGAAATCATTGCGTATTCTGCTCTGCCTTCTCCTGCCTAAGGAAGACCAGCTAGCAACTGATAGTTCTTTCTTGTGGCTGGCTTCTAGAGAGCCAGGAAATAAACAAAGATCAGCATTTGTAAATATTTTTTCCCTTGTTCTTGAGTCATAGTTTTAATTATTGTTTCTGTTTTAAGGCTACAGCAGAAATTTAGATTAAAATAAGACAATTGCATTTTATTTTCTAAATATCCAAGGAAATTAAGTAATGACAGTGGATTGTTACTCCCAGTGAGCAGATCTCCACCGGATCAGCAGTATGTCTGAAGCCAGCAAGATAACAGCTATGAGTAAAAGATTCTCAGATTGAATCGGGCTTGCGGAAACTCAATTCTGAGAGGCCTCAGTGAAAAACTCAGTCAAAATACTGCTGAGCTTGAGTAAAGGTTGTATCTAATGCTTGTAGCTGAAACTAATCTTTATATGATATAAAAGATTGTTTGAGTTTTATGAAAACACTAACACAATTTTTGCTATAAAGAACTATTCCTGTAAGTTGAGCTGGGGAAGGTTCCTTAAAGTTTCCAGGAAAGCAGTTTAGTGAGGAGTTTTCAGCTCAATCATTGTCATTGATAACCACATATATGCTTCTGGCTTGGTCTCAGGAAAATAATATCTTAATATGTCTCTGTGGAGTCTTAATTGAGTGCGAACAGATGTCATGAAGTGACTGCCCAAGGCACGGATTTATCACATCCTTCTTCTAATGAAAGCTGGAAGTACCTCTATTTGCTGTTATAAGTTATTTTACTTTGTTTATGTTTCATAACCTCTTCTATGTAGGAGATGCCACTCCAAACAAATTATGCAGCCAGCTACAGCTGCTACCTCCAAATGCACAGAGAATAGGCATTTCAACTGGAATATAAAATCAAAATTTAAAAAAGCACTGGTGGTAGTTTCACCATTATAATGAGGAGCTGCACTTGCCCAACTAGCTCTTCTAAAAAGCAGGATGCAACCTCTGTGAAATCCTGGATTAAGAGGTCTATAACAACAAGCTTATTTGGAAATAAATACTTGTTAGGTCATGGCTGCCTGTGGGCTTCCCACCCTTCACTCCACAGCATGAACAGTTGAGCAGATACATGGACACAATACTTTTGGGCTGGAGTTTTGCCTGGTGCAGTCATGTACCTTGTTTTGGACTCATGTGAGTCCCTGGTCTGATCATTCCTATCCTCCTTAGAGTAACATACCCAGCTGCTCATCTATTCCTGCTTTAACTCATTTCAAAATTACGCTGCTTAGAAAAAGCATACTATTAAAAAACCCTGAAGAAATGGTATCACTTTGATACTGTTAGAATGGCTGAAGATTGCAAAAGAGATTATTCCAGAAAATCTGAGAGTGGAAATATTCTCTGCTGAGCCACAGCTATGGGAATGGGCTGGGAAGAGCACAGCAAGTTCTCAGGCTGAAGATGCTCTGTATATTCTGCTTGATGGAGGGACACCTGGGGATGCTCACAATACACATTTCCCAGAAGTGGGTTCCAGATAATTTTCAGCTTAAATACCCTCAAGCTATTTATATATTGGTAACTGATTCTTCATTCCTTTTTTTGTTTGTGTTTTATCCAAATGTTCACTCAATATCCTATTTGTCAGCAAAGCAAAAATACACCAGACATAAGAATTGACTCTTTCAAAAGATTCCAAGGAAATGAAAAACAAATAGGATGGGCCACAAAAAGATTTTGCCCTAGACAGTTACACTGTAATGAAATATTGAACAATTCCAATCTAATTTTTCCATAATATATGCTATTCCATATAACTGAAGCCAGCATTGCTCCAGTGAAGATGCCCAAACAGCAAAGAATGACAAAGTCATTTGTTGGACCATATCTTACCAGGAAATCTGATACATTACTAATAAATTTCTTTCTGTATCCTATGAATAGAATCAGTGAGATAAGGAAAGAAATAATGTAGCCAAGGAACAGCAAATGGATAGCAATCTTAACTTATAATAATGTAAGCAGAATTTATAATGGATCTATCAAAGCATTGTTGTTATAAAATAAGTCTGGCATTTCCATCTTTACCCCTCAGTTACTTTGAAGGAGTTTATAACTTTACTTACTTGATTGAAACTTGCAATAAAGTATTATTTCCCAGTTTTGGATGTTTGGGTATTGTTAGTGACTAATAAGAAAGTTCCTTCCAACAAAACCAGACCAAACAAAGTCAAAAAAACCCCAACGCAATCCAACCAAAAAAAAAAGAGATATAAAAGGCAGCCGGAGGCTTACAAGACAATACTTGTCAGAGTTCCTTCCAAAACCTTTCCTTATGTTGCCTTCTTCTGACAAAACACTAAGTTTTCTGTCTTGTGCTTTCTTACTTTCACATGGTTTAGCTAAACTGGTTTCTTTAAATTAAAAGAAATTATGACAGAGGAAGTGGTTGATACAATAAAGTTAGTTCTTATGCACAATGAGTGTATGATACTAAAACCAGTACAGAAATAGAGTGTTTTGAGGAAGACAAAGTTTTAAAACAAAGGGAAAGGCACAGAATGAAACCCACAGAGCATTGTAAAACAAACCTCAACACATACAAGTTTGCAGAATTATAGAAACGGAATTTCATGAGACTTTAATAGTAGAGATATGGGTTTCCATCTGCTCTGTAACTTCACGGGACATGCTACCATCCCAGACAGCCACAGTCTATATTAGCTACAAAAACATTAGCAGTTCTCTAGCCATTACATTACTCAGAAAAGACCTCTGAGATCATTGAGTTCAACCTTTGACCCAACACTACCTTGTCAACTAGACCATGGCACTAAGTGCCACATCCAGTCTCTTAAACACCTCCAGTGATGGTGACTCCACCACCTCCCTGGGCAGCCCATTCTGTCGCAGTCCGGTCCGCCGCCGACTTTCCTCCCCGGGCTAGTTCTCTGTGACAGCAGCCACCAGCAACAGGGGGAGACACAGCCCTGTTTGCTAGCCCCAAAGGGATTAGTCA
This sequence comes from Calyptomena viridis, assembly GCA_013390005.1. Taxonomy (NCBI): domain Eukaryota; kingdom Metazoa; phylum Chordata; class Aves; order Passeriformes; family Eurylaimidae; genus Calyptomena; species Calyptomena viridis. Next base: position 21,039 of record WEIV01015701.1, read on the forward strand.
GGGCTGTGCTTTAGAACAGGTGTAAGTCCTTCTACACCCACCCTACGATGGACCACAGTCCTGGGCAACGCGACTCCGGTGGACAAAGGAAGCGTCTTCCCTGGGGTGCTGCAATCCGACTTTATTCCAGGCTCTGAGGCAATCACTCCCCAGAGCCCTCACCGCAGTCAGGAGGAACGGGCAGATGTTACAGTGTCTCACCCTATGCCAGCCAGAGGGGAGCAAGTCCAGAAAAGCAGTTTGGGGCTCTGTGCACCAGTTTATAACAGGGGGAGGGAACAGGGGAGGAGATTAGGATAAACCAGTAGGGAAGAGGGATAGGAGGGATGAGGGAAGGATTGATATGGTACATTAGGCAACTGGGACAAGGGGATCCAGGTGCACCAATCACCTGTCGAACATTAGGGGATTCCGCAGGAGGGGCCTAATGATAGACAGGGAAGGTACTGGAAACAGGGGGGTGGTTTGGGTGATGGACAGGGAAGGATCGGGAAGAAGGGGAGGAATTGGAAGAATTACATAATAGGGGTTCATTACCAGACTGAACCAAATATAGGGTAGGAGGGTAAAAGCACATACTATTATATGATAAGAGTGGAACAAACGTAAAAAACACACCACCACACCATTCCAATGGCCAATCACTCTCTCTGTAAAGAGCTTTTTCCTAATGTCTGAGCTAAACCTCCCCTGGTGCAGCTTATCCTCTCATCCTGACCCCAAACCTGGCTACAACCTCCTTTCAGGCAGTTTTAGAGAGTGATAAGGTCTCCCATGAGCCTCCTCCAGGCTAAAAAACCCCAGCTCCTGCAGCCTCTTCTCATAGAACTTGTGCTCCACTCACTTCACCAGCCTCATTGCCCTAAATGGTTCCATTAAATGATTAACTTTATAGTTCATCTCCTAGAAGGTATAAAACCAATGAAGGTTTAAGCCTGAACCACTTGGGAACTGAGAATATTAGGGCAAAAAGTGTAGTTTAATGCTTCTGCATGGATGTGGAAAGGGGTAGTGGTGCCTTCTTGTTTTCCAGGAAGAAGAAAGAAAAGAGAAAGAACAGAAAAGAGAGTAATCATCATATATGTGGTCCCAAACATTAACCCTGCCCCTCCTTGTGACCCCTGACCCTTCTCTGTGGGTAGGTTCTTGGGAGCCTCTGAAAGGAGGGATAGTCCCAAAGAGCACCACCATTAAAATGATGCTCCTCTTTCTACCTCAGCAGGGCCCTGAGTTACAGGATATCCAAGAGCACAGAGAGAAGATGATTATGAGCTGAGATAGCCTGGGAAGGACCTGTAACAAGAAGAATGACAAAATGAGATTGGAAAGATTCATTATAGTTTCTGTAATGGTATTTTTTTAATTGGTTGAATTTGGTGGGGTTTTTGTTGTGGGTTTCTTTGTTTGGTTGGTTTGGTTTTTTTACTGTCTGATTTATCTGACTGAAGTCAATTATAATCATAGAATCATAAAACGGTTTGGGTTGGAAGGGACCTTAAAGACTGTTTAGTTCAGGCCATGGGCAGGAACACCTTCCATTAGACCATGTTGATTGAAACCCCATCCAGCCTGGCCTTGAACACATCCAGGTTTGAGGGATCTACAACTTCTCTGGGCAACCTGTTCCAGTGCCTCACCACCCTCATAGTGAAGATTTTCATCCTATTATCTAGTCTAAATCTATCCTCTGTCAGTTTAAAATATATTATTCTTTTTGAAAACAATCAAAGAGAGATTGCACACTGTCTACCAACTTGAAGTTGCAGCTCATTAGTGTTCCTTCAGAAGGAAGAAGATAAGTCAAATATGGAGAAGTTAAATGTTTATTAATAAATAATGTTATAACGTTAGTAACAAATGAGCTACCAGTGCTAAAAAAGTGAAAGGTAGGATCCTGCTTTTCTTCTAATCTATACAGAATTTTTTTGATCCCAAAATTCATGAATAAAATCAGAGGATCAGCTGTATCATGTTTTCAAAGAAATCTGGTTTAGTGCAAAAGTAAAAGAAAATTATTACTGATGATAGTAAACACAGGACAATACTGCTAGCTGTCTGCAAAGGGTGGAAAAGGGAAGAAAATTTTGTAGTTATATCTTCCTTTTTTTTTAATCTTAAAGTGATTTATTACAAATTTTGAAGTAAGTCTGGTACAATGCTTGCAAAAATTAACTAAGTTGTTACAGGTAAACACTTAGCATACATCTAATGAAGCAAAATATAAAACCCAACACTAAATGGTAAAGTATATGATTTATAAGAAAATGAGTTTCTATTCTAGCAGATGTACTTCCTTCTGCATTTCTATGAAAAGCAACATTCAGGCTTCCCGTATATTATCTTTTCTTCAGTAATCACAACTTCAATTAGCATTTGTCAACATTTGTACTTTGTTAGGAAGGAAAAAGCTTATCAGCCTTTTCCTTTCCTGCAATCAGGCAAGATTGTGTTCAAGATGAGATAAGCCACTTTGAAACTACAAAACTTCCTGTAAATATGGGAAAACTTGGGGGAAATAGGTTGCAGCATGAAACATTTCTCAGGTAATAGGGCATTTGATAGAAAACAGGGGGAGTAAGGAGGCTTTGAGAAAGACAACTTTCTAGCTGAAGTTAGCCAGCCAGAGCCTGAATTTTTCTCTAAGTACTCAAACAGCACAGATCGTATGCCAACACCAGAAAAACATGGTTAAAAACTGATTTCAACGAAAAGACTAATAGGAAAGGTAGCTGTTTTGGGGACATATTTGTGTTGGACTGTAATAACTAATGGGCTCAATTACACTGTGCTGAAAGAGCTCAACAATTGCCATGACACTAATAAGGATTGTTTAGAGACATCAGCCAAACCTCCTGGAAGCAGGACAGGGAGAGAGCCTGAGGATAGTTCCTCCATCCCTATGAGAACCTGCAGCAGTATAGAGGAGAATTAGCCTGGGATGTGTTCAAAATCTGAAATATATATTATATTATATTTTAAAAGCTCTACCATATGATAATTAAAATCAATAATTCTTGCTGAAAAACTTGCTCCTAGCTGACAAATGCCCTATTTTGCACTTTTCAGCATTCTCAAAAAAAAATATCAGTGCTATGACAGAATTATTGCATTTTCTTTGCTTCTGGCATGCTGTAAATGTTTGAGTCAATTGGATGGGAATAAAGGAAGATGCTCAATACACTGTAATTACTTTTCCTTTTTCTTGATTTACCAGTTCTTGATGGATCTTCCTTCATCACAATTATACTGAAAGCTCTTGGTTTATTTCTATATCTTTTCTATGGAGATTTTTAAATATGAATGAGGTGAAATGACTACAAAAGGAAACGCAACCAAATCTTCTCAATAACTACCAGTGAATTTCCTCCTTGTTTCACTGAAATTTCATTAAAAAGATTTACAACTTAGTTACTGGAAAGAAAAAAACCTTGTCATATCTTTGGTCAAATTGACTTGATACTATTTATTCAGAATACCAATGGCATGGAGAGTTTGGTCTTGTTCCAGTATAGTGAGTAACTATTGAAGTCTGTTATGTATTAACTCTACATTTCCTGTAGCTTGCTAAATGTTCATTCGCTTAAAATACATTTAGGTTCTTTCAGGTTTTTAATGGAGAGACTTTCTTTCCTAAGTGTCACAGCCTCAGTGTCCCTACCAAGGGAAAAGACCTAATCAACATTGGTGGAATTTATGTAGGATGTAGTTGGTTTGAGTCAATTGGTTCGTCTTCGGCAAAAAAATCCCACCTTGGACCTTTTCCTACAACTCTAGTCCTCCATCAGGCAGAAAATCTAGTTTACGATCAAGACACGTGATGTCTTATAGGCACACAAACTATGTTTATTTCTAATAAACTAAAGATTCCTTTCTTCATGCAATCAAACCAACCATAATGCAGACAAAACAATAAAATACACCTTTCCATGCCTCTGTGTTTCCCCACTCCTGACTGTGCTTTGGGAAGGAGGGAAGGAGGCCCCATATCCCACACTGGGCATTTTTTTCTTCAAATCATGGGACATCTCATATCCTCCTATATCCTTCTCCCTTTCTAGAACATCTAAATTTCCTTTCTGTGTAATCTATACTCCATAGAGTATTGACATATACTCTATATACTCCATAGAGTATAGACAAGGTGAAGCCTTGTCAGATTGTTGTTACTGTCCCATCAGAGCTGCTGCTTAGCTACCAGCCAACCCAGGTGCCTTCTTGGTCTGGCCATGCCTTTGCCCAGAGATTCAAGCAGAAGTTTTAGAGCTTCACAGAAGTTGAGTCTGTGATTTTGTGATTTAGGTTTTAGTCCTGTGTCACCACTTCCAAGGATTTCAATCAAAGATGAAGGCAAAAGATTTGAAGATTTGGCTACTCCAGTAATCAACATTGGTAGCTCATGACTTCAGCTGGAAATATCACCATAAATAGGATACATATCACAGAATTGCCACATAGAGAATATGGTTGTATTCTTCAGCCTGGATACATTAGAAATTGGCTGAAAATGGGCTGTTCTGAAGTGTTCATGTGAAATGATCCAGGTCAGACCTGCCCTGGTGGACGGATTTCCTTCAACCCTGCTGCTGGGTCAGAGCAGCTGACCAGTTACAGGCATCACAGGACCACCTAGACTTCAGCTTCATCACAGGTGTTGCCCTCTCCACCACCAGCCAAAACCCCAGCTAGGAGCACTCTTGCAGCTCTATCGGCTCCACACAGCTCCCCAGCACCAACCCAGCACACCCAGTTCTCTCCTGTGCTCCCCCTCACAGTGGGAGAGGAGATGTTTGTGGGGATGGTAGCAAGACTGAGGAAAAAAATAAACTAGATAATTTTAAGAAGTTTCTGGAGAGAGGGGAGACAGGAGAGCTTGAACCTTGGCCTCTAATCCTGGTCCAATCTCATACATGGTCAATCACCTACATAGTTCCCTCTCTAGACAGGATTGAAGGCTCTCCCAAACCCACAGCTAGTGCCAGCTGTGCAGTCAGGCTTCCCAACCTAAATTTGAGTGTATATTATGGAGAAAAAAAATGAGCAGATCTTGTCTTGCGAAGAGAACACCATATAGTCTGGGGGTAAGACAGCATGAAGAGGGAGGGAGAGAGAGAGGGAGGGAGGGAGGGAAGGAGGGAAGGGTGGTAACCCCATCCATGCTTTACCTTGTACACTCAGAATCACAGTCACTCCTCTTCCTTGGATTTTGGGTATTTTTATCTGAGGGGGTGGGGATTTTTGGGGGGTTTGTTTAGTTGGTTTCTGGGGAGGCGGTTGGGGAATTTTTTGTTTGTTTTGTGGTTTTGTTGTTGTTATTGAGTTTGTTTGTTTTGTGTCTTGGATAGTTGTTTTTTATAATTTGGGGGTTTGTGGGCTTTTTTTCCTGTACATACTACATTTCTCTGTTTTCATACAACATGAAGAAATGCTGCCTTGGCTAACAACAGCTGGGCATGTGCTGGAAGTGCAGAGCTGGCTTCCCAAGGGAATGTTCAAAGGATTTTGCCTCACCCATGTGTAAAACTGCATAATAACTCTATGCACATTTGAAATTTACTTGACCTTTTGCCAGTAGAACAGTTATCCACCTTTCAGGGCTCTTCTTGGATGGTCCTTTCTCATATGTCTTTACATTTAATGAATTGTTTTTCAGTTACAGAGTGTCAGGGTGTGCCCTGACACTACATGGTGGTAGTATACCATCATAAATGGTATCTTAGTGCCCTAAGATGCAATGAGTGGACAGAGAGGGTCTTCCCAGGGTATCCAATGGCAGTGCACTTTCTATCCAAAATCAGGATTACTCAGCATGTACCACAGAGCTTGCTGGTGATCCTTCACCCTAATGTGATTGCAAAACATGCTCTCAAACTACACTAAACTGATTTAAAAACTCTGTGCAGTAAAAAACTTCAAAAAGTTCAAAAACTTCATGTAGCTGGCTAGAATGTGTTCTGTCCGTAATCCAGGGTTAAATAATATTTTTAATATAACCGTAATATTGTATTTTTTGCAGAATATTATAGTTTTATTTATTAAATGAATGATATTATGACATGAAATGTCTAGTTTATTTATTTACCTCCCTTTAAACTGCTAAGCAATGGCCTGTAGATGTTTTTCCCTCAAGGTTTAACTTCTTTACTTAAAAAAGGTCAAGATAAATCTCTTTAGTGACACAAATGCAGCATATTAAAACCAGTTATTAGTCCACGTGGCAAAGAAGAATGGGACATGTTTCTGTTTCCCAAACTCAGAATGATTGTGTATATTTTATTTTGTTTTTGTTTTTAATTAAAACTCCAGTACAGCATCTTTTGTGTTTGTGGTAATTATGCTGAACTTTGTATCCCAAAGGAGAAACGTGTAAATGGTTCCCTTTTTTGTGGCTATTTGTTCCTGCCATTAGCTCAGGAAATATGTTTTCCAAGCTCTGCACTAGTTCAGCCAGCTGGTGGCAAATCAGTCATTTGTGTTAACACAAGCAGAGCAGAGTTCAGCAGAATAGACTTCATTTCTGAGTAACATTATATGACCATCTGAGGAAGCAGCAATTGTACAAAATGGTTTGTCTTAAGTTTATTATTCATGTGCTAGTTGTCAATGTGGATGGAGAATGGCTTATAAAGCATTGACAACTGTCACTGGAAATGTTTATATTTTAAGAATTTTTTAAGCTATCCTACCATCCTTGAAGCCAACATGGATACTACACTTAATTTACACAGTAATAAATAGAGAATTTAGGCTTTATCCAAACATACATGCTTTGGATTTGAAGGATCCACTATGGACAGCCTGGAAAGGTGTCTGATGCTCTGCCCTGAGGCAGAAAGGCTGCAGCACATGAGCAATGATGCTGAGGGCCACTTACCAGAGGGAAATAACTGAGTGATCCTTCACCAGCACAAATGCAACTGGTAGGGCAGCATGGCACAGGTATCCATAAGCTACCAAATCAAGGATTCTGGAGGAAAAGTGTTGTGAGTAAAGCCACATTCATCCAAGACAGAAGCTCTAGAATCAGTTCAAGTCCATCAATTTACAGCAAGTCCCTGTGGAGGTAAAAGTTACAGTAAAGACAGTTTGCACTCTTAGTGTGCATGGAGACTGCAGTACAGTGGTACAGGAGCAGTCAGGGCAGTGATAACTTCCCAGTGGTGGGGAGCCACCTGCAGAGCTGGTTTGTGGAGAGCCCCCATTATGCTCCTCAATCTCCACCACATCACTGAGACACAGAGACAGACATGGCCCTTACATTCACACTCTGTTTACAAACTTCCATGGGGCTCTGGAATTGCAGACACATGCCAAGCTCTCCTCCTAGCCATCCTGCAGCTCCATAGCCTGTAAGTCCCTGCTCCCTCCCTAAGTTCTTTCCATCTCTCCATTTCTCCACTGAGGACCCCAGGGCTCCTTCCTCTTCTGCTGCCTCCACTGCCAGCTTTCAGTTTTGGTTGATCCCTGATGAAAAGTCAGCCTGAGTTTGGGCAGGCAGCACCCACGTCCCTGCAAGCAGCCTGCCAACACCCTGAGCTCCCTGAGCTCCCAGCCCTGCGCTGTGCCAGCTCATGACTGGCAGAGTCTGTGCCTCATGCCAGGCAGCTGCCTGCTGCTGCAGAAACTCCCTGAAAATACCATTCAAAGGAGCTTCCTAAGTTTCAAGAGTTGGCATGGAATAATGCTGACAGATTATTTAGAATGTCTGGCATACACTCTCTCTTAAATACACTGCCACTAAACCCTTACTGTTCTATAGTGTTTCAAATACTCCTGTTTTGTACTAAAGCCAGGAACTATTCCTATAGCAACTTCTTAAATGCAATAAATCCTGCCCAGTAGACTTTTGCAGTAATTCTGTAGGCTAAAACTTCACTGCAGTTTTGCACTTCAGAACCTGAATCTCATAAAAGGTACATGGTTTCTCAAACACGTGCTGTGTCCCTTCCATCCCAGCCCACTCCACCAGATCACATTACCTGGATGCTGATGTCCACACCCTCCACATCTCCTCCAGCAGGAGGCTGGACTAAAGCCCTACTGATGTCCCATCCAACCTGAATTATCCTGTTATGATTCTACTATTCCTTCCCAGGTACAGGACTTTGCATTTGTCTTTGTTGAATTTGTCCTTTTGGTCGATTGCCCCAGCCCTGTGAGGTGCCTCTGAATGGCAGCCCAGCTCTCAATCATGTTGTCTGATTCCTGCCCCCCATTTTGGTGATGAATGCAAATTTGCTGAGAGCAGACTCCACCACTTCCTCCAGGTCATCAGTAAAGATGTTTAAGCTGACAGGTCCCAGGATAGACCCTTGAACTCTGTTCCTGCAGCATCGAGAGTTCCGTGGGTTATGGCCCATTAACCACTGCTCTCTGATCCTGAAAATCCAATCACTTTTTTACCCATCTAAATGTCTATCCATTCAGACTGTCACATCCTAACTTTGATACTTGAAGGACTTAATGTTTGGAAAACAGAACACATGCTCTGTCAGCTCTTACTTTTTGAGCTTTCTAAGAACTGTTATGGGGGTCTGTTCATCCATTTTTCACCACAACCCTACAGTCTTTAAGACCTTCATTGCATGTCCTTTCCTTGTCTTGAATCTGTCTTAAATGAGTCTGGTAGTTCAAAATCCAAAATTCAGCTGGAGCTTAAAGTCAGAGTAGTCTTATGTGTGTCAACTAGGTTTAGAAACACATTACATTGTTAACACCCTAAACAATAGCTGTTTCAATAAATATTTTATAAGATGTGGTTGACAGCTGGGAATTTTCTCCTCTCTGTTACCATTAACCTGCAATGCTTGTATTTTCTATAATGACTCAGGGACAGATGAACAAGAGAACAAGGCATTCTATCCCGCACAAAATGCTGGCTTTTATACAATTGTGCTAAGAAAATGAGACATTTTGAAGCTAAAAACAAGATGGTTTTCTGCTGCTTTGGCAATGCAAACACGGTTTTGCTGGCCAGTGTACTTTGCCTGCTATGGTCTGTTTGGAATCTCTCCTTAAAAGTTGAAAAAATTTGAGTGGTTTTTACCACAAGACTCCATAACAGCAAAACATTAAAAATAGAAATGGATGTTTTTCAGTGTTTACTTATGAACTCATTTCTAACTGTTAAATCCCAACATTTCTAGACAAAAATGGAGATAAAGCTGCTCATCAGCAAGATAAGGGTAAGAATGGAACTTATATGCCAAATTACCTACCCTGAGCCCACACAATTCAAAGCTGAGCTAACTGAATCATACTGACTGTTAGTGATGTATCACTAAGACACTCACAAAAGCTTAATGTTTACCAGCAATGACAATGTGAAGGAAAAATATTTTAAAAGCAGGTCTTTAAAAAAATCACAGAACTCAAGAGTACTCAAGGCTGGCAGACACCTCTGGAAAACATCTGGTCCAGCCTCCTACTCAGAATGGGGTTGGCTACAGCAGGTTGCTCAGAGCCTTGAGCACTTGAGTACCTCCAAGGATGGACAGTCCACAACCTCTCTGGGCAATGTCCTCCACTGTTTCGCCAATTGAACAGTAAATACATTTTTTTCTTATGTTGAAACAGAATTTCCCTTATTTCAATGTGCTGCCATTGTCTCTCGTTCCTGCACTGGGCACCACTGGGAAAAGTCTGGCTCCTCTTCTTTACACCCACACCCCATCAGGTATTTACACACACTGATGAGACCTTCTTGAGCCATCTGCCCTCCAGCCAGAACAGCTCCACCTGTCTCAGCCTCTCTTCATATGACAGATGCTCCGCTCCTTTCATCACATTTGTGACTCTTCTCTGGGCTTGTTTCAGTATGTCCTTGTCTCTCTTGTACAGGGCACAGCATCCCACATGGACCTCACCAGTGCTGAGCAGAGGGGAAGGATCACTTCCCTCTACTTGCTGGTAACACTAACCCTGATACAGCCCAGGATACATTGGCTTCCTTGCTGCAAAGACACACTGCTGACTCATGGTCAACCTCTTGTCCACAATTCCAGGGCTTTTTCTGCAAAGTTGCTCCCCACCAGTAGGCCCCCAGCTTGTGGCAGTGCATAAAAATCCTATCAGTATACTCTGTCAAGAGAAAAATTAAGTCAACATTCAAAATTACTCGGGCACCTCAGAACAATTAGGTGGACCTTACTATCTGTGGTCCCACGAGTCCTGCCAGTACTTCAGGTCCTGAGATGCTATAGGAATGTCACCAGCCTCATCTGCTTTTATGTCTCTTGTGTGCATGCCACTCACAAGTCTCTTTATGGACAATGTACATATGTAGGGTATAACTTGTCCTGAACACTTTAGGATGAAATATGGGGTCATATGGCACAGCTTTTTGTATCCTTCCATCTGCTGTAAAGGGAATTTAGGTGACCACTTGGGTCAAATGAATCCATCCCTTGGTCTCTATGCTTTCACAGGACACTAGGTGTTAGTCTTTTCTTCATTTTTTCTGTGATTCTTCACTGCCAAGTGAGAACATCACACTGGAGAGTCCAGGATGAACAAGGAACTGAACCGAACTGAAAATAACACATTAGAAAATAGTTATTTTTTCAGTTGAGTTATATTTCTTCCCGAATAGCTGTAGTCTCACTTGGGAGAGTGGGAACTGCTGCATGAGGAGGAGCAGCTCTATGAGCAGCTGCAGCTAAGCAGATATTAAGAACACCCACCAAAGTCATCTCAAAGGCCTCCTTTTAGGAGTGCACTGAGCATCTAACACATGCTGACAACACACTGTCCAATATCTGCAGATGTGATGCTGCCTTTTACTGCTGTGGTTGTAACGATCAGGCCTCAGGGCCAACAGAATGTATTGCTTCCTTCACTCCTCGGCCCTTCCTCTGGTTGTAATGGTTCAGAAGACATATTATGGGCAACAAAAAGAAAAATTGGGTTTAATCACCTTACATAGTGCAAGAAACTGACAAAAAGCCTTCCTCCACTGAGCCACTGGGGCAAAGATACACACAATTGCTTCCTTCTAGCCCACTTTTTGAGGAAAGAAATGTAAGCCAGTCATTCCCATCCAAAGAACATGGTTGTCCAAAATCCAGTCCCACAAAGAACCTCAGAGCTGCAGGTAGGCAATTCTGCCTAGAAAAGAAAGAGAGAAAGCGAAAAAAACCCAGTTGCTTCTTCAGAGTTGTAATTTCTTTATCTCTCCTTTTTCCTCCTTCTTTATGATTGATGTGCTGATCCCATCTCCCTCTCAGGACAAATGGGATGGCTCTGGGATTTCATTTTTGCAAGACAAAGGTAAGGATGCTTGGATGTTTTAAGCATATTTTAAGTTACTTCATTTCAAGCTACAATCCAAATACCATTTTCCACATTTGTAATTAGCAGTTTTAATAAAGTTATAATCTTCTGATGCTTTGTGTTTCCAATGCTGTCTTCCTTCAATGCCATCTTGACACATCTGAGACCATCAACTAGCAAACTAAATCCAGTTTTTCTGTTGTTTTGCACCTCACTTTACAAGTTCTTCTATAGTTACAAATCCTGTACTATCACTACAAAAAACTCCTTAAATGCTGACTATTCTTGTAATAAAGTACTTACATGAACTTACATTCATGAATGCCTAAACTTACAGAAGCAAGGACAAGAGGGTTTTTTGCCTGGAATAGGTATAAGTCACTGAGCACTGCGAAACCTGAGGGTCAGGGTAAGGCTCCAACGGCGTCGTACCCACTTAGAAAGTAGAAGTTTCCCACACACAGAGGAAACTGCAATGTCTCAGCTGCAGGGTGCACAGTGACTGCAGTGACTGCAGGTTTTAACAGCAGGTGGTCAAGAGTGATCCAAAAATGTCTTTTGAACCACCAAAGGGTCCCAAGCTGTGTTCACTGTGATGCCATGACAAAGCCAGAGATGATGTGGCTTTTTTCTGTTTCAGGTCTTACCTGAGAATGGATGAAATTCTTAGTGTGCTCTTGACATGCTGCCTGAGTGTGTAATGGCAGTTCTTTTCTTTCTTCAGCTAGAAGCAAAGAACACACTACAGTCAATCAGAGCAAATAGCACCAAAATCAATGGATCATGACCATGGATTTCTAATTTCTGTGTGGGTTTCTCTTTCTCAGCACCTGATCCTAAGTCTGTTATAGTCAATGAATTTCACATAAGGACTAAGTACAGAAAACAATCTATAAAAATATAATAAAATATATAGAAATAATACAGTGAAATTATAATAAATTAATATATTTTGATATATTTAATATTATATAGCAGTATAAATCAGCTACATACGAGTGAGGTTGCTCAGTAGGAACAATAAGTAACTCCTTAATCACATCATCATCTTCACATGGAAACAAGCAATGCGAAACTCCTTTCCCAGATGAACCTGCAGAAATTCCTCTGTCAGGAAGATACAATTTCTTGGGATAGCAAATTTCCCATCACATTTCTCACACAGTACAGTGGTGAGAACGGCTCACCTTCAAACTCATAGCCCAACTCACCCCTTCAGGGGAATGCTTGGTATATGTCCATGCATAGCATTAGTTCAGCAGTTCTCTCTAGGAAAAGGTCACATCCTGCTTTTACAGTGGTGCTTTTGGGCTCTGTTGCTTAGAGTTGTCCTGCCAGCCTTCTGAGATACCCCACTCAAACAGGCATGGAACAACTCCAGAAAGATGGATGAAAGCAGAGCACACAATGATACAGCTGGAGACCATCTGCTCTCTGGACTTAGGTCTAGGCAATAGGACCTATAGATGTGTAAGCACATGTTACTACAAAGCACAGAATAAGAAATTGTGGTTGTTGTGAGGCTGAAAATGTGAATGGGAACAATTAAATAAGTGCAGAGGCAGAAGTATCTGCAGGATTTATGGAAGTAGTGCCTATAGCATGGATCTTCACAGCTGTGTAGCAGCACCCTGGTTTGGTGCTTCTCTCCAGCAAGTGAATGTCTCATTATTACACACCAAATAGAAGACACTTAACAGTATGGGTAGTATATTCTGAAAGTGCTTGGCTTGTGTCCCTCTGCCAATGTAGACAGAGGATCTAGAGGAGCAAGTGGGCTTAACTAAATCATCAGATGGCAATGCAGCTTTATTGTTTAGAAAGTGACTGACACCTGGATCAGTGAGAGGAACTGTAAGCAGTTATGTGCTCCTGTAAGCAGCATGATGGTGGAATCAGTGCTTATAGAGGCAGATAGCAGAGACTAAGATTACTCTAAGGTTACTGCTGTATTGCTAACAAGGTGCATGCAAGCTGTTCCAGCATGTTGCTTGAAGCCAGGTCTCTGGAACAGCACTGAAATCCCAGGGCAGACCTGCCCTTAGAGTGCAGCTCTGCAACCAGGGTCCAAACTGCTTCCAGGGGAGGCTGTTCCTCCCTTGCCTTACCCTGTGCCCATGTATTCTCAACACCACCTTCTGCCAGCCCTGGATTCACACAACTACATGCTTACTGGATCAGAGAGCTAAGGAGAGCTACTCCAGGGCATACTACAGATTACTTTTTTTGCAGTATGACACATCTTAGCCCTGCTTGACCTGAAATCCCACTCAGATTTGTATGCTTTGCTTTGAGGAA
>WEIV01015701.1:37893-74494 GCA_013390005.1 Calyptomena viridis
ATAAAATAATTAAAATAAATAGTAAATAAAAATTAAATAAAAATAAAAAAGTAAATTAAAAAAACAAGAAATGTCTGGATGCAATCCTGTGTGATGTGCTCTGGGAGATTTCTGTGCTTGAGCAGAGAAGCTGGGCCAGATAACCCTCTATGTTGCCTTCCAACCTTACCCATTCTGAGATTATGTAAATTGAAGACTTCATGCCTTAGGACTTTGTAGGCTGTGGTACTTTAAGTGTTTTTTCCAAGATATCTGCTTCCCCTAGGTCATAGAGGCATTTACCCACACAAAATTTCTAAGCATTATGTTAGTCACGCATGCCTTAACAGGGAAAAAAAATCACATCTGCTTCTGCTACTGCTTCTGCTCTGCTTTCACTGAAGCAGGCAGCACATCCTCAGAGCACAGCACTGGGACATTAGGAGACTGTGTAACTATATAGTTCCATGGTTTAGTACTGCTACTACTAGTAACACACCATAAACTTTGATACAAGTCTGGCAGTCCTCAGGACTGGGGCTGGTCGGGCTTGTCTTGGCTGAACTCTCCTTTACCTGTCTGTAGCTCTGGCTTTCTTGGTTGAACTGAGAGAGCAACTTGTCTAACTGTTCAGGTGTCTATGGCTAATATCTTTTACTTTGTGTAGCACAGCCACAATAACAAGCAGTCATTCTGCGCTGGATGAGATATGTACCACTCCAACACTGCATGTAGTGCAGAGAAATACAGACCTGCTGCAACAGCAGAGGTCTTGAGAAGGGACACTGGATGCAGTGTAGCGAAGCATGGGTAAGGGTGGTAAGAGATGGGGTGCAGGCTGTCACTGGAGACTCTCTAACTATAAACAGCTCCCTAACGATCAGTTAAAGAAATAGAGAGCCAAAACGAGAAAATTGGTTTTTGGGAAAACAAAGAGAACAAGAAGTAGTGTCTAACCTATATAAAAGGCATCATTTATAGGAAATATCGATACAAACGTGAAGCTGCAGATTGGTGAAGAAAACAAAGGTGCAAGAGTGTGTTAGCAAAGGATGACCCAAGTAAATCTTGGGGAGAGGAAGAAGAAACCATCGATATGAACATTCTTCCAGAGAGGCACTCCAGGTGCTGAGAACTCCCCCACCAACACCAGGGTGGAGTCATCAGTGTTAAGATCCACTGGAGTAGCAGAAGTGTGAGAGGGAAAAGGGGGTAGAAAAATAATGCATAATCCAATTTTTAATTGGATTCTGATTTTGGGAAGCACTCTCTAAGCACTAAAGCAAGGTACACAGAAATGTTCTGTGTGCTGAAGTGTGACAGTATTATTATTATTTTCTAAATTGAGAACTGAGTTCTACAGGAACGTTTAGTGTACTTAGATACGACTTCAATGACTATTCCATAATTTCACAAGAAGTCTGTGAAAGGCAGGCATCCCAGAAAGGGTCACTGAGTACAGTCCTTCCAGTTGCAGGCCCCACACCAATCCTGATGTTTCAGATAACTCTGAAACCTTTCATGGTCTAGTCGTATAGAACTACTCCATTTGCAGTAAAATGAGCCAGTTATTCCTCCCTCTTGACACAGAGCTTCATTTCCTTCAGTGAAAGTTTATGCCTTCTGACATTATATTAATTTTATTAACATAATAAAATAAATTCTTGGCACTAAGGAAATATGTAGACAATATTTTTTGTGGTTACTCTATAGCATCTGGAAATCTTATGTTTCATGTCTCAGCCTTAAGAATTCATGAATGCATTCCATTCCTAAAAAAGTTCCAACAGGCACAAAAATCCTATTGATTTCCATTGTATTTGGGAGGTCTGGAGCCAAAATTTTAGTGCAAGACTGCTCATGAGATGTTTTCTGGAAACAGCACCAGTGGTTTAAAGTTTACCAGCGTCTAGAGGTTGCGTGGAGATATTTATATTACTACTGTTTTGGTGGGTAATAGGAAGGCTTCAGTGCCCAGGGGTATCGAGCTGGCCCAAAGTATGTCTTCAGCAGCTTTGGTTCAAAGTTTGCCTAGAAAAGAGTTTGTGAAATGAGTTTTCATTATCCAAGATGATCCAACAAGATGACGAAGGGACAAAACCATGCACAGTGAGTAGAAATACTCATGCAATTTTTAGTGATGAAAGTCATTATTTGGCATTTGCCTTCTGAGCAAAACTTTGAGGCAATTTCAGCTAAGAAGCCACTGATGCTATAGTCCAATCTGAAACATATAAAACATTGAACGTCCATACTACAGCAGCATTTCTGAGGTTTTTGATACACAAACCCTTGGAAATTAAAACCAGAGCTGAAATCCAGTCCAGGACGGCATATGTGTTGTACACAGTCATCCTTACCTCATAGGTCAGGGAGACACTGCTGAGAAGTGAAATTGGTTGCTGCAATTAGCAGAGGGCAGTGATTGAGAAACAACTGCACCATCTTAGTATCTCTGGTTTGTAGATCTTAGGATTTAGCTTGTTCTATGTGTGAGATTTATAACTGAGGAGGAAGTAATGCAACCTGAGCAGACTGCAAAAGCTTCTCTTTTTTTTCTTCCCTCTTTCTTTTATCTCATTATTTCATGGCCATCATTTATAACTATTGATTCTTTAAAAAATGTTAATATGGGATTATCTTCCAAGAAAAAGGTCAAAATATAAAGCCATCTAGTTTAGTGGTCACATAATGGGGTTAAGTGGGACAGTGATGCATGTTATACCTACTTAAGGGAAAAATGCCATCAGAACCAAAGGATGGATAAGAAGATGTCAAGACCTTATTGAACAGATTCATTTCACTTGATAACCTGTCTGTACACTGGCGTCTTCACTGTCCCTGTGTGTGGATGTCTGGCTTCTGTCTGTCAAATACAATATATGCAAAAACATAATCACAGAATATGCTGAGTTGGAAGGGACCCACAAGGATCATCGAGTCCAATCCTTACCCCTGCACAGGACCATCTCCAAGAGTGCCTCCATGTGCCTGACAGTATCATCCAAATGCTTCTTGAACTCTGTCACGCTTAGTGCTGTGACCATCTGAGTATCAAGGAATGGTCGAATAGACAAAAACAGAGAGAGAGAGAGGCATAAAAGCACATCACCAAATAATACTCCATTCTAGCTGGAAAAAAGCAGCAGATGTAGCACAGTTCAGCAAAAGGCTTCTCAAAAGAACTGCTGTGATAACTTAGTGTCTGGTTGCAGCCGCACTTTCCATGAAGCCTTGCAATGGAAGAGTGAGATAATTCAACCTCAAGCTCATCTCTGTCCTGCACATCACATGTCTGGGAGTGTGACTGCAGAGGCACAGGCAGCCAAGTCAGCAAGGGCCGTGTGTGTGCTGGCAGGAGAGGCTGCTGCCAGCCTGTGGGTCTGCTGTCATGTGCCAATAATACTTAGCATGAGCACAAATGTATAACTCTTTTTCTTTTATTATTATTATTTGAGTGTGTTGTGATCTCCAGTGAAATAAATTAATCTTCCAGTACAAACACACTCATTTGTACAAGGATGAGAAGGAAAACCTAAACTCTCTCCACACCTAAGGCAGAGCCCTCAGAACTAATTCATAAAGAACAAACTACTGATAGATAACTCTCTATTTTTCCTTTCTAGTTCCAGGGAAAGCAAAAAGATTCAGATCACCACTACAATTGAAATTTATTGTAGGGAGCAAACTTTTTAATGTAGGAAATGAGAGGCTTTAGTGGAGATAAAACCTTTTATGTTTCGGTTTCCTGGCACTCTTCAGTGCACAAGGCAAGCCTGTTATCTCCCCCCAGTTTCCTGGGACTCTGCAGGGCCCCGGTGACTCAGAGCAGAGACTTCGCATCTTCCTCCCATCAGTCACCCTCAGCTGACTTCTTCTCTCTGTGGCTCTCTCTTCATCCATCCTGGAAATTTTCACCACTCCCAACGTAATGTTTTGTTTACCTTTGTTAAATTCTGGAGAAACCCAACATTCTAGAAGATATATTATACTCAACAGCTGTTGTTAATGCTGGTTTATTAGCAAGTCATAAAACTGTTACAGAAGTGCTTTGCAGAGCACTGCCTTAACCCAAAAGCATGTTTAAGGGCTGCTTTTCAAACTCTGTAGCAAAGCCAGCAAACTGATATTACATCACTACTGACTCTGTCCCCTCTTCTACTCAACCTGACTGGCACCAAGTCCTTCTATCCTTTCTCTGCTATACCTTAGAGATAAGTTTTATGCAAAGTGAGAGTTTTACTAGAGGGAAAATATTCAAGAAATTGTCTTTTTCTGTTGTTCATTTTAATAGTCACCATATTAAAAAAAAATACAACTTTGCATACTTTTTTCTGCTGCCAAGTTCCCAATCCTTGAAAGTCAGGGGACAGACATAAGTTTAACCAGTCAACAGGAATTTTGTTGTTGATTTTGATGAAAGAAGGATCTGATACAGACATCTCCAAAGTGGGTTCCTCAAGTTTTAAAAATAAATTGTTTTAAAACAGAGAGTACAATTCCCGGGTTGGTTTTATATGTTATCAGATTGTAGTGAAACCAAAGAGGCCAACTTGCAAGTTCCTGTACCTTCCTTTATACAACACCTTTTCTACAAGCTTGGGTTCTAAATAAAGTGCAAGTTAAATAATAGCCAGTTCCATCCAAGGTTAGTAGCAGACCCAGAAGATGGCCAGAGAGAGTACTGTAGGTAGAAATAATGGCATTCAGCCTAATTTCATCTGTTTTAGAGATAATATCTAATAATAAAAATAAACCTGCACAAATTTGCTCTCCAAGGTAACAACGATGTTTGTTTACCAACATGGCTACACAAATCTGGTTTGGAACACATGATCATTTCCTCTTCCTCTGAGTGTAAAGGAAAACAGATGGATGTGAGAATGGATGAGTTCATTTAGACCACAGAACCCTTCTCTAAAATTCCTTTGTGAAGTCATCAGTCTCCTCTCGTGCTTTTAGTACAATAAGAACACCTAAAAGACTAACGGTAATACTGAAAGCACCACATCTGCAGGTTAACAGCACCATTAACTGATAATCTTCCAGTGTTAAAGAAAAGAAAGGTTGCCATTTCGTCATTAGAAAGTGTCAAATGCCTCAGCACTTTGTCTTTGATCTTGCTAAACTTTTTTTTGTGGGACTGGAGGCCTGGCAATTAGCAGAAGTTTTATTCCTGAGTAGAGCAGGTCTAAAAATTTGGAAGGAAAGACCAGGAGTTATTGGTAGCATTCAGAGAGAACTTTAGGAAATACAGATAATGTATTTCCCTCAGTGTGTTTTGGCTTGCTTTCTTTCAGTGTCTATCCATTTGCATACCTCTGGAGCAGCCTCAGGAGGCACCACTCCTCTAACTATGCTCTGTGTTCCAAGTGTGGTCCCATCACCTTCTTGGACTGGACTGGCCTCTTGGTGTCCATAAGATTCACAAAGAAACCTTTCCTACATGTTCGTGGTTTTCTCAAGCAATGCCATATATATGTTTTAGGCTAAGGTCTATCTTACTAAAACAGTCCACTAAAATCAGGTTCAGCCTGTAGATGTAGCAGTGATTTCTGCAGCCCATACACAAACCAGATCACCTTTAGCACAACACCGTAAGACAGCCTCACAGTACTGGGACAGTCAGTATCAGCACCTTCCCAAGTCACAGGTCTTACTGGTGTTACTGGAACAAGAGGAGAAACCTGGACCCAGCTGATGTGTGTGCATGTCTATGTAACCAGGCTACATGTCTTTGTACCTGTTGTGAATCTCTTCTGGACCTGTTTTTCTTGTGTTACAACATTTCCTTCAGATGCAAGACATAGATTGCTACTGAGAACTGCAAGTGGGCAATAAGATACTGCCTGAAGTGACATCATTGTCTTCACCATTCCTCTAGATGGGGTGACAGCTTAGGTGTTTGGGCTCATTTTCAAGTGTTCTCCATGTCTATTGCATCCAGAGCCTGGGTACCTCATTCAGAAGTGGAAGCCCATCAGGCAGTAAATTGAAAATACAATTAGGTTAGAAACTTCATCAATACACTCTAGAGATGTCAAAGAGTATCATGGCTTTATTTCTATCTTCCATGTCTTTTCCAAAGCACCTTCCTTCTGATAGTTTTCCTTCAAAAGCACATGGCCTTTCCCTTTACAAAAGGGAAAAAGGTTTCTGAATAAGTGACCAAATAGCAATTATCACTGAGACAAAAATTCAGTAGCAAGTTTTCCTGCTGAACATCATTCTCTCCAAGTGCACATGCATAAGAGGGACAAAATATGTATTATTTTTACAATTAAAATAATGGCTGATAGTATAGGAAATAAGAAATTTGAAGACTTAGGAAAATTAAAAGAAGACATATTCTTTCAGACAACAGATATAGGCTGCTTATGTGTGAAGGCCATGTCACTTGTAGATGGCATGGTGAGGACATGGGGTTTAGTCTGCAGCAGAGGAAATGAAAGGAGTTTATTCCTCTGTTATGAATAAGATGGTTTGTGAGAGGTGTACAGTCTCCACCCAGGGTTGTTGTGTATTTTATTCAACATCTGTTTAAATCCAAAATACAGAGTGGTTCCCCAAAATCCAGGCATGCCTAGCTCCTCAGGTCAACCAGCACTTCCACACATCCTTCACAGAAGCTTTGAAAGTCTCTTTTCCACCACATGCCTCAGAGCTGGCTCTTGGGGACCCCTTTCTGCTTAGCAAGAGATGTGAGTGTGAAGTCTTTCAGGAGTAAGGAGAAACCCAATCTCACTCTGCAGCATCTGAAACTCATACTACAGGGGAAAGCCTGAGCAATACAGCTGCCCTGCAAGCCTTTAAAAAACAGCCTGAGACAAAATTACATACCTGAGAGAAGACAAGGTGCAAACATGTGTCTGCTTTTGCTCTGCACCCCAGAAACAACTCCTGAACCCCTACGGTTTCAAACACATCCATAGATATCTTTGCTGTTCAATTGGCTGAAGGCACTCTTTACCCAGTAACCATTGAGGTTATTTCAGCTGCTGTCCTACAGCACTCCGTGTGTGTCTCCAGTGGCCTTGGAGTGGATCCCACAGTGGTGCTTCTTCTGTGTTAGAGCCACATAGGAGGCTTTAGTCAAAGCCCATTTGAGTCAATAGCAAGACTCAATCAATGGGGTTCAGTGGACTAGATGTACATCTAAGCTATTGCCTTTATAGTCAGTAACAAGAATAGGTACAGCAAAACTATGACGCACTTTTCTCTTTAAGGAGATATCTAAAATATATTTTCAAAGTACCATTTCCACTGTCCACACAGGGAGACCAGAATACACATGTTCACCTGGCTAATGTCTGAAATTAAGTGAGATGAGTCCTATCCCTAGAGACTTAACAGACAGCAGAGCACCCTCAAGCTTCAGTACCTAGGTGAAGGCACTGTAAAACACAGGGGAAGTGGTGGTGCAGTTAATGTTGTAACACACAAAGCATGCATTACCCCAGACCACACATTTATGAAACCCATGCAGGAGGGAATAGAGCCTGGTCTCTGCACAGGGTGCAGGGGGGTATCCATAACATGGATCCATCACCACCAAATCTGTCCAGTGCTATTAGATGCAAAAGCCGGAAGAGTCCCTTCTCACAGGGACACTCACCAAGGGCAGATAATAAATCCCTTTTATGCAGATACTAATGGGTAATTTATTTACCTGCTATAAGGAGTCCCAATCTTCTGGAGTAGTGGAGCACTTGGTAGAAGGCACTTCTCAGATTATGCACTAAAAGAGTTTGCCAGGTATAACATAACTCAGTGCTGACTGAAGCAGTAATTAGAGGACAGATCTTGTCTCACAGCTATATGCTAACCATCTAACTCAGCCATGCCAATCATCCCTGAAGGATGGGCATCCCAAAGGACCTGTGTGGTTTCACAATCCCAGTAAGTGGTTCCTCTGAGGCTGACTTGAGCTCCTCTCCCAACAAAAGAATGTTCCAGAGAAATCTCAGTGGGAGATGACTGCATCACAGCTTCTTCCAGCTTATTCTCCCCCTGCAGAGCTTTGGGTAATAGATCTTCTTAAAAAATTTCATTTTTGTTCACTTCCAGG
Organism: Calyptomena viridis; assembly: GCA_013390005.1. NCBI lineage: Eukaryota > Metazoa > Chordata > Aves > Passeriformes > Eurylaimidae > Calyptomena > Calyptomena viridis. The sequence continues at coordinate 45,941 of WEIV01015701.1, forward strand.
GGAGATGATATATGTGATTTGGCATTATTTGACAATGGCCCATTGTGGAGCCTTGCGAGGCATGCATTTATTCCTTAACTTTCCTTTTCTGCATGAATTGTGAGCCGTTTCCATCTAATTTGCCATTTCCTTCTTGGCCTCTACTCAAGAAACCACTTTTTTTTCTTTTTTTTGAGAAGAATTTGCCTTGAACAATTTAAGCTGTATTAACAGTTATGCCCTGGATACATGTGGTCAATAAACAATAAGATAGTAAAATAAAAAACGAAATCCCCTTTAAGTGTAAGGGAACTGAGAAAGAAAAAGGCTGTCAGTTGGAGACTCATAAACAAGTCATGTCACCTTTGCATCATCTCATTTCACTGTTATTCATCATCCTTAAAGACAAATCAGAAGCAAAATTAAGGTTGACCATGAAGAACATGGAAGTCACCATTCTGGATCCCAATCTCATTTCTCTTTAGTTTGGCAAATATTCCTTTTTTATGCTTCACAAAAAAGTACATTATATTCTTTAGATAGAAACAGGTTGATCTGACCCATCCAAAGAGCTTATCCTTCTCTCTGGTGCTTAGAGACCAACTTCAGCCCCAAAACTTGAGTAACTACATCCCTTCCAGAAATTTGTTAGGAGTGCTTGTGATGTTGAGGTTGGTGATGGCTCTTTATCAGAAAATCCACTTGCATGTTGATTTGCTTAATTTACCTGTTGAAATAATAATGGGACAATATGGCAGGTGCTGAATTATGTAAGACGACACCCTGGTTGTGGCTGAGGGATGAAGAGGAAATAATTACATTGCTTAGCAGGTGTTTTGGGTTTTTTTCCCTTTCCTCAGGCTTTCATTACTTTGCTTGGTTCATTCATGTTATCACTGTTGATTATGATTAATTGACTGATCAATTGATCTGATCAATTGACTGTTCTCCTTTTGGAAACTTGTACAATGTCTTGGTTTTAAGACAATTGTACTATTTAAATTTGAAATCAAGAGACTATCAGCAAAATATAGAAAAAGGAACAACAGCTCTTTTATTAAACATATATATATATATATGTGATAAAACACAGAACACAAAGCAACAACTTGAGAACAACCGGCACCCACAGCCAGAGAACACTCTCCCCTTTGGGGCAGTTATAAGTCTGGCCAGCAGGGGATACCAGCACAGCCTTGGGAGACAAGGGGGGAGCTGAGAACCCAGTGAGGGTCCCACAGCCACAACAATGGCGGCCACAACAATGGCGGCCACAACAATGGCGGCCACAACAATGGCGGAGGCAGTCGGGGACCCTTCCCAGTCCAGTGCAGTGCAGGGAGAGGAAAAGAAGCTCCTTCACTCCTTTGCAGACAGCATCTACATGAGGGTCCGAGGCAGGTTCTGGTGGTGAGAGCAGTCCGCAGGGAAGTGATACAGGCTCACACTGCAGTGTAGGAGTGATGCACTGATACCAGACAGTGACACATGTTGGCCTGGAGTTGGAGCGAGCTGGGACCTCCTGACAGCCATGGTAAAGACCGCATTAGACAGCAAACAGGCGGCAGAGCCCAGCATGGGGCCACGTGGCAAAGAGGATAGGCTTAAGAGGCATGCAGGGGGGAAGCAGGATGCACTCTGTGCCACTGATTTGGTTGTGCACCAGCATCAGCCAAACACAAGTGAGAGACAGAGGGGGTCTCTCTCACGTTGACTTTTGTATTCCTCATTTTCCCATGATGCCTTTCCCTCCATCTGAGATTGGCTCAGCAGTGCATGGCAGCACCACCACCTCCCTTCACCACCTTTCCCTCCTTCCCCGCCTTCCTGGTGGCAGCTGCAGGAACCCCTGGGCTCCTGGAGCTGGTCCCTCGGGGCAGGGGGGAAAGAAGACCTGGATCCAGAGCTGTGTGGGGTGGTTGGGATGGAGTAAAAATTCCAACAAAATTTAAATCCAGAACATACAAATAAGACCAACTTGAGCAAGGTAAATATTTGATCAGAATGGCTGATTTCTGGAAATGCGGGTCTTGTTGTTTACTTTTCCTGAAACATCTCCTCAGCAAGTTTGTTGGCTCTCACCCTTCCTGCTGATGGGGATCAGGATATGTACTGTAGTGCTTTTTAGTACCTTCTCCAGCTCCCACACCTCCCATCTCTCCTGTGGTCAAAGCAGCACACTGTGGTACTTAAACACCACCCAGATGTTTCACAGAATCACAGAATAGCCAGAGTTGGAAGGGACCTATGGAGACAATCCAGTCCAATCCCTCTGCCAAGGCAGGGTCACCCACAGCAATTTATACAGGAATGTGTCCAAGTGGGTTTTTCCTGTGCCCAGAGAGAGATGTTCCATTACCTTCCTGAGCAGCCTGTTCCGTTGCATTGCCACCCTCAACATAAAGAAGTTCTTCCTCATGTTGAGGTGAAACTTCTTGTGTTTTAGTTTGTGGCCATTACTTTTTGTTCTGTCACTGGGCATCACTGAAAATAGCCTGGCACCATTCTCTTGGCACCTGCCTATGAGACATTTGTACGTATTGGTGAGATTCTCTCTTAGTCTTCTCTGGACTAAACAGGCCCAGCTCTCACAGTTTCTCCTCAGAAGAGAGATGCTCCAGACCCCTCATTATCTTTGTGGCCTTCACCACACCCTCTCCTGTAGCTCCTCATCTGCTTGGGACCAGAAGTTCCAATTCTGCTCACAGTGCCTAGGAGCTTGGTCATTGTCTTGGGGTGACTTTATGATGTATCCCGTATCGCCAACTCTACACCAGGAAAAATGAATCTTGGGCCTTTCTGTGTCTTTAAACTGGGCCCAAGAGCTGAGACAGCAGTTTGAGGAGGAAATTTCCAGCAAGACCCCTGGAATACCCAGGTCCCAGCTGCAGAGCCTTTGGGCTCGTTAACATTCCTTCCCACAGCTGCAGGATATAAGGCTTGAAAAGGGCTCCTCTGGAGGTGTGCTGCAGAGAGGATGAAGAGTGGAGTTTCTGTGTTTTTCTGAGACTACTTTCCTCTTCTTTGTTTCTGGCCTTGTTTGGGACATTAGAACATCAGAACCTCACTGGGAGACCCTTTCACTGGCCTGGCCTGGGGGGGCCCCCCACATTTTCTCCTCTGTGGCAAAGGAAGGAGATCATATCAACAAAAGGACTCTGAATCTTCCAGGTTCTCTCTTCCCACCATGGCGGAGGGGTAACTGTGGCCTCCTTTTTATCAGAGAATATTTATCTCTCTGAACTTATTTGTCCCAAACCAGGACAGTCATCTTACAATAGCTTTTAATTTCAAAATTCTTGATTTCAGCTTTTCTCCTTTAACAGATTTGCATTTACTTACAAATATATTTAAGACCACATAGGGCAAAGGAACAGGCTTCAAATATGGCAAAAGAAGTGGTGTGTTTCTGATTTGAAAAGGACGGATCTACACTCTGCTTATCCACTTGAATTCCCATCTGGCTCTGCCTCTGCAGATGGAAAGGTGGCCAGGCTGCATCTATAAGCAGGGACAGGCCATGCCCTCAAGCCCTGGCTTGTACTATGCTCACTGTGCCATTGCTGACATTGTCACTGTCATAGTTTTAACCCATGACAGACAGCACTCTTCCAGAAAATGTTTTCTGGGTGGCATGAGTCAACCCTCCTTCCCAGCAGTTTGGGAGAGGAAATCTTATTTGAGGAGGGGAAGGTAAGAGGGAAAGAAAGACGGTTCAGGTGTACAGATGCAAAGCAAGCCATGCTGCTGGGTCTCCGTGCCTGCAAAATGGAGCTGGCATGTTTCATTGAGCAGTGCAGAGGTCACCTAACTAAACAAGGTCCAGAGGCTGATGGGAGACAGGAACACAGGTCCAGGGACTGAAGGGAAGCAAGGACACCAGGACAATGCTCTTGTAGGGCTCCAGCAGCCAGCTGGCACTTTGTTTGTCTGCAAATGGAATTCAAGTAGCTGTTTGAGAGCAGGAATACAAACAATCCTCATGCCAGGGCCTATCACTGAAGCTACGGTCAGTCATGGTGTTAGTCTGAAGTCCTGAGGTTTGCTTGAGAAGATGGAGAAGCTTCAATGGGTCTGTTTTTCCCATCCCCACATTTTTCCTTTCAACATTCACATTCATTGTCATTTGGCTCTCAGGAGGGAGATTTTCGCAGATGTTTTCTGGAAGCAAAAAGTTCTGAATAGAATAAGCACCTGTTATTCTTTTATATGTTATCCAGAGGGTGGCATCCTCCTTTCTGGAGCTATTTGCATGGTCTACCTTGGAAGCTGAACTGCCTTAGACTCCTATGTAGCTGATTGTGAAAGGTGCTCAGAATGGCTTTTCAGAAGATCCTAAATTACAGATATCACTGAGGGCCTTGCATCTCTTTCCATTGAGTGCAATTAAATAGACTCTTAAATTTGGGCCTCTGAGTTGTCTCAGCTTGGACTGTAACTGTGGCTTGACAAACGATGTTGATACCCAGCCATCACAATTAAGTTTGTAACTCAGCACTGGTTAGGAAAGCAAAACTGCTGAGGGTGCAAGAAAACTCTATGTCAGATTATTCTGAATCGGTTGCCTAAGGGATCTGCTCATATTTTAAGTATCAACCAGATACATATTAGATGTGGAAAAGTCACAGAGAGGTAGCTTTGTTCCAAATCATTCTTAAAGAAAAAAAACAAAGTAAAAAGAAAATAATCGCTATATAAAAATATGTTCTTAGTTACCCATGTGTAACTAAAAGAACTATCCCTATAGGTATACCAATACTGTGACGTTTACTGATACTTCACCATGTTAATTAAAAACAAGAAATCCTGGGTTAGAAATGAGCAAAGTTCAGAGCAATACAAAATGGGGATTCTTACCTTCTTTTTTTTTCTAACTTAATGAAATTTTCAGTTAAGTGCTATGCCAACAGTTTTGTTGTTGTTTTTTTCTTTCTGTTTTGTTTTGCTTAAGATTCTTTAAAGTGCTGACACCGTAAGAAACATATCACCTCTGTATCTCTACTCAACATTTCCTTGTCTAGCACCTGGTTCATCTTTTTAAGGGACAGATTAGAGATGTGGTTCGTTTTTGTCTTTGGTAGCCTTGTTCCCTTCATGTGACCCAAACAGTTCTTGGCTCATTTTGAGGTCTACTAATCTTAGCTCTCACTTTATTTCAATGACCAAAGTGCATCAGGATAAATGTCAAATACAGAAAAATGCCAATTCTCCAACTTGTGTCTTTGGTAGTGAGGAATAAAGTTGTCTATTGGTGAAGTGCCATATTACCCCAGGGCTGTTCCTAGACAGCCAGAGCTGCTGGCTTCCAGACCATTGGGCCAAATCACAGTGTTTGTACAGCCAAAACACAGTGAAGGACAGGACTAATTCATTCATGTATGAGGTTGTGTAACTCTGTGCACTGATGCCTCAGGCATGTGGCAGATGGTAACTGAGGCTTCTGAAAGTCCAGGTTAGCAGATCTGAGAGTAAGCAGTTCTTGAGTACTAACTCCAAAACACAAAATTACAGCTTGGAATTTGATACGGAATCAGAATATAGGCTGAGAAACTATTAGATAAAGAAAACCTTTGTGTTATTTCCAGTGTGTGGTGGACTGTAAGAAGGCACTTCAAATGTCCTCAAGCTTCTTAACTGAGCTTCTTCCCATGTAGCAGAACTTTCAATGTGCTAGTCCCTGAGAGATGGTGCCTGATATAAATTACTCTTCCTCATCTTCAGAAATCTGACAGTATTCAGTAATGTTGCTGCTAAAGTACTAATTAACCAGAAACAAAATAGGGGATCAAAATGGATATCAGTAAAATATCTGTTACTTTGATAATTTCACATAACTACTTCCTTCCTCAGTCTTCCCTATATCTCAGGGTAATAATTTTGACTGCTATTGGAATTCAAACTGCGTTTACATGCACCAGCAAGTGCAGTACTGGTCTTTCCATCATATGTCAGATACACTATCAGTATAGGATGACTACTGGTTGAGTTTTGGCCTAGCAATTGTTGGTGTTTTGCTTTGTTTTCATTTCAATGACTGGAGTCACATAAAGAGTTAGACTCACTGGTCCTCGCTGGTCCCTTCCAACTCATTCTGTAATATAAATATCATCTTTAAAACACTGTTCATTCCTCTACCAAACTATAGCTAGACAGAAGGACTTTAACAACTCTTACGCTAGCCCTGCTAACAGCTGTCCAGAGAAATCACAGAATATCTCAAGCTGGAAGGAATCCATAAGGAGCACCAGGTCCAACACCCTGCTTCTTGCAGGACTATCTGAACCTAAACTGTATGACTAAGAACATCATCCAGACACTCCTTGACCTCTGACAGGCTTGGTGCCATGACCATTTCCCTGTGTGAAAAGCCTTTCACTAATGTCCAAGCTGAACTTCCATCAATGCAGCTACTCCATTTTCTTGTGTCCTATCACAGGTCTCCTCCTATCAGAGATCACAAAGCACGCCTCCCTCCACTGGCCTCAACAAAGCAGCTTTAGACTGTGATGGGATCAGGCCTCATCCTTCTCTTCTCCACGCTGAACAAACCAAGTAACCTCAGCCACTGCTCGTGAGTCTTGATCTTGAAACAGTCTACCAGTACCAAACCTGCTCCCACCTCATTGAGGTGTCCTAAACTTCCATATCCATAAAGTTAATGGCATCCAATGCCACTTACCCATTCTGTCTTCATGTAAGCAGCAGTTCAGTAATATGTATGTTTTGGATAGCACATAATAAACTGTTCTTGGTTGCTGATACAGTCACAGAGGGCAGGTATTTATGACAAACTTTATTCCTATGCTCTGCACTCTCTGCAGATCTAGGATGCTCTTTCCTTTCTGTGTGACTTCATGTCAAATATATTTTGGGGCATCAATGCCCTGTGGTTTAATTAGTAGGGCTGCTTCTCTTTTTCCCCAGGGCTAGGGAGCGACCTGACATGGCAGCATGTCAGATCTGGGAAATTAATTCCCAGTCATTTCCTCCTTCATCAGTCATCAGCTGTCTGCTGCCCTCAGACCTGATAATTATACAGGCAGTACATATACGTCTTGCTACTGAATGACCATGGAGTCCTTGTTCTTATTCCTGACTACTTAGGCTGGATCCACTTCTCCTAAGTACATCTGCTGTGAAGTCAGACATTCAACACAAGCCAGTCATCACTTTCTGCTTCTGTGGCCAATAGAGAGAGAGGGAGAGAATCTGATCTCCCCAGTGTGACTCATCCCATCCTAAATAAGACATCTAAAATAGGCGAATATTAAGCCAATTATTCCAGAAGCTAATTTATCTTTGGTATTAGTGGTATATAGCTATTTTGTTGTTTTTGTTTGGGTTCTTTTGCCAGCTAAAGCTAGTTCCCACAAACCTGTCCTAAAGGTGAACCATTCTTTGCTGGTTCCTGCATTGCTGCTTGCTCCTGGTAAAAGGTAATTGTAAATACTTACCAAGGAAGGGATAGAGAGGGAAGTCACAATTGGAAGATGGTTATGAGATCTACAGCTGGTGTCTGCTCTTTGCTGTTTGGGTGTTGAGGAGGTGAGAATTGAACAGAGGTATGAGCTAAGGAAATAAGTACGAACTGTTCTAGACTCCACCACAGCACTATCTATCTTTGTGAGGAAGCTGTGGAAACTATTGCTTTGTTAACTTTTATGCCATATTAAACTTCTATATAAAACCTGTTACATTTTAATTAATTCTGTAATTGTGAATTGCTATTTGATAATAGCAGGAAACTATGAGAATGCAATGATGTGAAGGTTAGGATGTGCTGGCCCCACACTCACCCTCATCACAGCAGGAGCATCTTGCTACTTAAGACTTGAAGGCCTGCAGTTAAAGGGATGGAAGCAGAAAAGCCCCACAATTAGGGCAACATAGTGTTTTACTGCACTTTTTATTGGCACAAACACTTCTTAGAGTAACAGCAGGAATCAGTCTGAGCCAATGTTTAATAGTCATAAGTAAAGTAGTACTGTTAATATTAAAATGGTCTAAATTGGTTTGAAATTAAGTGGAGGTAGACAAGAAGATATTTATGAGGGAAAACAATCAATCAACAAGCAATCTTGAGAAACACTGTCGAAGAATAGGACCCTTTAGAAAACAGTGCGTTGTGGCTTTTTTCCCTGAATAGCTGTATTAGCATGCCTTTTCAAGTATTCACAGAATCAACTAGGTTGGAAAAGACCTCTGAGATCATTGACCTATGCCCTAACACCAGCTTTTCAACTAGACCGTGGCACTAACTGGCACCTGCTGAGTGTAATTGTGTATGTTTCTAAGGAATGCCAAAGGCAGATGAGGTCTCATGTGTTCAGCTATGGGAGGAGGTGGGCTTGCTGCCCTGCTACCCACCCCACCACAGGGCTGGAGGTGATGTGCTCCAGGGCATGGGGCAGCCTCACCCACCCTCGCAGCCCAGCTCCCATCCAGGTACCTGCCAGCACTGGCACCCTTGCAAGAACAATGTCAGGCTCAGCACAAGAGAAGAGGGACCTGATGGGATATAGGTGGCTTCACATGTGAGAAACCTGAGTCCGTTCCCCCAGAACTCCACTTTCACATGCAGTACAACAAATGGAGTTCCCATCTTCACTATTCCCCCCAGTGCTCTGCTCAAAATACACTTGCTTTCTTCTTTGGTGGTTTTGTCTCATGACAGTACTGCAGTGCTTTCACCTCATACCTGTAATCGAATACATACATTTTGCTGTGCAAACTGCCAGCCAGCCTCTCACTCTTCAGTAAATTTCCAAGGCATATGTATTTGATTTAGTGAAGTGCTCATGTTTTGCCCTGTCACCACTGCCTGTGCTGATGCTGCCTCTGAGAGGTCAGGTAGAGATAAGTCTCCCCTCCCCGCATCTCCACCCATCCCTGACAGAGCTGTAGAGGTGTTGGACAACCATCTGCACCCTGCTGCAGAGGCTGCATGAGCCCCTGCAGCCACCACTGTCAGATGGGCACTGTCCTCATTTGTACCCTGTTCATGAAAAAAAGGCAGCTATTATTAGGTGGTGTCTAGGGATAGGGTGGAAGCCTGCAAATGGATATGCTGGAAGTCTAACTGGATGGTGTGGCCACTCCATTCCAGATAGTGGGAGCACTTCAGTGTCTCAGCAAATTTAGTGTGCTGGTTATATCAGAGTTTAAGCCTGTCTTTGCAACCAGGGTTGCCAGCTTGGAGCCAGCTCTGTCCCAGGAGCTGTGCACTCTTTTGGCATTTGAGTTGGAAGGTGGCTGGAGCACAGAGCTTGATGCTTGGCTGGGGGCAGACCCAGCCTCCCACTGCTCCCCAAGCCTGGGAGCAATTGTAGTATCTCAAAAATGGCCTGCTGCAAGAAGAAAAGCCTGCATGTTCTTCAGCTCCACTGAAGAATGCTGCCCACCTCAGAGAAAAGTAACAAAGCGCTGCACACAAATTCTGTAAAGAAAATGTTTTATTTAAAGTGTTAAATACCATCACCAGAATGAGTTTGATTTACATTAGTTGGTGTTCCTTACAGGCCTAATCTGCCTTTTTTTTCCCCCCCCAACTGTAATTCCTTTTAACTTTTTAAAATGTACTATGTACAAGACAGCAGTGATCACTGGAATAGTGCTATTTACATGACTAAAACATAAGTAGAGTTGCAGACGTGTGAAAATTAAAAAAAATACATTAATTTTTTTTTAAATAAATACTGCATAATGACAAGTATGTACAAACCTTCCATGCGTCATGTCCTTGATTTTAAAATTTGAAATAATTTATATAGGACTATGGATATAAGAATGTGTGAGCACACCTCACAGTGTCAGGAAAATGGTTATGTATTTTTGTTTATATCCTAGGGGATATTGTAGACTGCATGTTAGTATTATTTATTTGCTGCTGGTAGACAGGTGTCTAAATTATTTCAATAAATATAATTTTACCAGTCTGTCTATTAACAATAATCCATTATATAAACTCTGCAGACAAGACACAATCTCGATTTCTATGATATTGCACAAAGTAAAAGGCATTATAAGTGATACTGTTATTACTTTTGCCCTCCTATGAGGCATGTACAATTTGTTAATGGGAAACTTCAATACATTTTCAAAAGAAATCAGAATAATTCTGTGTGGCCTTTAAGATAAATGTAATGTATATTTCAAAAATTATAGCAAGGTTTCAATATTAAACCTTAAGTAGGTATTAAAGGCATACAAAGACCCAGAAAAAAAAAAAGGATATTTTGTTATTAAATGTTAGCCAGTTACATTCCCTTTAAATAACGTAATTTAATGACAAGCTTGAACTTGCAGCACCACCCACCGGTAGTTACTGTCTGCTACAAAAACCAGGTTTTTGAAGATCCATGCACTGCAGCGAAGTTTTGGTAATGGTGTCAAATAGCTGTCGGAGTGGTACTGATAAGCTTTCTTTAAGGCTATTTTATGAACCAAAGACTGATATTTTCCAGACTGATATAACCTAATCATGTCTTTTGCAAATTAATGCAATTTATGAAAATTGAACTTTACAGCAGAAGAACTGTATGGATTAGTAACCTTTGTTGCTATTGTAATCTCAAAAAAGTAGCAATCAATTTGGTTTAGTGCAAATAAAAGTGCTTAAATATATTTCCTAAAAATCAACCAGGTACTCAATATTTCCTCTTTCTAAAAACCTTCAAGAAATGATAGTTCAGTCTTTGAATGAAAGATGCTGGTGCTGAAAACAAATTTATTGAAGACATCTTACAATGGCCACATGATTCCAGTATTTTGCTGTAGAATTCAATTTGAAGGTGAGAAAAAATGAAAATAAGTTACCATGCACTGTACAATAAATTGCAAAAAGTTCAAATATCTTCTTTATCAAATACATGCTGAATTACATTAATGTACTCCCAAGCCATGTTGCAAAATCCTTTTCAACATGCTTGAAAAAAAGTAAGATCTTAAACAATATTTTTCTCAAATAATTCAGAAATGCAGAACAATCTGCAACCCTGAACCAAATATGGGGCATAAGAGAGTAATAAGTGAAAAGGTAGCCATTTTAGAATATGCTGATCATTCTGGGAGGTAGAGGGGAAAAAGAGCAAAAGGAAGAAGGGAGACTGGAAGAAGAAATAGAGAAAGAAGGATGTAAAAGAAGTGTACAATTTGCACATAATGTTGAACTTTACAAGGCTTGTACCTTTTACATTTAAATAAATTTAATATATTACACTTATTTCTTGTCACATAAACAGAATTTTAAATATTTGCTAGAAATTATTTTTTATTTTTAATATAAGTCTGCAAAAATACAGACCATGACTGGTTTAAAGAATGATAAACGTGGTGTGTCTTTGTATCACCCTGTTGCATTCTCTTCCCTTTAAAACCATGCACTAGTGAAATTTATTTTTAAAAATAATATAAACTGTTGAAAATGGCTGATTTATTCTTTTTTTTTCTTTTTTGCAAGTTGCAGCCCCAAGAAAATAATTTAAGTGTTCAGCTAAATCTGTGTCCATGCAAAAAAGTTTCTTAATTTCATACAGTACAGTATATCCACAGAACTTTATTTTTCAGAGAGTCCATCATGTCTGGGGTTTCACTGTGTGAACAGCTGGAGGTACGAAGCCTGCCACTTGAAGTCTTGAACCTTTTCAATATGAAGATTTTCAGATCTCAAGCAACTGCTGCAAGTGTCAGTTGACTTTTCCAGCATCCTTACATTCTTCCTTCCTTTCAATGTCTGCCATTCCACTGACTTGTAAAGTGGCTTCATGGGAGGGTAACTCCATTTCTGTGGCATAACCAAGCTTTAGGAAGGGAGGGCAGATAAATAAAGAAACGGGAGCAACAAAACAGATATGCCATTGAAAAGGAATTTTGTTGCATGAAACAGATTAATTCTTTTAGTTTAGTCCATGGCTTCAGATTGGACCAAGACTGAGTCCCTGAACTCCAAACCTATCAGTTCTTCATGATTTCAGTCCATCACCTGAGGGCCTTCTGTAGGGCACAATGTGTGCAACTTCCTTGAGAACACAGGATCGCGTTGCAGCCCTAGAAACAGGCTCAGAAGACACAACATTAAGCATGCAGTGTTACCAGGGTTTGCGACCTGTAATTGTATTTTTTTGTAACGCTGGTTGCTATGACAACAGTTTCACAGCTGCTATGAGCGAGCATACGAAGGTCCTGTTGAACTTTCAAGAGATGATTGGGAAGCTCTTCTAGTGAGAGGAGCTAAAGTTGGGTCTACTAGGGAAGAAGGAGGAAAAAGTTTGAACCACCCAATCACCATGTTGGACAGGTCCAGTTCATCTAAAAGTATCTGTGCCACTCCCATAAAGGATTTGTGATCCATACGTCCATAGTCTCCCCAAACAATTATCTGTTAGGAAAAGAAACACAAGAAAACAGAAAAATTTCAGCAAAAATGATGAAAGCTTCAATCTGATCTGTCAAATGTCTCTGCCTATTTAATCACAGTAAGGAATGAAATATCTGACTGTTGACACAGTTTAGTTCTGTGTATACTAATTATGCTGCAGTGACAGAAATCATCTGGGCAGTAATAGAGCAGTTATCTGTGACACCAGATAAAGCTCAGTGAGAGGAGCTCATACATACGGTAGAAGCAAAATAATCTACAACTAACTTTGTTCAGTACTTTCTACTTGCATAAACAGTTATTACTATTTTATTTATATGTTCAACAAGTATCTAAAATATTATTGCCAAATGAAGCATGAAAGGAAGTTTGAAACTCATTCAGTGAAATCTGTACAGGTGAAATTTTCAGGTTTGGATGAACATTCATGCAAATTACCTGTAAAACTTTCCCTTGGGGACTTTCTTCAAATGATAGAAGTTGCTGATAAAGTGGCTCTAGCGTTTTTCTTGCTACCTTTGTCTTCTTTTTGGCTATGCAGACTCCATTTTCTAATAGATACACCTTTACATATGGTGCTTAGAAGAAAGAACATAAAGAACAGTAAGTAAAGAAAAAGTCCAGATTTTTTTGCGTAACAGATGCACTTTCTATCACCATACAAAAACGTGCCTTTTAACAGACATAACTTATCTGAACAAGTCTCCACAAACAATCTTAACAATTATTCCCATGCAAAGGGAATGTGTTTTCTTTCTTCTTCTCCCTGGTATATATTGTTCTTGACTTCTTTTTATATGTCTCTTTTGCCATGAAAAAATTCAGATTTTGACCTGAAAAAATCAGGTATTCCTATATATAGTATCCCTATACTGTACAAAATGCAAAATAGGCCTATTAAGCAAATGAATGACTTGCAATGACTTTGGTAAGATTTGGATCAATGCTCCAAATTGTTAATAATTTAAAATTATCTACAAGGTGAAAATCAGTGAAGAAAAGACTCTGACACCATTTCTATTTTGGCAGAAGTGCTTGCTAAAAATATCATTATATTGTCCTTTTCACATAGTGTTATAGGACATCAGATTATAAAATAAGGAATAAGTATCAAATACTGGTCTACTTTTTGAGTAGGTACCTATTCCACATCCCTTGATTCCCTCTTCATTCCTAAGATTCCTATGTAAAATATTCAGTACATAACTTTCTTTCTACCCCATAATAAAGGATGCATTTGCTATTACTAAAACACTTTAGTGTCTTCTGGTAGCCTGACTTTTAATTTCCCCCTGAAGTAGGGTTGACTTTTTGTATATCATTTCAATATGTTACACATTTCTGTGTACAACATCATAATTTACTGAGATGAGAATCTGATAAGAGTTTACCAACTTGAACAGAAAAGCCACAGATTTTTTAGTTAGAACTCTATTTTTGGAATTAGAATCACAAAATATACTGAGTTGGAAGGAACCAATTTGGACTCAGAGATCATCAAGTCCAGCTCCTGCCCTGCCCTAAGATTGTTGCTATGATTTTTCTTTCTCACCTGGCAGTGTCTTTGAACCTGGTTTTACAACAAGGCCACGGGCTCGGATTATTTCTACTTCCAGTTGTCCTTTCTTGTCCATCATTCCCACCTGAATATCTCCTAGGTAACAAAAAGAAATCCTGGCATTGTAATTCAGAAATACTCAAATATATGAAATGTCATGAGAATTTCTAGAATTTCTAGATGACTTGTATCATCCGCTTTCCATCAATAAGTATGGTCTGGATTTTAACAATACTAGATAATTTAATACTTACTCTCTTCACCACTCTTTATGTCAGCAAACAATTTTAAAACCCTGCAATAACATCTTGACTCTCATTTCCAATGCCCCTATTACTTCAAATTAATTTCTCTTTCTTGTCTTAGAATTTCATATTAAAAAAAGGCAGCAGGGGAATTAGTACAAAGGATCTCTGTAAAACTGCTTGAAATCTCTTTACCATGCCTCTAGTTTAAGATAAGGTATGAAAAGATAACTTGTGGATATAAAAAAGTGTGTAAGCATAATAATAATAAATACTTTGCATCTAAATTACCATTTTTATACAACATTATTGAAGTGATTAAGAGAAAAGACTGGTCTCATTAGCCCCACTTTAAGGATGAAAAACTGAAGAAGAGATAAAAGATTGAATTTTTCAAAGCACCTTTCTACTTTTGCATGTCTTAATAAGTATCTGTGATTATATTCAACTTTGGCAGAGGTTATAGCTTTGATCTTAATTGACTTGTCCAAAACCACATGGGAAATCCATATTTAAAGGGAATCTAGATAAATTCCATGTTCTAATTACCAGACCAAATAGAATATATAACATCTATAGGACATAAACACTTACCCATTGATGGTGTTGCCAAAGTCTGTCGTCCTACAAGCTGGGCAGGACCAAGTCCATCCAGAAAATCACTGAATTGGCTGTCTGCAGCCAACCTCACTCCAGGAAAAATCAAACTAGAAAGAACATTGAGAAAGAAAAAAAAACAAAACCCAATCTTGAATTTGTCTTTGTTTTCTAGATGTTTTTCACTTAATGGTTTTGGTACCACTGCTCACAAGGAACTTACAAAACAATTACTGTAATTTTTGAAAACTTCCAAGTGTTCAGCAAGCAGCAGCTAAGCCTCCAGCATATAAACAAACAGGTAACAAAAGCACTAATCCTCAATACTTTCCCCATTAGTATTTTTCCATCAAGATCTCTTTTTCCAAAATATGAAAGATCACTGCTATGAGAACAGTAGTTCAGTGAGATACTAATACACATCCTTACCACTGATTAGTTACGGGAAGGTAAAATTGCTCACATTTCCCAGTCACTGTGAACTCAATGGCTGAATATAAAATGTACACAGTGAAATGATGACATTAGACTGAATACTGGTTACTATTTTTAAAGTCACCTTTTAAAATCAGCATTCATTCTAAACATTTTGTTAAAAATGTCTTTGAGAATGACATCTATTCAATAATAGAACTGAAATCCATTGTGGCAAATGACCAAAGTAACTTAAAATTAAAATTCTTGCCATAAATTATCTATGACCCATTACAAAGCAAGAACTAATGAGATTTGTAATGAGCAACCATAAAGAAATGTCCCCCTTAAGTGCATATAGTGCATCAATTTGGACATGTAAACTACATTGTGCACCGTAGATGTATCGCTCAGTGCTGTGAATACCACTAATAAATCAACCCACAGTAAGACTTTTCTGGGCAATGCCTTGGATATAGCACTAAGTCTTTAACATGGGATCTTATGAAAAGCATGATACATGACAGACTCATACTTCTGCCTAGATAATTTCTTCAGGATTAAAGTAGCAGAATCTGTGAAAAACTCTTGAGCCCAGTGAAAGACTCCTGGAAATGCTCTGGAAATGCTTTGCTCTGCAAATCACTGACATGTCTGAGGAATTCTTGGAAGAGAACTTGTCCTTATCTGTGTTTTACCTAGTGTATTGCACCCGCTTCCCCTCTTGACACACCTCATGTTGATGTTTTGACCCACCAGGAGCCTTTCTCATGACACAGCAGAAATGATCCTCATCCTTCCTGCACCAACAATGGGAGACTCTTTCCATCACATTGGAAGACTTAGGCTTGGTTCACCAATGGCACTAGCTTGTGAAGGGAATTCTGACTGAACAGGACCTACAGTGCTCACTGTGCTTCTCTCTAACTAGCCGTGTCATGCAGAAACGTCAGAAAACCACAGTTACAACTGCTGCTTACTTTCCCTCGGAGCTGTAGCTGTTCATGCTCCCATCGGTTGATTCCCGACTAGCCTGACGAGTCATCCAGTTCCTCATCTCCACGGCCAGCCCTGTCTCAGTGCTCCTCTGGACAGTGCTCCGCAGCTTCTTGCCCCCTGCTTCTGTGGAGACAAAAGAGAAGCTCCCATGGCACTGTGCTGTCGCAGCCGGGCAGCCCTGCCAGCAGCACACCACTGCTCCACATGGCAGAAACCCTCAGAGACAGAAATCAACGACCTGTTCCAAAACCTCCATTTAAAAATTAACAATTTTTTAATAATAGGCAAGCAGCATGGTAAATCTCTTTTACAAGACTTTAGCTCTGTCACCACCTGCTTTCCAAGGTCAGACAGCATACACACAACACAAGCCTGCCCACAGTGGTAACCAGATTTAAACAATCCATAGTCTAGTGTGTTTAAACCATATTTTCTTTGGATGAATAAATCCCTCTTAGGAATTCAATTAAAATGACATTTCTACAGCAGTATCATGAGTGGTTCAAATCATATTGGTTATTACAAGCCTTCTACATATTCCTTAAGACCATAACTTTTACTCAGTATGTAAATATAACAGAAGTAATAATTTTCCTCTAGAACTTCAGCTACCCACATGAATGCAGTACCCAACTGAACGAAAAAAAAATGTTTCCTACATCAAAACTACTTCTGAAAATGCCCATCAATACATGATGCAATAAATACAAATAAAAAAGATACCAGGGTAACACAACATATGAAAAATGAAGGGCAGAAATCAACAATTTCATTTCTGTTGGGTTGTACTGTTCCAAGTGCCTGCTGGTTTATTATTTATATTCAACTAATGAAAGCTGGCAGCTGACTTCCAACATTGGCCCAGATTTGCTGTAAAATACAAGCACTCATTTCAAAGAAATATTTCCACAGAACTGCCATAAAAATATTGTGCAATAGTCCTGTAGAAAAGGTATTCTGCATCATAGCTACATAAGAAAGGCACAACTCCTGAAGCCCCTCAATTGCCAATCAAGTCTTCATAAAGGCACATGTGTAGCTGTTCACAGCACCCCTCTAAACCTTATTTTTAAATAGTTTTACTTTCCCATGTTCATTTTCATTGAAGTAAGTGCTCTGGCTCACATGACAACAGGCACACAGCTGATGAGATATAACTTTGATACAGCATGAAGATAGGCATGTGCAGTATATCCAACTTTTGTATAAGTGCAAGTGGTAAACAGTAATTATTTTGACTTTAACACTGAATTTAAGGAGGGCTGAAAGGAAGCTATTTGAGTAATTATTTCCCAGTTTTAAACAGAAACAGGCAGAGCTCTCTGATGGTCTCCAAAGAGAAAGACCTGACTTTTCATCAATAAGGCTTCCAATCATGATTTTTATGCTTCTTGAAATAAGAATTGAAGATTTCAACAGCAAAATGGCAACTTGAAATAGAAAATATAGAAGACCTAGACCACAGGGATGACTTCCGGGCCACTGCTTTAGAGATGAATATTCTTTCAGAATAACAATACACATGAGAAATACCCCTACTTGATTTCCCACTAGTACTAGCAATACATTTATCCCTGGAAAAATGTTAATAAATCAAAAATAATCCTACAATTCCTCAAACAACATAAAAGCAAAGACAGTATTTGTATCATTCACAATTTGTGTTTCATAAATTGAGCATTAAAATACTTAAAATGTTGCAAGTAGCAATGAAAATGTAAAGTATTTACTCAATTCAAAGAAATAGCCTTTGGTGCCATATTTCCTACCTGTAACTGGCAGAATAACTAGTTGAAGATCTTATGCCTTTAGTAAATTCAAACCGTTTTCCCTCATTCCTGCCTGGAAATTGAAACATTCTCTCTTGTGTTAATTCAACTGCTCATGTGGCTGCATTCTGTACTGGAGTCAGACCAAAAGGAACAAACCAACAGTATGACTTAAAGTTGTTCTTTTTCTTTTAAGACAGATAATTTAAAAAAAAAAAAAAGTGAAAACAAGCATTAAATGAACCCAACTGAGGTGATGCTAATCCCTACCTAGATGAATAACTTGGGAATGCAGATGAAACTAACACAGAAATAAATATGTAACTGGTGTCACTGTAAAAGTGGGGGTTGGTTTTATAATCCTAAAGTATATATACATATACACACTCACATTATGCATGTTGTTTTAATCTTACCAAATGAAAGAATATGGAAACAAGAGAGTTTAGAAGTGTACTTTGTTGTTAAATTTGTTGCTGACCACTATACTGAAAATCATTTTACTCACAATTTCCTGAACTCTAACAGAGAACATTGAAAATGTTCTCTGAATTAGTATAATCTAATTGCCCTAGGAAGAAGAAATTTCTCTCAAGTCCCCATCACAAAATATGGAATATATTATCTGCAAAACACTAGTTCAGATTCTTCCAGCCATATTATAAGGAGTGGAATAAATTACCAGAAATAATTGCTTTGGTATTTATGAAAGCACATGCATTCTTATGGTTAATCACACTGGTAATTTAACTAATATAGTTACTGCAAATAGACTCCGCAGGCCACATTTTCTAAATTACATATGGAATTATTTGTTCCCACAACTTGGAGTGCAAATCACTTGCAAATTAGGGATACAAAACTACTGATATGATCTTCAATAGCAGATGAGGACAAGTCAAAAACTGCAGTGAATGCAACACATTACCATCATCTGGGATCTAGACAGATGAAATCTGCCTCTGGTGGGGACAGTGGGAGCTTTCAGATTGCTCTTGGCTTCCTACCTTCTCCCCAGCAGGCACAGAGCCCTGAGAGGACATGGCTGGCACAGGCAGAGGCACGCTGGCTGTGCCAGTCCCCAGGTGGTATGTTATCTCTTGGTAGGACTTGTACTGAGTACAGAGCAGCTGTGGCTTCAGAATGACACTCAACTGCTTGAGGCGTCTCTTCTCTGCTCTCCCCACCTCATCAAAAAGGCTGCATAAAAACTGCTTCAGTATCTTCATTTGAACTCAAGAATAAGCTGCCTTAAAATGACCCTTTTTCAAGGGGTAAAGGTCAAACTCTTTACGTGCTCTGGGCATGTTAACAGGCTAGATAAAATCATCAGACAGTCTAACAACATCTGAAGCAATCAAAGAAAAGGCGGATAGAGTAGGTCTCAAATTCCCTTGCAGACAAACAGTTCTGTGTCTGGAACAGCTCAGGTTTTGGCTGCATTGAACAAGGCATTTAGCCTCTGCTAAAACACTGGAAACCACAGCTAAATTGATTCTTTCTTTGTGTCACCCACAGACCCCGAGCACAAGAAATGGATTAGGATCTATTAATTTAAGCAGGACTTGGGAAACCCAGATTCCACTATCACTTGTTTGAGCACATCTCAGCAATTCTCAGAGGCCAATGCTAATTATCAGTTTATGAAGTGTTGCGTTACAGTCCTTCCAATTAAGGTTTTCACAATGTGCTGTCAGCATTTATGAAGCCCAAAGAGCACTTGCAGGATCAGGGAGAAACTGAAACCAGGGGCTTTCCCTTACTTGTAAGGAAGAAGAGAAGACCTGTGTCCTAGTTCCTGCTTCCATGAATATCTGAATGTAAAATTCTAAAAACAATTTCACTAGGACAAGAATGGCCTGCCCTGATGGGCTCAAAGCAGGGCCTTCCTTACTTAAGGCAGAAAGGAAGCTCTTCAGTGTGGGAGAAGCCAGGTTTGGAAAATGTGAGAGTGGGTTGACAGCCTCAGTTTGCACTATGCATTTTTAAATTTCTTGGGAGGCTTCAATAAGTTTTCCTTTTTGGTCAAGAAACCTTTCTTCACTTGTCCTGTTTTTTGTGTTTCTTCCTCTCTCTTTCCTCTGGCCACAATTGAAGCATGGTTAATTAAGACTAAGGTTAATTAAGACAGCACCTAAATAAAAGAAAGAGAGAACTGAATGAAATAATCAACTGCAAAACTGTTGCTTGAGCTTCTGGTCAAAGGCTGGTATAGAAACTTTGGCACCCCATTATTGATGAATTTTCGTATACAGGATCCCAGAGGCAGTCATCACCAATCCCCGTTGTTCCTGGCCAGACTGCAGCATCTTTTTTTCTGCAATCCATTTCCCTGTCATGGCAAGGCTGGTTGTATGTTCAATCTGGAAAAGATCCCTGGGGCTTGTTGTGGGGTCATGTGATGTGAAGTCAGTTTACCACTCAAGGCTCCCAAGCAATGCTATGGTTTAAGGCAGCCACCTGCTACTTATTCTCTCCCACCTCTTAACGTGTTTTAAGCTGTATTCTGCCAATATAATTTCACTGCTGCTCTGATGTCCATTCTCCAGTCTTAACTGATCCTGATAACACACAAGACAATGGCCTGGGAGCCATCCCAAAGTATCAAAACCAAATAGCTGCAGCTGTAAGGAAGAGAGGTGTTAGTCCTCATGTGATTTCCACTTCCCATTTTGTTTACCTGGCTCTGATACATAACAACAAACAAGCTATGCAGGTCTGGTTGGATCCTTCGTTTTAAAGATGATTACAGATCTTGATTGTAATACACAGTAAGAAAAAAACCTATTTTTTATAATTTTAGTCACCTATTTGGCCCAAGAAAGATCAGGACATCTCTATTATGTTTAAGTTATTTTTTCAAATGTATGACTGCCAAGCCAAAAAGGAACATTTTCTTCAAGTTTGTGTAAGGTACATTTGCAAGTCAGCTGCTATACTGAGGTTTAATGAGTTTGTAAGCTACCCTTTGCCTAGCCAGTCCAACTGGAGATCCAAAAAGGTTTGAATCTAACTTGGAAAAATACTGTTCCACATTAAATGTCTCAAATATGGGATCATAAAAACTGTTCAGTTCTGACGCAATATAAAAACAGCAGACATCAAATACAGAATGAATATATTACTCTAATTACTTTTATTTAGAAATACACAACACCTGACAATGAGATGGGAACCAGGAATAAAACTGCACACAGCCACTCAGGCCTTTCCAGCACTACTCCAGAAGTCTCTGTTTCTGTTACTGGTAAGGCCATTGGCGAGGTCAGAGGTGTAGCCTTTTCTAGGTGTGGTCAGAGGATACACCCACCAAAACCTGTACAGCTGTACAATGCTGTAAAACTGAACACAGACACACTACAACGAAGCCCATGGCTTTGCAGCCCACAGCTGTATGTCCCATGTGCCAAGTGACCTGAATGAACAGTTCTTCAGGAGCCCTCACTTAGACCAGCTATGATACCCACACAGATAAATATTCTTATCATTCAAATATAATAGGTCTGACTTTATGAATACTTTGTGCTTATATCAAAACAGAATTGTAGCATTTTATATCCACTTTCTACAACCTGTACAATCCCTAGAACTACAAAAAGTGCAAAGCAGTGGGAAATCAGTCTCATCTCCAAGCTATCAAAATCCTGAAATACAGAGCA
Organism: Calyptomena viridis; assembly: GCA_013390005.1. Taxonomy (NCBI): domain Eukaryota; kingdom Metazoa; phylum Chordata; class Aves; order Passeriformes; family Eurylaimidae; genus Calyptomena; species Calyptomena viridis. The sequence goes on from WEIV01015701.1 coordinate 67,537, forward strand.
AGCAATTTTATGGAATTACATTCTAATTTTGTACACCATTTATATGAGGAATAACTAAGTAAGTGCATATTTTCATCACAAAAAATCCTTACATCCAGTCTTTGATTTTGCCAATGACAAAGGATGACCATCTTAAGTAAATAGATACCATTGTTGCAGTTTTGTGAGCTAATGTTTTTATGTTTACATGTACATTCAATTTTCTGGATGCATACCATTCTTACGCATTTATTAATAACAATTACTCCACACAGCACCAAGAACAGATTAAAACCATTTAAACATCAAAGAATATATATATAGAGGAGCTTAGAATTGCTTTTTATTTTTGTATTATATTCGAAGTGAGAGATACTTTCTAGGGATTCAATAATGACAGTAACACTATTCTTTAACCCAACCTTCATTATTTTTAGTACAGGAAGGGTCATTACATATACTATCAGACAGATCTGTGCAGCATTTTTGAATGATGTAGCAAGTGTGTTGAAACAATTCAACAGCCTCTCTTAGGGCTTAATGAGAAATATGGTGCCAAGTAGTTGGATGGTTACTGATTACACAAATTGGAAACAGCTCTTTCTCCTTTTCTTTGTCTAAGATGAGTAATGATCCTATTCAAATATCATTATTTAAATAACCACAGTTCACAAAAAACTGAGCAAATTTCACATGGTAATGACCCATTTTTAAACTACTGCTGTTAAACATTTACCTCTCCAACAATGACAACAGAGCATGTCACTGCTCTGACTACACTCTTGACCTTGACATTGAAAAATGACAATTACAGCATGTAGATGTGAGACAGGTTTTTCCACTTTTATGTAGGTACCACCAGAGATGCAACCTGTCTTATATAGTAGCTTCACTGCTGCTGTTATGGCCATACCCGGGTTATCTGTAAGCTATTCAGATACGTGTACAGACAGTGTAACTAGCAGATCAGAAAACAAATACAACGGTAAGAGAAATACAGCTTTAAAACTCTACTGGGCATTTCTATTGTAAGTCAGATTGAAGTATGTTACAGTTTAAATGTCTACACTTCTGCAATTCTACTTTCCTGCTAATTTTCCAGAGGTTTCCCAGAATATATGTAGGGGTTTTTGTCACGCTCTTTACTTTGCCAGCAAGAGTATAGCTTTTTCTATGCTTATTTTTTAAAAGGTCTTACCCATCTTGGCATCTACAGCACTACATTAGTATAGTACGAGTGTAACTGGTAAAAACACTTGTGACTGGAAGGAGAGATGCAAACTGCTGGAAATGCCTGCTGTACTGCCTCCACCCTGGAACTCGGGCATGAGTTCCATGGAGCTGCAGGAGTGAGAGAGACCCAGCCCCACTACCCTGATGGAAAGGCTGACTCAGCTCAGCCCCTGAGCTGTGCCCTAACAGCAAATAGAAAAAGTTATCAACTATAAATTTAAAAGTCACGCACATTCTATACAGAATAATTACTATTGCATATTCTTAGCACTTTTTATCCTCTAAGATGAGCCACCCCACTGTTGCATGAGATGTGCAGCAGACGATCCGTGATGTGTTAGCATCAATCAAGCCAAGATCTTTAAAGCTTCATCTTTTATAGTTGATAACCTATATCACAGGTTAATGCCCTATGTCACAGGGCATTATACCCTTCTTTCATATTCCTCCTTGGCGCTGCCTATGAACATTCCACGTAAACAAGGTCATCTTTACCACCAAGGCCAAAAAGTAGGCCAATTCCCCCAAGAAAATGTAGTTATTCTCATTTTCTTCATTGCCTGATACTCCTATATTACTTTATTTTTTTAAGATGATAATTTAAAATTATAAGTACTTCATGTGCAGCATTCTCTTCACTTTAATAATTACTGAGCTAATGAATTGATTGTTACTACTTCCCCCGTTTTCTATTTCTGGTCAAATTATTGTCTGCTTGTTATTGTCTACTGGGACCTCCAGAGGGACAGCGTGAGCTGGCGGTCTAACCACAGGAACAGAATCCAGGAACTGCCGAGCTTCATTCCAGCTCTACCAATGAGCAATGATTAATCAGTGAGAAATGCCACTGCAGCCAGCAACAGTGCTCAACTGAGCAGCTCAGCCTACATTTAAATAAGCCCTGACTCTTCACTCACTGGCAGCACTCCTGCTGATACCTATGTGGGACTAAACAACCCCTCCAGCAAGTTTCCCAGCTAGTTATCAGCCAGGTGACAGGAGTGTATAATGTGCTTCTATTCTTGCTGAACTTCTGCAGTAACACTTGGATACCTCCTTCAGTAGACATCAACATGCAAAACTGTAATATAACTTCTCCTCAGCTAACGCAACTAATTTTTGCTATTTTTGGCATGATTGTCTTGGACTGAAAAACATTCTGCGGCTCTTTTTTTTTTTAATTGCCTTTTGTTTTTCTAACATACTGGGAGATCAAGATGCTTTCCAGTTATTTCTGAATTAATTTATGTCTTAAATTGTCATAAATTATCCCTTCAGCACCTGCAAAGCATTTGGCTTTCCCCTTCAATCTCATAGCTTCTCTACCACCCAAAAACCTTTGCAAAAGAAGCTATTAAATTGAAATATACTCCCTTTGGCAGACAGAAATCTGCACACAGATCTTGCCATGACCCACAGTTCCATAGCTGTGCTCCTGGCAACCTGCTATTTAACAGTTTATACCAACACCTCAGTGTAAATGCAAATCAGAAGTGAATGTAAATAGAGTATAAAAAGGAAACTGCAGTGGAAATTTATTACAGCAAACAATACTCACAGTGGAATTTGAGGAAGCACCAAGTTACCAGTTCCACTCATAAAAATAGATGTAGGCTTTCTAGTGGTCAGATCTGATCTGAGCCTCTCTTTTTTGCTCTGGATGCTGGATAACTTCAATTCTTCTCAAGCAACCTTCTTGTATGTAAGAATTCATTCAAATGTGCTCCAGTTGTTCACAGGAAAGATTAATAAACTCACATGCACTACATGTAAATATATCATTTGCATGAGATTTTGCATTATGACTACAGAGACATCTAAAAGGATGTCACATGCATTTACATTGAAAATTCTCTCATCTTTTGAAAATGACAAAATTTCCTTTAATTTCAACAAAGCCAGGATCTAAAAAAAAAAAAATGGGGCTTGGGATGCCTCAAGAGCATTAATACAGGTACTGATTTGTCCTCTGTCCCACACCTCTTCAACAATTTCCATGTAATTTAAGTCTGTTCCAAGCATTATTTGACACCAATTCTCACTTCACGATGGAGGCCATACATTTTATCCCCAATGAATCTAACAAAAATGCAAAAGATGCTCTTTAGGGTTAAAATCCTTGATACTTTGGTAACATATATAATTTGCTCTGGTAGCACATAGCATGTTAGTCCTGTGTATGCAGATGCACCATGCCTGAAATTGATGATGAAAAGAACTATTTCCTAACATCTTTTACAAGACATGGCTAAGAATAATAAACTCCTTTAAAAATAATGGATGTGCATAAACTTGAAGGATTCATCTCAACTAATCAGCAAGTAGGAAATGCTACTGTGAATAGCAGTTCCCTGTGCTGCAAACCTGGACAATCACAGCATGTTCAGGCCTAGCCATGGCAAGTTCCTCCTGTATTCCGCATTGGTGAGGCTCAAGCACCTTGAGTAATGTGTTCAGTTTTGTGTCTCACTTCAGGGACATTTTGGTGTTGGAGCATTTCCAGAGAAGGGCAACAAGGCTCTAGAAAATATGTCTTACGAGGAATGGCTGAGGGAGCTGTTTGTTGAGTCTCAAGAAGAGGAGGCTCAGGGGGGACCTCACTGTTCTCTACAACTACCTGAAAGGAGGTTGTGGTAAGGTGGGGGTCAGTTTCTTCTACCATGCCTGCAGTGAGAGGACCAGAGGAAATGGCCATAATCACAGACAGGTAAGGTTCAGATTATATACTAGAAAAAACATTTTCCACTGTTAGGGTGGCCAGACATTGGAATAGCTTGCCCAGGGAGGTGGTGGAAGTACCATCCTTGGAGGTGTTCAAGAGGCCTCTGGATCTGGCGCTGGGTAATATGGTTTGATGGTTTAGGGGTTACAGGGATAGTGCTGGGGGGAGGGTTGGATGGGATGATCTCTTCCAACCTTGTTGATTTTATGATTCAAGTTCATGGCTATCAACTGGAAAATGGCAGCCTTTCCACAGCCCACTCCTTCAGTACATCACAGCTTGGCTGCCAGGGCTTAAGAAGTCTCACTCTTTAATCAGTTGACATGTAAATGTCAACTCAATCATCACATTAAAAAATAGTTCCTAAAATTATTCTTATTAATATGTTGTATTGACTTACTTACTATTTAGTTACTTCTGAACTTGACAGTAAGTATTCATATTCTTTCATACCAAAAGATATACCTCTGGACAAGTGTATTCATTTCAGCAGACAATAAATAAAAGTCTTCACAAAAAAAATGCCTCAATGTGATTGAGTGGGAAATTTTAAAAAGAAAAAAAGCNCAGGTCAGATTTCCTCTTTGTATTAAAAATGTGATTGAGTTGGAAATTTTAAAAAGAAAAAAAGCACCTCTGTAGAAGGTAATCTTTTTTTAACCTATCCATCACACACATAAATAACTACATCTTGAGGATAGTTAACTAATGAAGTGGGTTAAGTGGGTCTAACTTCTATCTTTTTTCAGATTAAACTGTAAAAGGGCATTATGTACGTGAACATGGGAGTGCATGTACCACACCCACTTAAGGGCACTGGTGGTACATTAATATAATTGCATAAAGCATTCGGAAAACAATAAATTCCAATGTAAGTGCAGAGGTGACTTGCCATGAAAAAAAGAAATCACTTTTTTTTTCCTAATCCCAGTGAGAGCACTCAGGAAAAAAGCTTAACTGTCAGGCCTGTCATTCCCTCTGTAACCTGCTATGTCTAAAATCTCAGCAGAAACTCAGATCCATAAAAACTGCATAGCAATTACATCTCTATTTTTTCACAGGAATTACATGAAATGCATTTGCAAGTCTAGCCTACATCTAAACAGGATTAAGTAACATAAATCAACACAACATGCAAATCAGTATCATTCTTTTAACACTTCTGCTTAAATAGGTTTGCCAGCACAAACTAAATATATCACTACAATTACACTTATATTTACAGATATTCCTCTACTGACTTCCATATATTTCACATTTCTTTGAAGCAGTGAACAGTTTTAAACATACACAGATTCAACCGAGGAATAAGTGTTTCCTAGAGAACTAAAGAAAACAAAGTAGAACAAAACAAATCAATACTTTGATTTCACACAGGATTAATACAATTACTGTAGCTAAAAATCAGGACTGAAAACTATTCTGGAATGATAAAGAAAAGAATATCTAAGCATGTGTAGCATAATTTATGATACTTTCAGTGTGCATTTTCAGCCCTGGTGTTTATTAACACATCAAAAGACTAAAAATGCCCTCTGAAGCCTACCCTGAAGTCTACTGGCAATATTTTGCAGTTCACTTTGTTATTTAAGGCAGAGAGAAGATGAAAGTACTGAAGGACAGCACAGTTTGTTCCAGACAGCAACTCCCTCTTTTCCACGGAAAGGGGCAACCTGGCTGCCCCAGAGTAGGAGTGGGGGAAAGTCGAGGGACCACACTGCAGCATTGACATTAGAAACAAAAGGTGCTTTGGATTAGAGACTTCAGAGACTGTTGCACATGAAAAGATAATCAAGACTCAAGACTTGTGAAGACTGGGGATACACATTTTCCACTCAACTCTTGGCCTGAGATGTGGAAGGTGATACATGCATATACAGATATTTTAAATACAGATCATGAATGCTGTACACACATAGCTGATACATGTTTGTGTGGCAGCATTGGACATTGATATCTCTGTTTTATACTGTTCAAGTCTGTTGAAGGTGCAATATATTCATTGAATCCTAATGAAATCAAAAATCTTGAATTAGTTCTGATAAACAACGGGAAGCCCATCAATTCATTCTATATGAAACATATTTAAACACAGCAGATTATTTTCTTTCTGAAACCAGTATACTCAAACTCATGAAACACAAGTTCTGTCGTGGGTAGAGTTTGGTGTGATGCTTAACTATACATATACACTTGCCACACACATTCCAAATAGCACCTTTTTTTGGTGGGAGGGCATGGCTATATAGAAAATGCATTGCATTTCTCTTGCTAGGTAGCTCTGGTCCTGCAACAAATATATGAAAAATACACACATGCTTTACTGATTGAACTTACTTTTAGGAGTAGAGATTAAACGTAAGTGAGACTTGAGAGGTCTACTCGTGCACACAGCCTTCTACCTACACTGCTGCCCCTAAGAGTTACACAGGGCCAGTATTTAATTGCTCAACTCCAGTGCTCTGTGTAAATTATATTACAATAACAGACGACGGATACCTGAGCAAGCCCACGCAGTGTTAGAAAACCACCCGTGAGGAGGCATTGTTTGTTTTTCTTGTGAATGAGCAGAAAACAGAAAGATGCTCTTCTACGCCTTTTTTAGGTTTTGGGTTTTTTTTTCAACATAACTGAAGTTCAGCTAATAACTTCATTCCCAGTGTGATGATAAACATTATCTGTTAAATCACACCTCACTCTCCAGCTACAAGCACGGTGCTACCAAACTCTCTCTCAACCCAAGCCACTCTCCATCCAGCATCCCCCCATCCAGCTCCTCGCGGTGCCTGTGCACACACCTGCCGCTCTCCGCCCGACCCTGACCCCGGCCCCGGCCCCTCACCTCCGTCCTCCTCCTCCAGGGAGTTCATGCAGGGAAAGTAGACCGCCAGCGCCTCGAAGGAGGCGGAGAGGCTGCTCCGGCTCTGAGACCGCTGCATGGTGCGCCCGCCGGCCGCCGTTTGCCGGCCCATCTTGGCCGAGCGGCACCCGCCTTTGGCGCGGTACAAGAAGCGCGGCGTCTTG
>WEIV01015701.1:74500-93537 GCA_013390005.1 Calyptomena viridis
GGTCCCCGCTGGGCCGCCGGGTGGCCCCTGCGCGGCAGGAGGCGGGAGGGGAGCGCCGGGGCCGGCCGAGGGGCTCACGGGGATGCTGAAGGAGGGAGGAGGCCGTAGGAGGGTCGGCCCCACGGTTCGGCAAGGACCGGAGAGGAGCTGGTGACCGCTGACCGCACCCCTGGCCGGCAGGACATACCTGCAGGCAACGGGCAAATGTCTGCTCTCAGGTGGTGTTAGTATGGAAAGGGAACGAACCGCTGACCAACAGAAGGGCTGAGGTAGGAAGAGGTCCCTTGGTCACCCAGCAGGGTCACCTAGAGCCGGCTGCCCCGACCGGGGCTAGGTGGCTTTGGGTATCTTCAAGGATGGAGACCCCCCAGCCTCCCTGGGCAGCCTCGCTGAGCAATGCTCACTCGGCCGTCACAGTGAAAAAATGCTTCCCGGTGTTCAGAGCTTCTGCCCACTGCTTCTGCTCCTGTCAGTGGCCCAGCATCTCATGAGGAATTTGCCCTGCAAGCCACAGGCAAATCCTTCACCTCTCCTCAACTTCAAGCCAAGATGTACTTCTCTAAAGCACACCTGCCTCCTTGGCAAACATGAGCGTAGCTATTCTGAATTTACAGTATTTACAACATTTTTTTTTTTGCTTTTATACAGTCTTCCTCACCACTATTTCATGTTACCTATCATTTATTTTATCCAGTACATTGTATTAATTGGCAATTGGCAACCTTCTCCCGAAAATGCTAGGAAACTAAAGCACTGGATATGATTAAAAAGAGGTACTAGCTACTGTAACTGTCTTTTGCAGCATCAGTAACTAATTCAATTTATTTGATGAAACCAACTTTGCAGACAGAATGCTGGTTTGAACTTAACCAAAAGTCTTCATGAAGAAAGTGTGTGGAGTCACACCCCTGAAGTGTATTTTATCGAGCTTATGTTTGGAAAGGAATATTTGTGCCCGGATAATAATAAGAGATTACAAACAACCAAATCTTACTGACCTACTTTGCTGAGGAATGAAAACTAGTCAGAACTTTAGCAGGATGGAACCTATCATCATTCAATCTACAGGGAAACAGTGGATTTTGACAGCTATTTTTACAATATACACAATAATTTCATTTCTAGATAACTATAATCTAATAAAACATGTTTCATGTGACACCATAGGAACTTCCTTTAGAACAACATAAATCCTCTTTTCCTCTGCACTAGCTATAAATCATGTTCAGGGCAACTTCTCTAGGCTCTGATATCTTTTAGATGTTGCATTCAGGTCATAATCCAAAATGTGTATTTAGTTGGTCATTCTATGAAAGTTCATGGCCACATGCCACAGTTTGTCACCTCACCTTCCAACACATCAGTGATTTTTTACAGACTAACAAGAAGGTGAGCTGCCAAGACAGACAGACACCTCTCTTGTATGCCATGGGCAGGCCATGATGGCAGAGACCTGCTGAGCTGCTTCAGTTTGAGGTGGAGGTACTGGTTTGCCTGCACTACATCCAGCACTTCCTCTAAAATCATTCTTTGCATTTGTACCAACACTACATCCCATTAAAGTATATTCAAGTTGCCGAGTGAACTTTTTCTGTTTACAATTTACTCTAAAAAGACATTACTAAAATACTGTAAAGCAAACAACTCTAAAATAAATTGTAATGATAGCAATAATAATAAATGTCTAATATACAAAATCACGTAATTGGCAAAACCCAGTAAAACATGTTGAAGTAATTGCTAAAGATATCTTTGAAAGACTTGGTGACTATAAACTATAAACACTAAAGCAGACAAAATAACTTCCTTCAGCATTTTTATCAGTGTAAAATATGGCAGAAAAGTAAATGTCCATGGCTTGATTAAATAATAATTCATGATTGATTTTGAAAATTTGGATTTTAAAAAAAAAAAGTTAATGTTTATTACATTTCAGATGAACTACTAATGACTTTCACAAAAACAGGTGAATAAAACTGAAAAAGACATTGAGGATGCAGAGAAAGGCAAAACAACAGTTGGGCTTCTTGGAAATCTTTACAAAAATATGGACAAACTGTAGAATACATATTCAAAGGAAAGCAACTGATTTGGAACGTTTCATCTACTTTCACTCACGCTTATAAATGCTTCTTTTGTAAGTACTCCCTTTAGATGTATCCCATGTAGAAGAAATAATACCTGCTTAGGTATTATTAGGAAATAATACCTTAGGAAACTTTCAATCAGTCTGCTCTTGTTTTTCTTCCCAAATGCGAGAATAAGCACCTCTGCTGCCTCCCCCTAAGCTCTGACCTCAGCAGAAACTGCAAGTCCTCCTGTGACACAGGAGTCTGAGGTCCCGCTGTGATATGGCCATGGCAGGAGTGGTTGGCATGCCAGACCAAACAAGACACTAAGAGGGCACTTCATTGGTGATTTGCAGCCTCAGTGGGAATTTGGCTGCACTCACAGGTGTGGCTGTCCCACACATCTCTCCGCCCCTCATCACTGACCTGGCAGCCACAGCCATCATAACAAGTTGATGTTTTTGCTAATATTGTTTAATGTTTAAAACACCTGTTACTGTCATTGATAAAATCAGCCTCTATCAAGAAAATCACTTTAAAACCTCCGCTGTCTGCAGTCAATTCTGGATTACCCTAAATAGATTTTGTGATACTGGGCACCTACTCAGAAAATTTGTGACAAAACACCATATCGTGATCCCATCCAAGCTTCCTCAAAATGCTTCCCCCTTAATTTTCTTTCTTTAAGATAAAGGTTTAAACAGAAAAATGAAATCAGACACCAAGAAGTGATATAAGAAAGCCATAAATTCTCAGGATTCTGGGATTTGGGGGAGCTGTCGTCAGTTTCTACTGATTGCATCATACAATTAATCTAGCTGATGGCAATCTAGACACATGCCCTGACTGCAGAAAACAAGTTTGCTACCATGAAAATGGCAATATCCACCAGTTGTTTTGCTGATTTTTTTAAATTTTAACTTATAGTCTTTGATTTGTGTCACCAGTTGAAAGTGAATGAAATTCCTGTTAAAAGAACTTCATTCAAACTCCCACCTCAATGTTAAATATTAAAACAAAGCAAGAAACTCCCAGGTATCATATTTCTTTAACATTTTCTGATAGTTTGCTGAAAGAACAGTGCGTTATAGGAATCGAGGTCAAACAGAACAAGGTCAAACATCTGCTATAAATGTATGTACTGTCCTGAGGAAATTCTATTCACAGTGTTGGATATATTATAAAATATTTTGGTGGCTCATCTAATGAACTAGGAAAGCAATTGCTTACTAGTTGTATTCCCTGAAAATTAGTAAAAAAATATCATGTAACATGAATTTTTGGCACTGGATCTTCTGTGTCAACCTACTCTAAATGCAGTCAGCCAATAATAGGAGTCTGAGTTTTAAAAATGTATCTTTCTCTTTTTGTATAGATACACTATGTGTAGTAATTTGAAAAATATTATGGAAATTAATATATTGCCCATGTTTTTCTATGTTTAGGCTGTAACTGGGTGTATGTCAGCAAACATGCTCCAAGTAAACACAAATTGTTAGACTTTAAATGGGGATGCTCCGGAAAAACAATGGCTTGATGATTCCTACACGAAAACACCTTTTTTTAAGGGGAATGGAAAAAATAAAGGAAAAAAGAAATTTCTTTACTTCCTATTTCTACTTCTGGATGCTGAACCCAGAGATCATAATTCCCTGGACTGAAGAATGCAAATCTATCTATGGCGATTTTTTTTTTTTAATTACTGCCTGTATTATAGATTAATTCCTAAAGCCTGCTCCAGCATTTGCACACAAGATAAAAGCACACATTGCTATAAAAGAGTTCTTAAGGCCTTGTGCACATTTTGGAGAGAGTTCTCCAGTGCAGTCACTATGGAATGGTGATCTAAAGTTTCTGAACCCCCTCTTTAAAACCTGTGATTAAAGAAAGTATTCTGGGAATGGGACTGGAAAGATGTTATAGGCCTTTTCTTTGTCACCTTTTCTAGTCTTCTGTCAAGGACTGCCCACCAATTTGTTTGCTATGGAAGTGATTTATTTTGTTTATGGTTGTCTTCAGAAAAGATAATTCAGCTGCTGAACTTTTTACACAGCTTAATTATCTTTAACTTGCACCACACCTATCAACTATTAGGCATAACTTATTGCACATATAATTCAAACTCTTAATGACTTCCCACTTATAAGAAATCTTTGTGCCACGTGTCAGTACAAGAAGGGCAAATTGCTTCCCCTTACAATACAAGGGACAGTCCCCCACACCTCCCACTGAGGTGCAATACATACTGTGTTTTATTTCACTGAGTTTTGGCCTCCTCCCATACCCTCATTCTGCACTAGGCAGAGGCAGCCAATATGTAAACAGAGAAAAAACAGTTGACAAGGGCCTCAGAAAAAAGAGTTAACAGAATTGTCTCCCACTCAAAAAAAAAAAAAAAGTAGCAAAAACAATGCATTTATCTAATTCCAGGAAGATATGAAAGAAAAAATAAATACCAGTATTATTCAAGCAATTTCCAGTAATTTGTCCAGATTAAGTATCACTGAGATATGACTGCTACTATTACCAAATTAAACTTTTTTTCCTTTTTGTAAAGCTAAAACAATACACTGAAATGATCATTAAAAGCATGGCCCATTCAGCGTAAAACCAGGTTTATGTATGAAAACTTGTAACATGCAGTAACGAGCTGTCATTGCCTGCAATTTTCTAAATGTTAGGACTGTGCTAGCTGTCTTCAATGCCTACAGAGAGGAGCATATGCCAACTCTAGCCAAGCACTGGGAAATGGCAGATTCCAGAAAGCTACAAGGTCCTTCAAAAAATAATGGCTGTTTTTGATTCCCATCATACAAAAATTCACTATTCTTATCTTAGTATTTTTTTATCATGATAAAAGAATCATAGACTCGTTTGGGTTTGAAAAGACTGTTAAAGTTCATCTAGCAATGCTCTTGTGATAAGCAGGGACATCTTCCACTAGATCAGGTTGTTCAGAGCCCCACCAGCCTGTCCTCGGGATGAGGCATCTATCATCTCTCTGGAAAACCTGTTCCAGAGTTTTACCACCTCATTACAAAAAACTTTTTCCTTACATATAGTCTAAACCTGCCTTCTTTCAGTTTAAAACCACTACCTCTAGTTCTGTGACAACAGGCTACCTAGACAAACTAGTTTGTCCTCAACTTGCCATGAACTTTGCCATAATCATGAGCTCCATCCCAAGGCAGTAGCTCCCAATCCATGCAGCACTGACTTTCAGCGGTCTCCTACTCTTCTTGAAGTTTCACTACATAACAATATACATAATTTCTATGTCCAGCAATTGGATATAAGCTTTCTAAATTCTACTTTATTTAAATCCTACACTTAGGATATTCTGAGCATCCCCTGCTAAGCAGTCACAGAGAATGCAGCTACACTTTTCAGTCTGCTTACACGGCAACAGTAAATTTTTCCATTCTCCCAATTCTTTTGGCATTTTCTACTGTAAGGTCAACTCCACCCCAAACATCAAGCTAGGCACACAGTACAGATTTCTACCAAAATAGCTTTACTGACTGACACAGCTCTTCTGGGAGAATTCCCTAGTTGTTAGTGCAAGTGTGGTTATATCAGCAAAACAGGATTCTCCTGGAACTGCTAGTTTTGCATGCCCACATTGATTCATTTGCTGGTACACAATTCCAATATTCCAACACTGGAAAATGGTTCCACTTTTCCCATTGTCTTAACAATCTCTGCCAGCGAGATTCTACCTGTACGCAATTCAGCCCTTGTGGACATCATTTCAAAGTCTTGCATTTTCAGAGGATACAGATTTAAAAAGCTGAAAGAAGTTGCTTTCATTTATGTCTCTTTCAAAAAAACACAACAGATTTAAATTTCTGAAAATGAAATTGGGAAATTTTAGAGTAAAGATAATTTTAAAAAGTAGAAATGGAAACATTTTTCCTTCTTGGAAACATAGGATGCTTTCAGAGGCATAGAGATACCAGTTTTAGTTTTTTCATGGTAAGATGGCTTGTCCTGCAGTTGGCATTCTCTTCTGTACTAAGCCTTCTTTAATGAACGTAAAGGAAGTCTGTAAAAGTAACTTTATCTCTTTTTCTTTAATGATAATATTCATCACATGTGAAAGATATCTATTCTTATTTAAATAAAATATATTTAACTTTCCCCTCTAATGTTTACCATAAAACCATAAAACCAAAATAAACTTATAATTTTTCTGAATAGCAAAAGGACTTGTTAATGGGCTAACATGAAGCAATGCAGTGTTGATAGCTCAGAAGTAGATAAGAGGTCAGAACTGGAGCACAGAACCTCTACACTAGTGATTATTTCTATTTTGATTAAAATAATTTCACATTTTTGTGATCACAAGGCAATCTTCAAACCACAAGGTATCTTAAAGCTTGGCAAAATATATTAATTCATAATGCTTCATCAGAGTGATAAACCAAGAGCACAGAAATAAAGGTACATGCTTTTTTTAAGGTAAAAAGTGTTTTTAAGAAAGAAACACACAGAAAAAAATATCGAGCTGTAAAAACACCAAAACCAAGTGGTAGTGTTTTTGTTTTGGTCTGGGTTTTTTTTGTTATAAATTCATACATAGAGGGTATCTGCTTTTTCTGCTTAAATCCTAATCCACTTTTTTTTGTCTCTAAGAGTAACCTTCATAATTCGTCAGACCCATCAGCTTAGAAACAAGCTGCAGTTATTCATGTGTACGCTCAAATCTTATTACTGCAGTTGCCTATGTTCTCCACTAAAGGTTTTCAAAATGTCTTAGACAAGGACAATTGAATTAGTTTCTGAAACTGTAACTTTATGGAACATGATTTGTTCCCTTATAACTCCATCTTCAGTAGAGACGGGACAAAACCAGTACAGAAGTATTGGCACTCGAGCAGCCTGTGGAGCACACGGTCCTGCCCCTCTGTTGATGCAGCAATCTGCTGATGTTACTTAAGAAGACACACTGTGGAAAAGCACCTTATGACCTCTATGCTTGTGTTTGTCCAGAACAAAAAAGATACCAAAAAAATCCTGCCGAGATGAAATGTGTTTTGCAAACAACATGTGAAAATGACAAATGTAAACAATAGGATGGATAAAGGTGTGTGCCTGTCACACATTGTCCCCTGCACTCAAGGACTGCAATGTCTAGGGATTACACAGTTTGTTAGGGAGACTGCACTACAATGCAGGTCTGGTTCAATATTGCCTTTTAACAGCAGTATGTTATCAGGTGGTGAAAGCTTTGGTAAGTCCAAATGTCAGCATTGTAAAGAGACATTTGTCTTGCAAGTCAGGAAGGCAATTTTGAAATAACCTGTGGTGCCTATTAGGTTATCTGTTTTCTTGAGACCAGAGACTACATTTGTTGAAAACACTGTATGCCACACTCCTGTGTATTATTTCAGTGCAGAATAATCAGACAGGTCTTTTTATGCTATGCAAAGCCTTGCAGAGACTTGCCACATCGACTTTGTAAATCATGCTCTTTCAAACTGCCTGCACTGTGTAGTCCACAGGTAACCAGCTCCACCTATCAGCCAGCCTGGCTACCATTTACATCTTGATGGTTACTGCTGCCTGGTAGGTAGGAATCTCTGAATGCCTGAAAGTGCCAAAATGCTAGTGGAAACCACTCTGTTTTAACAGGGGCATAAATTTCCCTTCTTATGGGTGCAAATATATGGGATGTAAATACTTTAAGTCTTAACAAGGATTTTACAAAGGCACCATATTAAGAGAAAGCAATTCACTGGTGGAACACCTTAATTTTAATGGTTAACACTAAACTCACAGACTAGAATCTGAGTCAGTTGGTGGGCACTGGGATTCATCCAGAAATAACTCTAAAAAATACTCTCCGAGCAAAGCCTAAATATATATTTATCTACTGATGTCATGTTTATCTGAAAAAAATCACAAATTTCAGTTTTATTTTGTAAGTTTTCATGCTTTCTGTATTCCTGGCAGAGGAATGTGTGCTGTTGTCATTACACTGCTTTCATTTCCATGGTGTTTGAGTCATAGCAATCTCTTCAGCCACAATCACACAATCAATGAATTCCAAAATGTCACTCTTGATGAAAAACAATTTTATTTTCCTCTTTCATTTGTTTATATTCTGGTAATGCACAGCTATGTCTACATGAGCACATACAACATCAAGACACATTCTGATGCATGGGAATCATAGAATTTTTTGGGTTGGAAAAGGACCTTAAAATCATGTAGTTCCAACGCCCTTGCTGTGGACAGGGACACCTTTCACTAGAACAGGTTGCTCCAAGCCCCATCCAGCCTGGCCTTAAGCACTTCCAGGGATATGGCAGCCCCAGCTTCCCTGGGCAACCTGTTCCAGTGCCTCACCACCCTCTGAATAAAGAATTTCTTCCTAATATGTAATCTAAACCTACCCTCTTTCAGTTTAAAGCCATTACCCTGTTACCCTGTCACTACATGCCCTTTTCAAAAGTCCTTCTCCACCTGTTTTTTGGGCCCACTTTAGGTACTGGAAGGCTGCTGGAAGAAACTAGATCATTTTGCTGGTAGATTTTTTAGAAGAATTGCTAGGACAGTATTGGCTTAAAGTTCTAGAACACCTCCAATGATGCCGTGATTCAGAATTTCAGATGGGTCAGGAATCACATCCAAAGGCTGTTTTGAAATCTAGGAGATTATCACAACATGGATTTGGGTAACTGTGCCAACTGGACTGAGTGCCAGAGAACAACCTTGTGTGATTTAATGCTGTAATACAGCAGAAGTTTCTCTCAGGTGTGACACTACTACAGATCTAAAACTGCCAGGCAGGATTTGGATTGTGGGTATAAAATATGAAGTTGTCTTGCAAACAATTATTTGGCTTCAAAGTCAGTATGCTGCAAATAATATTTCATAAGTTAGCTGTTTGAAAGACAGCTATGCTATGATTATATTAATGAGTTCAAATATGATTTGAAACACCATATATGAAGCTTTAATGGTACTCTTAGAAACCTTTCTCTCATATAGGATTACATGAAAGGCCACACTGGCTATCATTTCACAATTTAGTCATTAAGGACTGAGAATAACAGAGAGCAATAAAATTCCATGAATTAGTATTCTATTGCTACTATTACTATTGCTACTGTTACTAGTAGCACTAGCTGATATTGATTACAGACCAGATCTGCTGATACAAATTTGGCCCAAAGCAAGTGTTGGACCCTGCAAAATGCTGAATAACTTTAGCTTCTTTACCCCCACTGACGTTTAAGAAATAAATTTACCTCTCCAGCTACTAAGGTGTCCCATGCAAGATGATCTTAATATATCATACTTTCCAAAGGTCCCTCAGATAATGTGATTCAATGTCTTTCAGGTATAATTTAGCCTGTCACCTAAAGTATAAATGACTGAAAATAAAAAGATGAGAGATATATCATTGATGCTAACCTCAAGATAATTTTGTTCATGTGCAGAACAACCTATGAGCATAGGTCTGTAAATAACGTTCACAATCTTGATCAGTTTTTCTAGGGTTATGATATATTTGCTATTTTTATTTCAAAAGGTTAGTCCTTTTGCCTCAACTGGCTACTTTTTGTTCTCATATTTAGTCAATATTTGCATAATGATGATGCTAGAAGAGCAAATAAGCTTGGACCTGAATATAGAAAGCACTGTATAAACTCATAGTTTGAGTTTTTTGCTCAAAAGAGTTTGCAATCTGAACACCGCATTAGATAAAAACATCAGGCTGCAGAATAGAAAGAAATGGCACCAAACTTACACTATCTCCAGTCAGCAGCAAAAACTTCCTACCATCTGGATAATCTCCATCAACATGCAATATTTCTAATGTATTAGCAAATTATATCCTACCAATCTTTGCCTATGTATATAGTAAGAGACAGTTTACATCAATTTCCTTTTCAGTAGTGTAAATTCAGACTGGCTTACTGAAGTGAAGACTAAGATTTCCTCAGCGGTAGGGAAATGAAACGTGCGCCTCTTTCTTTATCTCCTTGTATTAGCTATTTTAAATAAAAACCAGCACCAGTATAATTCTAATAAAGATCAGTCCATTTAACAGTATAAAAACCAGTAATTGTATTCTTTTTTAAGGGTCACAGCAGTCCCCATTGCTAGTGGTAAGTGACATCTAAGTGCAAAGGTGTTTCTTCGGGTTAGAGAAGAAAAGAGTCTTTTAACTAGAAAGAAAGTAAAAAAACCACCCGAATGGTTCATGCAGTGTGACACAATGTGTTTACTTATGCAGCACAATGGAGCTGATACTTTAGCCCCAACTTGGGTACTGGAAACTAAATCAGTGCTGGGTTTGGCCAGGCTAAATAGTTTTGCAGATTATGTCACTTGTTTGCTTGGAGTCAGCTCAGGTATTTGCAACCCTGCTATGCTGTGTGTCAGTGAAATGTACCAAGAGTAATCTCATTTTTAATCTGCATATTAAAACTAGCAGTCTGGTTTAAGCCAGCTGCCTAGGCTCCCTCTGTACTCAATGAACAAAAATATGAAACAGTCTGTTTGCAGTGTCAGAGTACCAACTATGGCAAATGAATGAATTTTCAGTCTCAGAGGAGTTATCAGCTAATGTTAACTGAAAACAGAAAATGTATGGACTCTACTAGGAACTACATACAGCACAAAAATAACAGAACCAAACCTAGAAGATGACAGAATCCCAAAAGACTGATATGGCTGGTGACTGTCAGCTATGTAAAAGAAATTCTCAAACCTTTTTGGACTAGTAAAGGCACAGATCAAATTTTGAACTCAACAGAGTGCACAGTGGTACAACATACAGGTCTTCAAACTCACCCATGCAGAAGCCCATGGGCCAATCTGTAAATAGATCAAATGGGCAGGTCACCTCCCAGCCCCCAGACAAGACGGAGATGCCCAGCTATGTTGTGACTGTTCTTTTGTAGTACACACTTGTGTGTCTGCCTGTACATTCATATTTATATTCATACATAAAAAAATGCTATATTGTGTTTATTCACATCCACTTGTGGCTATATCATATTTTGTACTGGAAAAGGTGTAGGACTGATAAAAGCAGTCAGGGCAACAGCCCATCTGTTTGACATATCTCCAAGACAATGCATATTTAATTTTACATATACTTATATATAAATTTGTTAAAAATAACCATCAAATAATCAACATAACTAAGTTTTTATAAAAGAAATACATGTTTTTTAAGTCTTCCTCCACAAATTTCAGCTGAATAGCACATAAGCTATTTTGCATAGGAGGTGAGAAACTTTTCCTCCCTTTTCTCTTGGAGGAATCTTTCAGGAACTCTGGGTTCACAGAACCCTAAAAGTCAAGCCAAAAATTCTTTGCTTATTTCTCCCTCCCCCGCCCCCATCCTGCTTCTTTTGTTTCAGAAACAAAATAAAACAGATACACATTTTGTTAATTAAAATTCCCTTTTTTTTTATGAATACTGGCTATTGTTACTTTCTAAAATAATCCTTTGTGGATTTAACAAATGTCAGACTTTCATCAGGATTCTGCACCAGCATTCTTCTTTAGAGAGCTATACAAAATTCAATTAGAATAGAAGCAAACCACTAAGTTGAGCAAATGAGATATTTGAATACTTTTTTTTACATCTGCCTATTATGAAGTGCATCAAAGATGATTGACTCTTTTCTAAATTTTATAATGTGGGGTTTCAGTTAATGTTTTAATAAAGTTTAGCTAATAAACTTCTAATTTTCTCTATATGGTACCCTTATTCAGGCCCACCATGTTTGATACTCTTAATATCTTTGTGTTTAGTTTGTGGAATAGCTTTAGATTCAGGGTCATTTGATACACAGATGAGTTCAGTTCTGTACGCATGAAAAGAGAGGAAAAATGTTCTCTAAGAATGAATGTGACAAATGAGCATATGAGAACATTTTTTTCCCCTGTAAATATTTAGAGAATATTTTAAATTTTAATTGAAGCCTTATTTTACTCAGTGAAATGTGATATATAGCAGAAAGGTACAGACTGCACAGTTGGTGCACTATTGGTGCCAACATCTACTAAGACATGGGGTCACATCCTGTCTTTGCTTATACCTGTGCAAATATGTACTCACTCCATGAACCTCTCTAGATTATCATTAAATTTGAGGTTTCATAGAAGTGTGTCAGGTAAGCACACAAAACAGTTGAGTTATGCACCTATTTGGTTTAAAATCTTTTTTATAATTAAACTAAGAGGATGGTTATAATATTGTTCTTAGGAGAAAGGTAAATATTCTTAATCAGTACTAAAGACAATGTTAAGCTGTTTAACTGGGATAATGAAATCCAGCTTCAATATAAGCTACTCAGACTTTTGCAAAAAGCCAACCAAAACTTAGAGTAGATGAAGTCTTTAGAGTGAGGAGACAAGAGATATTACTTTAAAGACCTGAATCTGCCACACTGGATAAATCACACAAAGTTCTGGTTTCCAACGTCCACATAGTCTTACCAGACTGCTTTTTTCCACTCCCAGACCAGAGAAAAATATAAAGAAAACATAAGAAAATAAAAACGGTTACATCACAAAAAAACAAATGTCCAGTTATTCAGTATTCTCTCTTTCAGCATGGCTAATACGAATGCCTAAGAAACATAGGTAAGAAAAAAAGGTATTGGAAGGAACACTTCAGTTTCACTGACCACTGGTTTACAGGATTGTGTGAGTTAGAGACTTTTCTGTTTAATTGTCATTGCTAGGTCAAACCAAACTCATTTGGTCTAATCTCTTTTTGAGCCAGTATATACATCAGGTCCATTCAGTATCCGATAGAATGGGTCCCTCAGTTTAAATTTGTACTGTTAAGAAGTACTTCTGGTACTTGCCTGGTTACTGTCTGCAATGGTCTAGTTCTTGCATTGTGAGAACAATGAATAAATCATTCTGTAGTCATTTTTTTTCACAATATCCCTGACTTTACAGTCCTCAATCATCTCCTTCAGTCATTTTTTCTTTCTGAACTGAAAAAATCCTATTCCATATTTTTCATCACCCTTGTTGCATCTCTTCCTACTTGCTCTAGCTCTGTGTCCTTTCTGAGGCTGTGGGGCCATCAGAGGTGCACACAACAGAATAATGATATTTTCTGTGCTGCTTCGTTATATTATTTTCCTAACAATTGTAGCTTCATATTTTGGTGAAAAAAACACAAAAAACATAGGAATTCAAGTGTGGAGTCAAAACAGAGGGGAGAAAACATTAAACCATGTCATCCATTTGAGATGACTTAATAAGAAGTAAATTTTCTTATTTTTGAACAACTTCTAAGCTGTAAAAAGTGATAAAAATATTCCTCTTCTATTTTGGAAAGCCTCAACGCGTAAAAATCTGTGTTCAGACAGTGGCCAACTCTGCTTGAACTCAGGGACTTAAGCCTGACAAAACAAGCATAGGAGCTGAGTCAAAATCTGTATACTCTTTCAGTATATAGATATATACTCAGGCTCCTGTGCTTGGTTTTTATTGCATCCAGCAGGAACTGAGGTGTATCAGATAATCCCATTTCAAATTCACGTATAATTGGCACAGACAGAAAATTATAAACTTGGACCATTTTACAGAATGAAACTAGAGAAAAGTGGGAATCTCTTTTTGCCTTCCTAAGTAGGAATATAGGTAAAATTTTGTGACAGGATTAAGGAAGATTAATGACCAAAATGTTGGCAAACAAGTAATGAGATCTATCAGAGAAAGAGAAAACTTTGAGAGAGAGAACTTAAATGTTAGGTGAAGACGATATATAAATGAATGATAAAATAAGAGCAATGGCTTCTTAGGGCACTCTCAACAAATGGAAGAGTCAAACATACAGAAACTGGAGAACACCAGAAGACAGCAGAAAACATCCCAATCTCGGGTTTGATGCAAATTGTGCAATCAATTTTTATATGAAACTAAGTGAAAACACTGCCAAATTTAAATTAGAATGGAAGAAACATCCCATTCATGCAGTTCAGCCTAGCAGATGAACTAAAAGAATTACATAGCCATAAAATCTTTGGCTCAAGTCACATAAAGCAACATATAGACACCAATCCTAATGCTTGCAGAGTCCTGGTGAAAGTCTACAGGGACAAAGGGACACCTGAGTTGTCATTTGCTAGATCTACATCCTAGAAAAAGGATTGGTGAATGAAAAGACAGTGAAGGGCCTTGAGGGGAAGCCGTATGAGAAGTGAGTAAGGTCACTTGGTCTATTCAGTCTGGAGAAGAGGAGACTGAGGGGAGACCTCATTGCAGTTACACCTTCCTTGTGAGGAGAAGGGGAGGGACAAGCACTGATCTCTGTGCTGACCAGTGAGAGGACCCAAGGGAATGGCCTGAAGTTGTGTCAGGGGAGCTTTAGGTTGGATATTAGGAAAAGGCTTTTCATCTGGAGCATGGTTGAGCACTGGAACAGGCTCCCCAGGGAAATGGTCACAGCACCAAGCCTGGCAGAGTTCAAGAAGCGTTTGGATGATACTCTGAGGCACATGGTGTGACACTTGGGGATGGTCCTGTGCAGGGCCAAGGTTGGACTCAATGATCCTGCTGTGTCTCTTTCAACTCAGCTTATTCTGTGATTTTTGATGTAGGCAAGTACATGAACAGACTACTTGGAAGTCAAATCATTGGTTCAGTAGTTCTTTTGAATTCAGTGTGACCAAGGAGGGGTTTTCATATAGCTGACAAACAATTTAAACCAGAAACTCTTACCTGTGAAAGGTAAATTCAACAATCACATGAAAATTTGGAACATGGGGAAATTTTGCAACAGAGGAAAGTAGACTGAGGACACAGTCTGGGGCAGCTGCAAGAGCTTGTGCTGGGAGAGTTATCTTGTTAGACTTGAAGACCCACTGTTGAGTTCAGACCAGACTGAATTTATCCTTTTGGATTGGGTGAAACTAATGGAGAAACGTATCTATTTTTATTGTAGAGACCATGGAGGCCTAAGTTATATTCTGGGCTCCGAACCAAATTCCCAGATAACACACATAACTGACATTATAGGAAATTTGACTTTGTCTTCAACTGACTAAAGCATTAAGTAATGTGGTTATTGCCTGAGGTGCAGGGGAGCAGGTCCTTCCAGCTGGTACTCTCTGACCAGCTCTGCCTGCCAGCTGAAGTGCACTTGTGAGACAGAGACCCAACAACTACACTGAAAATCATGACCTCCAGCCATTGTGAAGGTGTAAAAGGACACAAAAGAGATTTTTGCTCAGCACCTAAGGTTTAGCAAGTCTGATACCAACAGTACTTTTGCAGGTATCTCTGGAAGGGGGGTTAGAACTACATTATCTTTAATGTCTCTTCCAACCCAAAATGTTCCATCATTTTATGATTATCTGTTAATCACATTAATATTTTCTTTTGTTTGCCTGTGCTTTCTCACTATGGTTCTACATCTTGGCATCCTATCCAAGGTTACTGCTAGAAAGCTGCTTTCTATACACATTAAGTCTATTTCATGAGGGAATCATATCTTTGATTCCAAATTTAAACTCAAACACACAAATTATCACACAAAAGCTACCTAAACACTTCTAAATTAGAAAGACAGACATTTTGTGTCATGCAAGTGTCAGCTGTACCTGATCTATCAAAGAGAAAAGATGTAAGAACAGGGTAGTTTTAGAAAAGTTTCCTTCACTTTCAAATATAGTTCTGCTTAGAGATCAGAAGTCACTGACTTTGAATTCACTGTGTGAATCTTTCCTTCTTCCTTAGAATTTAATTTTTAAAAACAGCAGTATATGAAAAGAAATCCTTTAAGAAAATGAAATTTTTTTGAGGATCATAGTACTTAATAGAGTTTGGTCTAAGAGATATTGTATTTACAAAACAACTATTTCATTAGAGAGGATTTTTTAGCCTCAGTTTATATCATGTTCAGTTTGAATAAAAAATCTGACCAAGTGCATTGATTGGGCAGTGGAGGAGTGTCAGCCCAGAACACGTGCCGGGAAGGGACTTATTGGGTCATTGAGGCTGCAGGTCCCTTGCTGCAGGACTTTGGAATCTATAAGGCTTGAAAAAGATTAGAATTTGCAGGTGGCCATACTAACATATTTATTTGTCAGTCTCTTATCAAGATGTATTAGATGCTTTGTGTCACCTGCCCTCCTTCTTGTACTTCTACAGAAGTGACAAAGGTGCATTAAGCCTCAGGATCTGTTTCTTTGCCATGATCCTGTAATAAGAATATCTGGATCCAACTACAAAACAATTTCTTCAGACATCAAGGTGAAGGGAGGAAACAGTTAAATGCAGATTAATTGGAGTAAGAAATAATGATGCAGATGCAAAATAATATTATCATAAGTGCTGAATATGACGAATCTGGGTAAACAGTCATATGAAAATCAGGTTAACAGATTTCTAAAAGAGCTTTGGTGTTCAATAACAAGGAACACATCTGCTCTTCCTCATGATTGAGATACTTTCGGTGACCTTTTCTTTAAAAAGCTGCACTCCCAAGACTACACATTTATTATTTAACACTGTATTAAATACTTCTGCAAAATCAAAAGATAATGTACGTGCTCTGAACTTCAAAATGATGAATTTGAGAGTGGAATGAAGTTGCATTCCTGTTCCTTTTATGGTTCTCTGTCTGTACTGGTGTTTTATTTTCAGAACAAATAGAAGTAACATTGTAATTATCCTTTTATACTAACAGTTTTGGTATTGTATTAAAAATGTTTTAAAAGGAACACATGGCATTCACTGGCACAAATACTTGTGTTGCGAAATGGCTCCATTCTGCTTATGCCTGCTTCTACACCGATATAATTTTCCAGCATATGTCTATATTGTACTTCTATTCCTGCAAGTTATTACTTTTATGAACAAATACAGTATTGTTTCACAAAATAGAAGGAAACAGAGAAGGCCTGATCTACATTATTAAGATCTTATTCGGTAATTACTGGCGATACAACACGTTAATTATGAGTATTTAATAGAACCAGATGAAGTAAAATATGATAACGTTCAGAAAGTTGTCAAAACATCACCTGTTAATGGCTAGGACACAACTAAAAAGAGGGAGGGTTTTGGTATTATAAGACAAGAGAGGGTGCACAGATGTATACAAAATAAAGTTTACTGTTGTAGAGTTAATGCTCATCAAATGCTACGAATCGAATTCAACATAAATTCAGGAGGTGGGAAGAGCACCAAGTGTGCAGAAAACCACATTTCTGTCAAAGCAGCGAGGGGTGCGATGACACAGTGGAGCTGTAGGTTGGGCAGTATAGTTTTAGGTACTCAGTACACTTTACATATCAACCATGCACAGAAATAATTTTCTAATAAAAGTTACTTCTTCTGAGCTCTACATTCTCTGACAGCTTATATTAATTTCCCCATCACTGAACAGTATCCTCACACAACTTCTTTTCTGAGTGTTCATGTTACCTCCCTTGTTGAACTAATATAATCTAAATATTTTTTTCCATGAAGTATAGTGCTGTACATGTATATGTAAACAGAGTGAGTGAGAGAAAGAACAATCCTTTTCTTGTCCCATAATAAACATTCTTCATTTCCCCTCTCTTCTTTCATGGCAAGGAAACACTTTTTTCACATGCTCCCTTGTTCCCTAACCGCTGAACAACTAAGTAACCCAAACCTGAGAGCCTAAAATTGTAAAAAAACATTTACTTGTTTTATAAGTGTGCAAGGCTGTATCTTGTAATGAAGCAATGGAATTTACTCAAAAAATTATATATAAGTAGGTTTTGACAATACACTCCTTGACATGGTCTACTCATATTGTGAACACACAAAATTTACTAGTTTTTATTCAATCTAAATGCTATCTGTGCATCTAGATTTGCTGTCAGAGTGAAGGGAACAGAAGTAAATTGATGAGAAATTAAACTGGGTAAGGATAAATTATTTCTATCTACTAAATACAGGAGGACATGCCAACATACAGGAGAAACCAAAATATGCTGGCTGCAGGATAGAACTAAGTATGCAGCACAGAACTACAGCACAAGAATAGAACTTGACTACTTTAGGGAAAGATGTTACTATAAAATAGTGTTTGCCTTAAAAAAATAATTGCTTACAATTTTCTCTACAGATAGGCCAAGACAACTCTCTTTTTGCTCAATATCAAGTCTCACCATTACTGTGTCTGTCATATTCCTGCCTAGTAAATATAAGTACTCCATGTTTATTTAGCTATATAAGGATCTACCATTAAGTGCTGAAGAAAGTAACAGGAAAAAACATCTCCAGGAATAATCGATGGTGAAGCCTTTAATTTAATTTCAGTCATTGTTTCAATTGATCTTCTTCCTGCTTAGGGCTTAGGCTTTTGCAAAACACAGCTTTAGTGTGTTTTCATTCTGATAAGGAGTGGGTGGAAGTAATAGTCATCATTAAGAAATCATTTCCATGCCCGCACGTGAATCTTATCCTTCTTTCTTGGAGCACTTCTATGGCCTTCTTCACTCATTACTGAAATGTATTAAATTGTCCACATGATCTATACATGGAGAGGGACCTACAGGTCACCTCTGAACCTGTCTCTTGACAGATCAGAAGTAAAAAGTCCCACACCCTTTTACTGCAACTTTTTTACAAAATAAACTGAAGAACTAACGAAGTGCAGAACTTCCATGGAAGAATCACAGAAATCAAGCTGTTGCTTGGCTGCCAGAGAAAGCATCAGTGTAGGCACTGTTACATGATGACTTTCTCATGATGTCTCAGTTTGGAAGATGGGGATGAAGGAGTTAAATTAGAATAATATTGATCACATATATACAAAATATCAGTTTTCACAAAGAGAATTACAGAAATTAGGAAGACAGAACTCTGTTAATCCAGCCAATGCCAGAGCAAGTATGTGAAAATATAATCCCATTTCCTGTCTCCAACAAAGTAGTGATTTTCAATTACTATTTTTGCTTATTAGAAACCACAGCACTTTTTAAATATTAAATTTATTTT
>WEIV01015701.1:93658-152269 GCA_013390005.1 Calyptomena viridis
AGGAATAGGGAAGAAGAAAGCATGACACCTCAGAAAAAAAAGAACTGCTGTCTGAATTACTCATGTTCTCTGCTTTCTCAGAAGGATTGCCCTATTTACTCCAAGCAGTCCTACACAGTTCTCCTTCACAAAAGCTTTTGTCTTTTGCTGTATACTTCCCCAGCTCCAAGTCTTCCTGTAACTCCCTCATTCCTGATTTCCACACTCTAACAGGCAGCCAGATTCATGCTGTCATTTAGTCCCCTCCTGCATGTGCCTACTTCTCCCACTTTCACAGATAGAATTGTTGAATTTCTTCATACTCCACTTCCCTCACCTCTTGACTCTTTCTTTCACATTAAAGTCTGCCTTGCTGCCACATGCTGTGGTTCATCCTCACCAATCACTTCTGCTTTCAGAAGTGATTCATCTGTGGTTCATCTTTGTTGAAAGTCTTCTCAACAGGTTACCTGCAACCAGCCAGACACTGAGCCCTTCAACCTGGATCTGCACACTTCTGCTAGTCAGATATACCTTCTACTTTCTTTGATACCAACATTATCTTATGGTATTGGTACTTTCTTTTCATACTGATTTAAGACCCATGTCTCTGTTTTCATAGAACAGTTCATAGAACAGTTTCTTCTTAATATTTTTAATTATCAAGTCTTCTTTTCTAGAATATAGAAAATTCCTAGGATGTCACTGTTTTCATATTTGCTTTCATGTCAATGATACTTACTTTCAGTGAGATCCAAACTTTGTGTTGAAAATAAAAAAGCAACCAAATGTCTTCACATCCCTGGTATTTAGACACTGGACAGATAATGCCTTAACTCAGGATGAGAGGCGGAGAAAAGTGGGAATTGATGGTCTGAAGGTGGAAGTGGAAAACAGTTAACTCTGCTAAAGAGAAGGAAGTCAAATTAGCTAAAAATTGTTAATTAGCTACCTACAAAGTATTTTCATATGAGAACAGAATTCTTGGTGATATGCCAAAAATTTAAATTGAAAATAAGTTCAAGAATTTTAATAAGTTCTACCTGTGTGATCACTGACTGTGATTTAAGCCACTTCTATCCTGTCCACACTTATATATATAATATATAACTATATATACATATAGATATGTAAAAGAAAAGAATTGGGAAACACAAAGCTATAAAACTCAGAATAAAAATTGTGGAGATAGAGGCTGTAGTAGGATTTACATGCAGGTGCATATTATGAGCACATTGCTCTGCTATCTACCATATCCTCCTGGATTTAATTATCTTTGTGTTCTACTCATTCAAATGTAGATGAAATTAACCAAGGCATTATAAAACTGCAAGGAGTTACGGACAGGGCATACAGACAAATAAACCCTCCATTATGGAGAGGTGACTGCATGAAACAAATGTTCTCAGGCTGTATTTATAGTACCAAAGTACCAGAGACCCCAGTCTTTTTATTTATCTGTACAGATATAACCTTAAGTGAGCGTAAAATTGAGAGCTTTAGAGGTCTTTCCAGAAGGAGACCTTCAGGTTCCTTTCCATATATACTGCCAGATGAGTATAGGATGGCACTAGTGTCAAATCAAATGACGAGAATTTTCTTGCTCAGTCCTGAAGATCTGATAATATGCAACACGGGCAAAACTGGTACATGTTTATATTCATGTCCTCACTGAGAGGGGACAAGCATGGTTGTAAAAGCCAAAATCCAGCTTGGATCATCTGAGAAAATTAATTTCAAAATTGCAAAGAATACTTTTCCCACTGAGGTTCTGTTCAACAATTCCTATAATCTGCCAACACTCTGCATGAAAGCACTTGATTAAATGGAATAGCAAAAGACATGCAAGTTAATGACTTCTACTGAGCTCTGAGCACTTACAGACCTTTCCATAGGGAAGTTGCCAAACTGACTGATCTGTGTATTTCCATGTAGCCTGATCTCTGATGGGTACCTGCTTTATGAGTGCATTAACACAACACGAGGAATTTCTTAGCCCGCTCACTAGATGAGAAGTGGTGCTTTCAAAGGTGATTCCTACAGCAGGATGGTCTTCAGCCACTGGGTAGCTGACAGAACATCACAGTGAACAGTTCTCTCCAGATTTTTATGTATTTCATGTATTTAATTGCAAATCATTTCCTAAGTTTTCTGACATTTCTGTCCTTTTACTGACAAAGACATGACTTTGGCTATTGATAAGGTGGTGAAGTTAAAACACAAAGCGTAGCAGTGGTACCAGTGACACAGCTGAAGGGTTTCTCTAGTTCTCATCTACTAGTGAAACAGAGGATATATCAGCTGAGAAAGAGTGACAGAACAAAAAAATAGCTGGTAGCAGAGAGAAAAAGTTCTTCGTCCTATTCAAGAAAAAACACATTTTGGTGAAACACAGACAAGGCTTTAACTAGACCTTCAAATTCAGTGGTATTTTTCTGATGTTAATGTATCATAGAATCTATGCTGTAGTAAAAAACCCCTAGAATATTGCCTTGCTAGAACATGTAATTTATGTATTTTAGAACTTCTCTGATACAGACTTTCTATAGAAATCGGTTTTATTTTGTGAGGTGTTACTATGTTATCTTTTCTACTTAATATAGTTGTTAAATATGACACTGCCTTAACACTGTAGGCTCTACACAAAATATTGCATTAACTTTACATTTTCAAAAATATTTAAATACCCACATTATAAAGAAATAAGTAATGTTGATAATTGTTCATTAATTTAGTTATTAACAGGAAAGTAATTTTTTCTTCACAGTACAAATCTGTTCTTGACAGGTCTTACTGCAGCAAATAGTAACTAGAGCAGTATTTATTACTGTGAATATTTTCAATTAAGTCTCAACGTGATTTCATAGACCAAGCTAAAAATAATTTTTGTTGGCACCAAAATCTAAGCAGACGTGGGCAAACCCAAAATATTAGAGTACTACAGTTAAAAAACTGAATAAAATCTGACTGTAACTTTTGGAGCAGAGATTTAATTAGTATAAGATAACATACATAGTTTAACATTTCATATTGTAATGAAACAATCATGACAGTAAAAAAATTCAATGTAATTTACATAAGCACTTGCAAACATAGGAAAAACTGCTAAAAGTAGATATAAATGTTAAGGAAACTATATTTTGATTACTTTTTTTTTAAAAGTAGGACTGCTACAAGAAAGGATCTGTTTATTTTATACAGATACACAAAGAACCATACACAAATTATTTAGGTGATGAGGAAAAAATATTTTTTGCATTTGTTAAGGGATAATTTACCTTTTTCTAGATACAGTCCATTACAAATGATTTGAGAACAACAACTTGGATATATTTTTCCTTCTCTAACACATTCTCAATGAAATTTTTGTGCTTTTTAATAACTCATTGAGCAGGAAGACAGAGTTTAACTGAACTCACATATGCCTAAAAGTATTAGAGAAAATCCTACCACTTTGTTCAAGTAATACTCAAAAGGCAATAGCAAAACCTGTACTGACTTTAAAGAAAAATCTTGGAGGAATTCCTCAGTAGTAACCTACTAAAATATAAAATATTGTAATAAAAATATACAGTCCACCACTGCAGTCCTTGAGCTAGATTCTCATGCTTCCACTTAATTTAGATGCACTTTTAATGTCCTCAATCTATTAATTGCCTCACTACCCATTGCTGAAGTAATTGCAAAATACAAGGATGTGTTTTACTTTCTCAAATTTTAAAAAAATTTTGAAAAAATTAACCTGGCATTCTCCAATACCATAGTTAAGAAGCACAATGTACATCCAGAAGTACAAAAAAAATAATTTCACAAATTCCTTTTTGTTGTGCTAAAGCAGAAAATAGGATGTTGAGAAGTTTTAGGCTTATATTCTGTCTTTCCTTTGACTTCTGCTGGTCTCAGGTAACTTTTCTGTCCTTCTCTTATCCTACCATTTGTTTATATTACTTATACAGACCACAAAGGTCACGTACGATTGAAAAATGGTTTAAAATTGGATACAAGTGACTAAAATGCTCAGGAGCTTGGCATCTCATTCCAAAGTAATAAACCTGAAAAATCCTGCTTATAGCCCCCGTGGTGCCTAAGTTCCCCAAATTCAGCATTTTTATTCTAATTTTCCCTCTAATTTTGATTCTGCGCAGGTTAAGAAGCAACTGATTTGCCAAAAGGGAGATGGCAGGGACCTATCCTACATATCAGCAAACACAGGTCTTGCACATTCTGCCTCAGGGACAAGTCTGGTATGCTTTACAAACTGCAGCTGCAGAATCCTGCTCAAGAAATATAGTTTTGGCTTCTTTAATTACTTCTCTAGAGAAGCAGAAGCCAAATGCCTCTCTCATATTGCAACCAACCAAGAAGATGTATCAGCAATGAAGGGAGATCTGGGTTCAGAGCCCCTTCCTTGCTGAAGAAAACTATTTCCCACTTTCTTGGAGAGTACCTGGCACACACCATCTGGCACATTCCTGACATGCACTATTTTGAAAACTGGAGTTTTTGCTAGCACCCAAAACCAGCAAAAGGTAGATGCAGTAGGAAAAATAAAGCACTGATAAGAGAACCCTGACTGTAGGCTAATGGTTAGAGTAATTGCATTGTGAACAGAGGGTTCAGCTTTTTGGTTACTTGTGTATGTATTTTCTGGGAATCATCAACAGTACACTTTCCTAATTTTAAATTACTCAATTAATATAATTTCTCCTGTAATAATTTTCTGTTAGTGGCACATATAAGTTTCAGGTGATAGCATCATCACACTTCTTCCATGGAAGAGAAAAGCAACCTACATGGTCTGGAGAGGCACTGGGAGTCATAGCCCAGTTCATTGTGAAGGACATCAGCACAAAATATCTGGAAGTAGGAAGAGCTCCCACAACTGTATTCTCAGTTTCTGCATGATTTCTCACCAGTTGTACATCCTGTGAGGTGTTTAAAGCAAAGTTCTGTTACATTTACCTCCCCATTTTCTCCTAAAGAGAGCACAGATTGCTCGTGTTCATAATACAAACATACAGGAGTCACCTGAAATGGGCAACAAAAAACTGCACTAAAACCAAACTCTTTTAATACCACAACATCCATGTAAGTTGCACATCAGTCGAGGCCAGAGAGCTGTTCTGAATTAGTCTGTACAACAGGCCTCTATTACCACCTTTTCTTTTGGGGCCATTTTCATGAACTTTTTACTTTCAGGCAATTATTTTATAAATTCTCTTCTACCCTTAAGAAGAAAATTTCATTTATTAATGAGGTATTATTAGTATTACTGATAGCATGGTTAGTGTTAAAGACAAATTCAATACTGAGATATGACTTGTCAAAGGATGTTCAATATTACACTCCATTTAAGTACAAGTATTATTATGAAATGTTAAATTAAAAAAAGAGGCAGCCATAATGAATCTGTAAATATAAATGTAATATTTATTTACTTCTTGGTGCTAAAACCATGCTTCTGATAGCTGTCCAACAGCAAAGTACTACAGCCCTCTTCCTAGTGGCCTTTGGAGATCTGAAATAAGTCTCCCTTCAAGACATTGTTATTTTGTGATGGTGGTTCACAAAACAATGGGTGGAAGAGTATTATCCTTCTGAAACAATACAGTTAACATTGAAGTGACTATGTAAGAAATTGACAATACTAGAAAAGTGTTTTAAACTAGAAAAAAAAACCCAACTGAATTTTCTTCCATAAACTACATAGATGCACAGCACTGTAAATATGGCTAAGTATCTCAGACATTTCAGGCAAAGTGAAAACTGAATAATTGTCAGAGTATTGCCCTATAAAGTTCTTCTTTTCATTCTCAAGTTTCAAGGATGAAATCAGACCCTTCTTTAACAGAATAATCAACAAGAAAATCACATATATCATGTTAACTAAGGGGATTATAAAATCCCAAAAGGAGTTTTCAAATGGAAACTTTCTTAAGGAAGGCCTAAATTTTTCCTTATGTAACAACACAAAAAACCAAATCTTGTTTACTGTGAAAACAGAAATAAAACAGCTTTAAAGTTTTTTAATGAGATGTATACTTTTTTCAGCAGGGATCTTATGAGAATTCTTCTGCTCTGAATAAGAAAGATAGCTTAACAGTATTCTTACCAAGAAAGATCACCCTACATTTCTCTCTCTATTTTTACCTCTAATTATGGAAAGAAAAAAAAATTTTGTGGAAGGTCAAGCTGAATGTTTTGATGTTACTTAGAGTTTCTCCTTTTTCCCCCTTATAAATGCGATTAAGTAGTAATATAAGAAACTTTCTCTTTAAGAAAAGAAAATAATTTTTTGAAATGTAAATAAAGATTTTTAATATAAATTCCTACGGCCAGGGCATTTAGTTCTACTTTTACCACAGGCAGATGGAAACCTTACAGGCATGTACCACACTGAGTTGATAACTGTATTACAGAGAGGAAGACTGATGAATAATTTGTGACTGAGGCAGTATTACTCAGCTGGTGTACATGATCTGCACATTTTGTCCCCAAATTAAGCCTTTTATTCTTACTCTCTAGTCTCATCACAGCAGTTCCTTCTCATCTGCCTGGAATTTCTCCTTATATAGGACATAAGGTGTCTCCCACACTTTGTGTGTGAGAAATGTCTTCCAGAGGACTTCTACAAGATAGTCTGGAGTTCAGTTCTGGCATCTCAGCTACATGTTTCTTTTCACTGCATCCTTCTCTCACAAAAGCTCTATGAACATGCAAGGAGTCAAATACAAACTTACTCTCTCTACAGAAAATCTGTTGAAAAGAGCTGCATACATTTTTTACTGCCTTATCTTCTTCCCCAGTTTTTTCCTACATGTGGAGGAAGAAAATTTTAAATCCAGAAGATAAATATATTTAAAAGACTGTGTAGTCAATCTTTTTTGTTTGTAATTAGAGTCTATTTATTTATTAGCCTACTCTCCAGAGTTTATTTAGTAAAAGCTGATTAATGCTCTTGGTAATGTATTTATTTTAATGGTACTTCCATTTTAGTAAAATATTCGGGTCACAATTCTCAACTAATGAGTAGGACAAATTGCCTTAATCTCTTGTCAACTACTAATCCTGTACTTCTATCCATGTAATATGTGTTGATTTTGAAAATAAATCAGATTACATTTCAAGAATACTGATACAAGTATAATACAACACATTAAAACAATCTATTAACACTAGCGCTCTGACTCTGAAATAGGAGAGAGAATAAAACCCCAAACAAATGGCTTGCTTCAAATCACCTGAATTATATATATGATTAAAAAAAATAAAATACATGGCCAAATTAAAAATAGTGAGTGATAATTTCAGTTGTCACTTTGGCCATATAGATTAGTTCTAGGGATAGAAAACAGCAATGTCTATTATTTAAACAAATACATTTTTAGTTCAGTAAATTGTTTTCTTATCATATTCTATCTCATTTTAGACAATTAAAGACAATCAATATAGTTTCTCCTTTAGTTTGCCACCATTCTAAGTGACTAACCATCCTCTTTTTTAATAGGAACCATATTAACTGTATGTGAGGTAGAAGACTGTTTTCATACAAATCATATTCTGATTTTAGAAATGTGGATTTCCATACTGGACCAAGACCAATGTTCCCAATAGATTCCCTTTAATTATTACATAAATTGAGGAAAAGTCTCTACAGGCTACATCATTGGTTCATGACAGACATAACTTTTCTACTTATGAATACAGCATATTAGACTGCAGTTTCAACACTGTATATACAAGCATATAGAATCAAAAATTTGGCTTTTAACACACAAAGAAAATAAAATCTCAAGGTTTTTACTCTGAGAGACCTAATCCTATTACATTTCTTCTATGAAAAGATGTCATTATCAAACATCAACATTTCCAAACACTTTAACCTTCTTTCACTGGGGTCACCCTTTGGACCTCACCAGAATAAGTGACTCTTTTTGATGAACACTATTTAATTCTCTCGAGGGCAATCATCATTTTGTTGACACTGAATCACTTGATTTTTGTACTTTTTTCTACAGAGAACTATAATTTCATGAATATGTTTGGTAGCTTAACCCCAGCAAAATTATAAAGGATGTCAAGAGAGCTCATAACACTCTCTGAAATTTCCACTTTTACAATCCTGTAACTTCATGCCACATGTGGCATTTTAGAAAGAGCACTTAGCTTATATGGAGCAACATGTTGCCACAGAGAAACTGCAGTTGAGGCAGCACCAGTTGCCCCCCAGCACCACCTGCTACATGTACGTGTGCAGGGCCCTCCAGAGCACAGCACCTGGGAGCAACACTCTACAGAGACACACAAGGCCATTCATTTCTATTCAAACACATGGTTACACCCCTCTGCAAGCATTACTGCACTGGTCATTCCCAAGTCATGCTGTTCCATGCTTTTTGTCAGTTCCTTTAATAGATTTCATTTATTGTGATCATATTCCCAAAGACATTAAGGGACTCAGTCTCTGAGAATGCACTGGACCCTGTACCTGTGACTGAATGCACACACCCAGAGGAAATGTTTCAGCATGTATGATCCATGAAGTGTTTCAGATTCTGAAAACATAAAATAAACTACTTAGGGTTTTGGATGTTATCAGCCTACAAACACAATAGGTCTTGGCTACCTAAAGAAAAGACAAAATTTTTTTCTCAGCTAAAGGAGAAATGCCAGTTAAATAAGGGAAGTCAAGATACCCAAGTATCTGCCTGCCAAAGACATTGCATGTAAGTTGAAAGGGATGTATAAGATTGTATAATCAGAAGAGGGCAAAGATTTTATTCATTAATGAAATATAACTGAGAATTACAGATATGTGCTTGTACAGAAGCCTGATCATCAGTTTTCTCAGGGCTGTCCCACAGGAAAATGATTGCATTCCATGTATGAATAGCTAAGCCAACACTGTTAAGATTTGCATTTTGTGTTCTGTTTTCCTCTGTAAAGAAAGCCATTTTTTCCACTAGGAAGAATGCCTATGGAATCAGGAGCTGAAGGATACCACATAAACTCCTTTCTAACCCACCATATGTTAGCTCCTAGGAATGATTGCTTGGCTCAAGAGTAGGGGGTACACCTCTGACTTTTTTTTCTAGCATTGAAAAGGTACAAGAACGAGAAATAAAATAAATTCGAATTTATCTTGCTACTCTACTCTGCAGTGTCTTGTCTTTTACTAAAGTCTTAAGTAAAAGCTACATTAAGTAAAATTACCTTTGTGTCATCCAACCATTAGTTCGATTCCAAGGTTAAATAATTAATATGCTCCCTTTTTTAATTGCTTTGAAATAACCCGAATCATTTCACAAAATACTGATCCTGGATATTCTCACACTTCAAATGTTCATTAAATCAAATAATATGAATGAAATATTACAGCACTGATACACATCCTTAACAGGAGTATGAACTTCTTAAAAAATAAGCTACAACTCTCTTTTGAGCCCAAATGGAAACCAGAGAATGAGTCTCATCTATTTTTATTCATGTTTTCTACATTCCAATGCACTTAAGACTGACATTTTTTCTGCTCTTTCTTATCCCATAACAATAGTGATCCAATGAGCACCACTGATGCTCTTCTCAAGTAATGGATATGAAAGCACACTTAAATTTTCCTGCTATGATAATTTGAAAAGATGAATTCCTAGTGCCCATGTGAATGAGAGCAGATCTTTTCAAACTCTTGAATTATTATTTTACTCTCATTTTTGTATTTTCTTTTACTTTTTTTTTTTAAATCTCCATTATCCTTGATGGGTTTTGTCAGCAGAGTTACCAGGTTAGCAGTTTCTAGGCATTCAAGATAGTATATGTCTGCAGAGAAAAAAGCATTGCTTATTCAGTTTTTGTCATATTTCATGAGTAGTCAGTTCTCTCTCTGTATACACTATATATACACTAGTGTATATATACACTACATACATTCTGGAGAATATACACTAAACATAGTTGAATGAAATCCCAAACCTGTTGTTAGGTAACAAATATTATGATGATGATTCTATGATTATCATTATTTTGCAATTACTCATTTTACTCCCACCTGTAAGAACAAATCAACATACTCTTTACCCATAAAACAACTGTTCCTACCTGAATATACTAAAAGAATTACAGACCAGAATAAAAAATATGTATCGCTGTGTGTATTTTGAGTGTCAATTTCTTAATACTATGACAAATAACAAGAAATAATATAAAACAACTTGAAAGGACATTAAAATGGACCTTTTAAGGCATGTATTGTGAGTCTGTACACAGTCCTGAAAACAGTTATGATGACCTACTTTTGAAAAAAATTCTGGCATAAATTTAGTTATAAAATATGAATGAAGAAAACCACTGAAATACAATTCTACTTTACAAAACACTTAAAAAAGTTTCAGAGATACAGACAGGCATTTCTTCACTGACTTTTGTATGAGCACACAGTTTATAAAGGCCTAATTGCTATAAATATGATTGCAACTTTCTATAGAAGTAATATTGTCTTCTGATATCAGTATGCTTTTTCAAACCTGGTATGTAAAGAGATACTTAGACAATCCATTGACCCATGTAATTTCTCCAAATTCTACCTAAGAACCCTTTATACCAATGCCCTGATACCTGAGTAACCTCTGCCTGTCTGTTACAGAAAACTATACTAAGAGGACATCTATATCACATGAGTGTTTTGATGGCAGTTTGTACCAATACATGATTCCTTGTGCAGGCACTTCCTATTCAAAAACAGGAACCTGATAAGACAAGCCAGAGAAATTTATAAATTCATTAAATACATTAACTGCAAGTTTTAGTCCTGTGGCATTAGTGTAAAGCACTGGTGTCCAACCTTTTCTTTAAGATGTACCAATGGATAGAAACAGAAAGGTTTGAAGTGAATTAAAGACCGTCTAGTTACAATACAATAGAAATGTACATGAAACTCTCATTTCCATAATCTGCAAGTGAGCTGGTAAAACACAAGACTGCTGCAAAGACTTGCCTACTGATGGAGTCATCAGTGTCTGCATGATATTCAGAGCTTTCATTATAAACGTTCTTTCCCCTATTCTTCATTCCCTCCTGTCTCATATCACATTCCAATCAAACACTTAAGCCCTCTGCTTACCTCTTTCGGTACTCCTCCCTCTTCTGCACTGTTACCCCTCTTCCTTTCCCCTCTTTTTTTAGTTGTACTCTTTCAAGTACTTTAAATCCCTCTCCTAAAAAAGTTTACTTTAAAAACTTACCCCAATCTCTGACAGTGCAAATTATCGTTTTGCTCCTTTTAGTTGTACATTAAAACTCTTATCACTTTGGTTTCATGACACAAACTGCAAACTTTGTAGAGAATTGAAAAATTTCTTATCCATGTTTGAATGGTGGTTAGCACAATGAAGACCTTCAGATGGACCTCACACAGATGGACACTATAAACTTATGTTGAACCATATGACAACACTGCAACAATTTTGCTTAAATAATGAACATACAATACATCTTACATATATACCTCAAAATATATAAAAAATATGTGCATAACTATATAAATTACTTAAGCACTTTTTATACACATGTTATTCAGATAGAGGTAACTTTTTTCCATGTAAAATACACTTGTCCTATGCAGCTTCCTTATTTGACAATGAGAGCTTTTCAGAGTGCATTATATGGATTTTCCTCAAAATAGAAAGAAATAGAAAAAAAATGTTTAAGATTTTAAATGCTTTAGGCATCAAAGCAGAAAAACTCTCCATTTTCCTAGGTAGAATATTTCAGTATCAAATTTGAATTGAGATAAACAGAAATGGAGAAAATTTATACTGATGATGAATACATTTATAGGCTGAAAAGAAATGAATTAAAAAGCAATTAAACAGTTGTACTAAAGTAATAAAATATAACACATCATTTTGTTCAGGAAAATTGTTTCGTTTAAAAGTCAGGTTGCATGTTCAAGTGGAAAAAAACCTGCTGTTGGAATACGCAAACAGTATTTGTGACAAAAGGAAAGGCATTTTGCAGCATTTCAGTGACCCTACACAAACTGCTGTAATGACTCCCCCCAAACAGAAGTACAGCTCATGTTCGTTCCTGAGAAGTAATTAGTGCTCTAAGCAGGTTCCAGCCAGCAGAAAATAAAAGCTTTAGTCCAACCTGGAAAAGATCATTGCTAAAAAAAGAAAGTTTAGTAAATTTCCAGAGAAAAAAATGTTTGACCATTTTCTTCATTCTATACAATACTGTTGATCAGGCAACTTCAACAGGCTCTCCAGATGATTAAACTGTAATACATAAATATATGTACACGTAAATGGCAATTTGAGAGAGAAAACAAATCTAGTTCCTACCAGTTTGGCTGAGTTGTGATGTGCTACGGCTTTTTCTTGAGAGACCGACGATGGCGACCATCTTTGCACCGATGCTGGAGCGTCTCTTTTTGCTGCCACCACCAACAGTGCCCACTGCCGTGTCCGACTGGCTGCCATCATTCTTCTCCAGTGTGTACATGTCCCCGCTGATGCTGGTGCTCTTAGTCATGTTCTTTCCCGAGACGCCCATCTGTCTGCTTTGCATTTTGGATGTAAAGACACTGTCAGCCAGTAGATGGATAAACAGTGCAGACAAAGAGTAAAAAGGGGAAGACAGAAAAGGACAGGTTTCAGATGGAAGGTTTTGGGAGACTAGAGGGTAAAAGCAGCTAATCACACAGGTAGGGCTTGGTTTTGAGAGGTAAAAAGGACCAACTTTAATTCTAGGTTCTTGTTTGCTCTACTGTAAAATATATACTTGACTCATCAAAATTTTGTTTTTAAAACAAGCTCTTATTTACTGATGACTTAAAACATATTACCAGCAAAAGCATATCAAAGAATTAATATATCTGCATATCATATAATCACTTTTCTGGGGGGAAATTTAAGTTCTGCAGTCAGTTCTCCCCCCTCTTCTTCTCACATATATATATACACACAAAAATAACCTATAGGAAATAACCTATGGCAATAACCTCTGGGCAACAGACACTTGATTCATTAATGGGTGAAAAGGATATCAGTCTGAAGCCTAGTTTTATTTTCTTTACATTCGGACATTTTAAGGATGTTTTAAGTAATCTTGTTTGGCTCAGTCATCACACAGTAATGAATACCCATAGGTTTTTTGTTCCCTCTCTTCATCAACAAATGGAGGTATTAGATATGTATTTCATACAACACTTGGCTGTTGTGTAACATAGATCATCATTACTGGTAAAATGGAATTTAATTCTAATATACGTTTTATCCTCATTTACAGACTGTTTTTACATGCTCTATGTGGCTGCATCTAAATTATCTGTTGCAGCATTTCACGTGTCCCAGGGGAGCCTGGTCTAGCAGTGGTCCAGGGTAAGGGACCTTTCCTTTCCACAGAAATGGCAATCTACACTGATGACAGCAGTACTTATCCAAATTTGGCCCAGACTTCTAACTGGTAGGTGTCTGGACAAATATCCAGAACTGGAAACTCTGGAGTACATGTGGGCCTGAGAATATAAAGAGAATTTTTAATTTCTATGAAGTTCTTGCACAGAACTTAGACCTTTATTATTCTTTTCACCACAGAACATCTCATTAAAAAGTCCCCAAGAGATGCACTTTTAAACAATCCACAAAACAGTGGAATACTTCTGGAAACCAGGGGAAATGATTTTTTGTTAAATCACCAGTATGTAAAGGCTAAAACCAAATATTTTTTCCTTTTTAAACAGATTTTCAAATATATGCAGAGGCTGTTCCTAGAGCTTTACTGCTAAGAAAATGTCTCTAGAGTAAATTTTAGAGTCTATAGCCTCACTCTTTGTCTCTTACTAATAATGGCCTGAATTCATTTCAAAAAAAAAAGAAAGGTTTTATTGTTTCTTTA
Source organism: Calyptomena viridis (assembly GCA_013390005.1). NCBI lineage: Eukaryota > Metazoa > Chordata > Aves > Passeriformes > Eurylaimidae > Calyptomena > Calyptomena viridis. Next base: position 107,531 of record WEIV01015701.1, read on the forward strand.
TGAAGATTTTGCAATTTGTATTCTGTCAGTAGCTTACCTATGGAATTAATGCAGTGCCCTCAAAAGCAAAGGGATCACTGGGTCTCTTCATACTGATTCAAGGGAAATTGGGATGAGGCAACTATTTAATATCTGAGAGATACCCATAAGTGCTCCTCTGCTCTTTGGTGGACAGTTTCATGTGCATGAAGGTACAAAATGGTTGTAGCTTAGCCACAACCCAGGGGGAAAGCTGAGAGCTATTTCTTAGAAATAGGCCTCTAGCACCAAGTGAAAAATTACTGAGTGTGCTTCTCAGGGAAGTTACAAGGGAAAATATGAATGAGAGTTTGGATCGACAGATAGAGAAGCACAGAACAAAGCTGAGAGCAAGCCATAGTGACCTTGGATGGACATTCAACTTCTGTGTCTTTTTAGCACTATGATAACTTACTTGCTGGATAACAGCTGACATTACATGCTGTGCTTTTTATCAAACTAGCCTTTGGGGATTTCTTCACAGAAAATAGATGACACAGAAATTAGTTCTCACTTTCAACACTACCTTGCATTTAAAAAAATACTAGAGGTCTAGAAAGAACATTGCTGGAAAGAGCTAGTATCTTCAACCTTATCCTAAGAAAAATTCCACTAAGAATCAGAAAATCAGAGCCCTTTATCCAGTAATGCTATTTTTAACCCAAGTTCTCAAAGGAAATATGATTAATATGACTGTGTTTTCAGTCAGCTCTCTCTTTTTTTCAATATTTTTTAAAAATCAATTCAAGTTAGACCAAGCAGTAGAAAACTAAAGTTATTTAGTTTCTAAAACTGTTTTGAAAACAGATCCCTAGAGAGAGATCTTATGAATGCCTCTTTGGGGAAAGACTGCAGTATAAGTCATTATTGAATCTCTGTTATTTCATGTTGCAGCTTATTCACATGCACAAGCTGATGGGGGAAGTAACTTTTTTACTGCTTGCAGAATAACCTATTTCAATGATTCAATTTTCAGAAATAATACTCATAAAATCAATGGGTTCCTGTCACATGGAAAATAGTAATTAATATATGGTTTTGTAAGTGATATTAACATTCAAGAAAGGTCTTATGTCATAGCAATGGGAACAGAAATATACCGCTTTCTCATATAAAAGTCACACTGAGGAGAAAATTACCATTTCCAGAGTTTAATGTGCCTTTGAGGTGTTTTGTGTGCCTTTTCCAAGATACATAATTCTATTTAAGTGGAATGGATTATTATAGTAATGACCCCTAGTAAAAAAATCAATGTGTTTAAAGAGGTTGGCATGCAAAAAAGGTTGCTATAATTTCACTATGAAGTGAGCTATGAAAGTACTATGAGTTACAAAAGTTTGCTCCTTTGCTGCTCTCTAAAGGTTTCTATATCACAAAATGAAGTATTTCTGTGTACAGCTGCCAACAATTACATAAATTTCATTCAGACACCTTTCGACCAACTGAGAAAAGTGGGAAAGGGAATTCAAGTGAGGAAAAAGGGATTTAGATTTATGTGGATATACTAAATACTTGTATAAATGGCTAACACTGAAAGTTCATTCAGAAAATATATATTTTCTTTTCCCAGTAGAGTTCTGAAACTATTTGCTTTAAAGAAAGATTTGCATTTCCTCGTCACCCCCTGCCCCCTTCTCTAAAAGTTACAGTTCTAACCAGCAAACAGCTCCTGGAGAAAGCCATCACATAGCAGTGGCATAGGTTTTCCTCAATCTTCTCTCAACTAAAAAGCTTTGAGAAATAAGTACTAAGACAGTTCTTAGTGGTTTATAACACCACATAATAAACGTACAGTTGTCAGAAGCACTTCCTTCATGAGCACTTTGAACCCTTTCTGGCCATCCAAACCTTCATTCACTCATTATTCTTGGTAGATGCTTGATATTCTCACCAATATAAGCCATACTTCTACCCAGGCTGCTTTTTCACAGTGCCAGAAATAGTTAATTCTCAGAAAAACTGCATATTGTAAGTCAGGTTTGTTTTCTTTCTTAGGTAAACAGAAAGTTGTACTTCAGAGTAAAATTTAGAGAGTAAATCATATTACATTTCTCTTAAGATGAAACAGAAATTACAAGAATCTTTGTTTACATGTACTTATATGCAAACATAATCACACACACATCCAGTTTAGCACTATTTTAAAACTGAGAATAAATAAAAATAATTTATATTGTATGAGTCAGTGAATAGACATGCACTAAAAACAGGCTTCTCAAGCTGCCTTTGAAGATATTAATCTTAAAAACATCCTTAGCAAAGAGAATATGTAGCCAGATAGGAGGGAAGGGAGAAAAATAATTAAGTATCCTAGTCCAAATAATATGTGCACAGTGGCATATCAATACCATTATTAGAACCAAAATAAGAACAAAATCATCATACCACCTCAGCTGTGTGGCAACCCACAGCCTACAGCAATAGCAGAGAGAAGATGGCAGCCAGACTGTTGACTTTGGCTTAAGAGGACCAACCAATGAGAGTGGGTTGATGAGCAAAGCTCACACAGGAATTGTGAGGAATTGCTTCCTTCATTAGTCAGCAATCCAGGACACCAAGAGCTGCAGACAGGCCTCTGTTTAAGTATCTAGTCAGTTGCTTCAATTCATGAACAGAGAAAAATGAAGGATTTCTCTATTCAGTCTTCCACTTCAATCACTTCCTTTTCTAGTTTTTCTCAGTTGTGAGAAGTAACTTCACACACCTTGCCAAAAATACAGCATTCCTATGTAGTCTCTCTACAAACAAGCACAGGAATTACTCAAATACAAGTTAAATGACTAATAATGTAAGTGTATCACAAACCCTGAAATCTGATTATCAATTAAAATAGTCTATGTAAAGCAAACTTAAGACAGGTGTTAAGTACTTTTATATTTTCCCAGTTATTCCAAATAGTCAGTGTTCAGTTGGGCATGACAGCTTCCTATTTTGTAGCACATTTTCTTAACTTTGTCTGTTGCCACCTACACTATGGATAAATATTAGGATACATTCTCAAAGCTAAAGCAGAAAGTACTTTAAAAAAACAAGAGAAAAACAAGACATTAGAAAACAAATTATGGTAATACATCTATAGAAATTTGTCATTTAAAGCCAACGGCAGAGTCTGACAGCCTTAAACACTAGATAATATTCTTAAAAATATAACATGCTAGACAACTGAGTGGAGTCAGACTGATGGATACCTATCACATCAAAGGTATTCTAAGTTTGCTGATGATACTAATTGAGAGGAGCTGTTGTCTCCCTCAAAGACAAGTGCCTAATCCTGCACCTGGGATGGGGCTGTAGGTATAAACTGGGGAACGAGAGGCTGGGGATCAGTGCCATGGAAAAGGTCCTCAGGGTTGATGGCAAGTTGAATATAAGTCAGCAGTGCCCTGGCAGCCAGGAGGGCCAACCGTGTCCTGGGGGGCATCAGGCAAAGAACTGCAAGCCAGTTGAGGGAGGTGATTGTCCACTCTGCTCTGTGTTGCTGCAGCTTCACCTCAAGCCATGTGTGCAGTTTTGGACACCACAATATAAAAGAAATGAAAGTGTCCAAAGGAGGGCAACAATGATGGTGAAGGGTCTAGAGAGGAAGTCATACAAAGAATGGCTGATGACACTTGGTCTGTCCAGCCTGGAGGTCTGTTCAGACTGAGAAGAGACCTCTAGATGTCTACAGCTTCCTCATGAGAGGAAGTGGAGGTGGAGGCACTGATCTCTTCTCTGTGATGCCCAGTGACAGCACACAAGGGAATGGCCTGAAGTTGTGTCAGGGGAGCTTTAGGTTGGATATTCTTGGAATCTTCACCCAAAGTGTGGTTGGGCACTGGAACAGGCTCCCCAGGAAAGTGGTCACAGCACCAAGCCTGGTGTTCAGAGTTCAAGAAGTATTTAGATGACACTCTGAGGCACATGGTGTGACACTTGAGATGGTCCTGTGCTGGGCCATGAATTGGACTTTGATGATCCTTGTGCATCCCTTTCAGCTCAAGAGATTCTATAATTCTGTGACAGCTAATATCATCCTTGTTGTCATTGTAGAATCCTGTGCCACACCTATAGCAGTTAATAAAACAGCTCAGGCCTGCTCTCTGACCTTGACAGCCTGTGAATGCACAGCTAGCTTACATCCTTCCCTAAAAGGACTTTCTTCAGGCAAACTGCCAAAGACAAAACTGACCCTGACCTATGCTATCTCCTGAATTGTACCTGGCTGAATCAGGGGCACCTTACCAGTGTGTCTAGCAGAAAGCTATGCCAAAGAGAACACAAGCTGATTAAAAGGTATGTCCTGGCCCTGTCTAGCACTCTGGTACAGACTTAACCGTAAATTCCTTGGTGGTACTACAAATCTCAGATTGTTTTCGAATTCTGCTATTTGGCAGGCTAATAAGCTTTGTCTGAATGCTTTTAAAGAAAAACAGTAAACAACTACAAAACTGCCATTCACACATGGCCTTCTAGAAATGCGTTAAGTTTCTGGATTTCTTAAAGGCGCTGATCTTCAAAATCTTTTTGCAGACACCCACCTGTTTTCGAAACAGAGAGTGCAATTTCTTTCTGGAAAAAACGCGCTGTCAGTTTTTCAGCAGATCATCAGAAACGATCATGTTTTTCTCCCCAGTTTGTCAATATTTGTACTGAATTACAGAAAGATTATAAAACATTTACAGAAAAACTCCCCCAAAACAACGACTAGGACTGGCTACTTGGAAAATATATATATACCGCGTATATATACCGCGAGTATATATACCGCGAAGTGCCTAGGGAAGTCCTCATAGAAGAGAAGCAGAGAAGTAAGTCTCACAAGATCTTTGATTTAGTCTTCCTATCTCCTGCTTTAGGCAGAACATTCCCTTGATATCCAACTAAGAAGAAAAGGAACTGTTCATGAGGTTTGGGTTAAGGAGAGGGAAGATTTCACAGTGCAAAAGGATCTCGGCTTAAAGGCAGAGAAACTAATTTGAAGCCACTTTATATGTGATAATATATGTCTTATAACTCTTGAACTAGCTAAGATGCACTGCACTGTGGGCAAATGCTCCAGACCCTAGATAAAAGGGTTCTAGATAAAAACCTGGTTTAGTCAGCATTTTTGGATGCTAGGTAGTTTAAAAAAGTCAGAAACTTCATTCAACCTTTCCCAGCTTCTGGTGGACTTGAAAGTGTTTAATAATCTTACAAGAAAATTCTAATTATAGAACTAATTGACAATATCATTGGCCGTTATATTTTCCGTGAAGGTTCAGACACAATAAACCCTCATTGTTTCATGTGTACCAAATGGAAAGTCTCATCCTGTTGCCATAGTTAAAAACCTGCAGTCTTTGGCTGCAGCTTTTGAATTAGTTGCAAAGTTGGAAGGCATCTTGGTCAGATTCTTATCTGAAATCTTTTATAGAAACTGGCTGATTAGTACAGTTAGTGCCAAACTTCCTCAGGAATCTTTTGTTTAGGCCAGGAAAAAGAAACCAAAACCAAAACACAAACAAAAAAACACACTCTCACCCTGGACTCTTTATGCTTTATCATGCCTTTTGAGATTTACAATATGTGGCAAACTAACCAGAATGGGGATAGAGGAACTAAAGACAATGACTCTCCTGGAAGCACTTATTGCTATAAAAAGCAATGTGAAGTCCTACAGGTAAAACAACCTCATTAAGATTTTTCCAGGCATTCTATGTTGTTGCACAGAGCAGTATTGTCCATTCTTTCTGTACATGAAGGGAACCAACAGGTAGGAATGAGAAAGGCTAAACTAGGAAAATACACTGATGTAGTCTTTTTCCACAGACAAGAAATACAAACCACAAACAGTCCCAAACCCTAGGGCAGGTAACACCATGGTCATTCAAGAAACATAGATCATATCCTTTCAGACATCCTTGGCCCCCATCTCATTTTTCTCTCCTTATCAAAACAATAATTAGACACTTGTAAGGTGAACACCTCTCTTTCTCCCATTTGTTAAATAATATTACAATCCATCTACTAGCTCAAAATAAGTCCCAATGACAGGAAACCCAGCCCAGAAGCTTAGCTTCTTCTTCCCTCTTCACTAACCTTGTAAGTTCTTCAGTAGTCAAGTAGTAAAATACTGCTAAAGTTACATAAAACTGGACCTGAAACATAGCAGTCTATGACAGAAAGCACTGCCTGGAGCAGTACAGAATCCTTACACTCAGTAAGGACTCAGACTTTGTAATGACTAAAAAATTACAAAGATTATAATTTATTCAAAAGGAATAAATAAAAATGTTATTCTATCTGTTTCAAAAGCTAAAAATATTATGAAAACTTGATTTTTTTTCACTTATCATTGTATACACTTTACTAAAACCAGTATTATGAAGCACATGCATTTTTCTAATCTACAATTATTAGTATATTTAAATGTGAAGCAAAAGATATTAATACAATGCATTGTACCATATATTGCTGGTAGGATTTTTGAGTATTCTGTTTGCATTTTTGCAGTTGTCTTTGCATCATTACTGGAAATGAAAACTTGTAATCTCGTTGCTCTGCCAAATGTGTGTGTATCAGAGACTCAGATTTACACTTAATTTACTTGGTGGACCTTGCAGGTTTCTTTATTTCCCAAAGCAAAATCAATATTTGTGGCAGCTTATGATCGAAATGTGGCATTCTGTGATAGGGTGGCTTAACCAAAACATGTCTAGCTACTGGCAGGTTTAGAGCTGACAGAGACACTGGAAAAGGAAGACCATATTTGGACAGAACCCTTCATCTTGGACAGGAGTCGGAAGCTCACCATGTTTGGGGAACTCACGTGAACACCAGCTGACCAGCTCCTGGAATGGACCAGAAGACACGTGCACAGCTTGTGGACCTTTTAACCCTCACATGATTGGTTTGAACCTGACCTTAGAAGGGCCTAGTACTAGAGTTATAGATATCTTACAGGAATAAACACTTAGAAAATATAGACTATTTTATAGTGTAAAAAATAGTGCTGTACCGCAATAAAAATTATTCTCTCTGCAAAGAAGAGCGTCTGTGCTTCTTCACCTGTCGCAAATATTACTGCTTTCCAGCTTAGTTCTCAGGTAATGATCCCTAATGAAAATAAGGCATCTGCAATAGTAAAAATCCACTTTGCCAAGTGTCCAGTACAGCTTTGTGCTGTGATGTCCTAGGAAAAGGATTTTAACAATTTTTCAGTTTTTGTCATAGATATTTTCTAATATGTGTCTCTTGTGAGACTGGAAGATCCACTGAAGACTTTGTTTACAGCTTTTTACAAGCAGGAGATGAATTTCAATGCCATTCTTAGTAGACCTTTGAACAAAAACATGTTATGGGGACAGCTGTGATATAGTAGAAAACATTTCCATGGGAACAATGCCTCTAGCCAGTGCACGTATTCATCTGTCAATTGACATCAAAGAGTGACACTGCAGCTTCAAAATTATAATGACTTAGTCTCTGGAGATCCACTTGGTCAAACATTATTTTATTAACTTATTGTTGGTATAAATCTCTAATAGCTACTGGACTTAATTATTAGATTTATTTTATTGAAATTATCATAAGAAAGATGGTGGGAAAAAATAAAGCACTGATTGTAGTCTATTTTTTTATGTATATTAGTATTCAAAGAAAACTTCTGGCAATATCTCAAAATAAGAGTAACAATACTTTTAAATGAAATTTCTTTTTCAAAGGTCTTTTTAATTACAAATCAGAAATACCTCACCTACTACAGTACATAGGTTGACTTGAACTGGATCTTCCCCTCTCAGTTAGATATAAAGCTCTCCACAGTGCTTTATTATTATAAATTAATAGAGGTATGGCTTTTTCCATATCACCTCTATCATGCTTTTTTTTAAATAGGAACAAATTTCAAAATCATTTTGGGTCAGACAATGGATTATTTACCAAATATTGCCACAATGAATGAGCAATGCAGAAGAAACATGGTACCAGCTGTTTTCAAACACTGGCAGTCGAATTATTCACAGGGTTTCAGAGATTTCTGATAAAAGTTCTTACCATGTCTGATAGAATATTTGGCAATATTTTTTGTGTAAAAGTAAAATTGATAACAATTTTTTAATTTAAATTAATGCTATAATGAAAATTATTATATCAATATTAATGTACTGTTGATATATTTTCAAGTTTTCCTTTACAGAGTTACAGAGAAGCTTTATTACCTTGCTAACAGTAGTGAATCATTGATGAAATCCCTTCCCTTGATACAGTGAACTAAACCAGCCATTTGCTCTGTGTGGATTCAAAAGAAGTCTAGAGTGAAAATTAGTTGAGGTCTAGAAGTCTTGCATTAGTCAGCTGTCATATTCATTGGTAAATACAAGCAGTCCATATGAGCTCTGAAGGCTTGGCAGTAAAGAAAGTGTATTGCAGTCAAAAACAGAGTGAATTTTGAATAACATCCAAATTCTTTGAGTTTAGAAAGCATCTTCTTTAACCTAACCTGGCAAAGAAGCAGTTGTGTTCGTAAAAGCCCGATAACAACCAGCTTGCTAAATTAGAACGGATTATGAGCAACTTGATTTAATTGAGAGTGTCTTACAGAAATGCACCTTGCATGTACTCAATCTGAAAGTCAAATCTTTTGTGCTTGTTCCAACACACGGTTGAATTGCAGTCTTCCAACAGAGATAGAATTTTGTATATCAACATTGTTAAGTCATAAGCTATACTGCATACTTGCTTAGTGTTGTTCAGATTTGTTCTAGGGCTGACTAGAGCTCTATGAAATGAAAAGCAAGCAGTGAATTGATCAACCAGACTTTATATCCACTATACATGTATGTGTCCAAGACCTAAAATCACCAGAGAAATAATGTAAAATCAGATCAGGAAAGTGAGAAAAATTTCAGACTTGAAGGCTGAAATGCTCAAAATTATGTAAAGGTATTACCTTCTCAGGGTAAGAAGTACCATGATTTATCAACTTGCTAAACTGAAATGAGCTATGTGGGAGATTTTCTCATCTAGAAAACTCCATGGCAGTTAGAAAACTTTGGAAGATACACTTGTAGGAACTGGACAGGATGCACTACTGAGATTGCATTAAGGGGAAAATCACACAGTACAAAGGGAAGAGCCAGATGTCCTGAAAAGGCTTTATTTAAACAAATTGCTGTAAGCAATATGGATTTCACTATAGCTGTATCTATACCTCACTCATGAAAGACTGTATTGCTTTGATTAGTGCTGCACAAACTGAATATGCTCATGCTTGTTTTAATGCTTATGTGCATATGTGTGATAATGGCTGTCTAAAGAAGAAAATGACTCTGACATTTCCTTCATTCTTGTAAATTCAGGTACCTCGAGGACTCTGAAAAATCAGGGTCAGAATAGGCACTGTTAACATCTCCCAAACCCATAACGTATCTCTGAATTGCTCTTCTGGGACTGAGAACTAAACAGACATGAGCAAGCGATCTGAAGCCATAATTACCTAAACCAAGGAGACATTATCTGGGACATCATGATCTTGCGCCTGTCTGACTTCTGTCAGTTTGAAAAAATGACTTTGTGTCACTTTTGGTCTCTGGGGGAAATGATAAAAGCATACAGAAGACTTAAGACCATCATAAAAAGAAAATGTTGTGAGGAAAGGTGTCTTACATCTTTCTGAACAAGAGCCGGCAAATTTTGTTTTTCTGACCTGGAGAAGAGAGGTTTCTGACCGGATCTCCCTGCTGAAGCAATGTGTACTTTGCAAACCATGCAAGTTTAGAGCTACTCTCCTCTTGTTTACCTATGGCCTCCATAGGAATAGTGCCCATGTTATGCCTCCCAGAGGCATTTGTAAGGAAATTTTATTTCCTACTAGAGGTCACTTGAGGACACATCTCCCAGCTTGCTTAGGCAGCACCTTAGGGACTTTAACAGGAGTATGAACACCAAAAAGGTACAGTGTTATTACTGCAAATGATCAGATGCTTGGTCAAATAACATTGAAATCAGATATATGGGCCATGGCAAACCAGTGGAGCATCATCTTACCGTAGCTAGTAAGTACACAATAATAAGACCACTGGGACTTGTATCCTTAGTTGAAATACAATACTTTCCAGATGGGTTTATGTGTTTTAAAGGCAATGGCACAAACCCAGTGACTATGTTTTAGAAATGTTTCTATGAAGTAACATGAAGAGGTTTATGTTTGTTGCTTAGAAAATTAAGTGATAAGCTTATTATTTTCAATAAATTACATTTAGAAGAATATATATTAATTTTAAAGAATTTTGTCACTTTTGTTTCATAATAATACTCAGGTAAAAAGAGTGAAAATATACATCACTAAGACAGAACCACAGAATCATAATATCAAAGAGAAGCCTTATGAGTTTCAAAATTCAGTTCCTTGTTTTTTGAGTTTCTACCCCATTTCTGTTGTTCCTGTTGCTATTCTTGTCCACAGACCTGTTGTGCTCAATCCTGTACAAATAAACATAAAAAAGTCTGTCTACTGAAGAACTTATGATTCAATATACTTTTAAATATCTTCAGAAAATTAATCTGTTTAAAGACACTTAAAAGTGCAGAAACTAATTTCAACATTTATATTTGCTTCAAAGTCTTATTTTAATTCTTCCGTCTTTCCTACTTCCCTGCATGTCTACAGGACTTCCACCTCTATCTCTTTTGTTTTTGTTTTGATTTGTGTTGGTTTGGTTTTTTTTTTTTAATACTGATGCACTGTTTTTAAATAACCTTTAGTAACAGAAATGCATCAGTGCTTTATGGATCACAGGTCAGAGTTGGATCAATTGAAGTTAAGGTGCAGGCTGCCTTTCATGGAGAGGCAAGCAGTCTCAATGATATTGCATTCCTGTCAAAGAAAAAATGTCTGAGTTCCCTTCTAGGAACCATTTATCAAAGCTGCAGACTGTTTTGAATGAACTATTTTTACTGTTCACCTGTTAATAATGTGTATTTCCGAATTCATTACTTTGTTATTTCCCAGTAGATCAAAATGAGTTTACTGGCTGTAAAGGAGTCTATATATGTTTTGTACTTACTCTGAAGTAACAGGAAAAAAAAGAGTCTCCAAGGGTTTGATAGATGGTGACAAATAACTTAGGTGACTTTACCAGATTTCTTAAACTATTTGTATTCTAATCTCTGTACAGATTTCACAAGAAATATATGAAATAATATAATTCCGTTCTGAACCATTGATCTTTTGCATACTTTTCCATAATATTTTTCCAGAAGTTACAGATAATTTTCTTCTGCATGTGATCTGTGAAAAAGTAAAAATATAAATGGCTAATTTATTGACCATGTATGCTGGTACAAATGCAGTAGATATATGAATTTATAGTTTTGAAGATTACCCTTGCTCTAGAATACTAAAATAAAAAAGCTTGCACAAAAAGTAGTGGCTTTGAATCTATGCTTCAAATGGGGCAAGAATTTGTCATAAACTCCTAACAGACTCTACCCAGCCCAATAATACTAACAAAATCTTAATGAAAAAAAACTTTATTTTAGGTCCTTTGATTTTAGATACCCAGACTGGCAATATTCTGCTTATCTAGTCATAAGTATGCAGAAGAGTTATGTTAGAGAGACACACAATAAAGTTGCTGGCTTTTTTCTAGGACCCAGTGCATGATACCTGCCCAACTGCCTGAATAATTAAACATTTTGCAGCTGAAAAGAGCTGGTGAACATTGTATTGCAACATGCAGTTATCCCAGGAATGGCAAGGTCACTTTATTGTAATGTTGAAGAACTTGTAAGGCCAACATCTCTGGTTGAGAGCTGCAGGAAACTTCATGCTGGCATGTTTTCACTGAAAAATGACATGAACACTGACATAACTGGACTCAAGTTCTCTCTCCCTCTATGGCAGAAATGACGTTGTCTGAATCTTATGTATTTATATATTTATCTATATTTTTATCTATATCTATTGGGAGCACAGACTACCTCTACTGCAATTTTACTAAAAGACTGATCACACAGTGGGGAAACAGTCTTAGGCTACAGTTTTCTCTTCCAAACATACGGCCTGTTTGGACAGAAAGGTTAGGCACAATTAACTTCTTTCAGCCAGTAGTGCAGTTAAAGCAATCATTGCAATCATTCTGAAATAGCTTGAAGAAACAAAAGAGCACATACATATTGAAAATTGATTCTTGATGGTCTCTTTTGCACAGTTTTTGATATTTTACCAGAATACAGCTTCCACCCCCATGAAGGAGGTGACTTCTTCAATTCATAGATTGAATTGACATGCTTTTTCTTCCAGCTTTGCAAAACAATGCATTTAACTGACAGGAGCTGAAATCACAGTGGAGGGCTTATAAAACCTGAAATACTAAAATTACAATTTAATGAGAAACTGAGGAAGAAATACACATCAGGAATCCATTTTAAAACTTACAAATTAAATTCTTTAAAGATTTTTTTTTAATGAATGGTACAAAAAAGAACTAAAAAGTGAATTTGAAGTGAACCTTTATATATAACAAGGGAAGGGGAAAAAAGCTTGAAGAATTAGGAAGAGAAAAGGTTTTGTACCTGAAGAAATACGTTACTTAAAACTATATCCTGCACTCTTGAATCTTTAATTCTCTCTTCAAAATTACTTCCCAGATGACTTTTTCCGGTACAAATTCTCCTTAGTTGTGTCATCTTCCTACTTAATCAGCTCTGTTCCTTCCACTGTCCTTTAGCATTCACTTCCTTTCTTCACATGGGATGTCCCTGATTACTTCCAATACATAGCAAAACTCTGTGACTTGTACAAGCTTTCTATTTCACACCTCTACCCTTTCTGTCCACCCCCATGGATAATTGTCTTGTTCACTCTCTCACCATTTCAAATGACAGTTACTGCAGTCCTTTTCTCCAGCCCTAGCAATTTACCCAATAACTTCTTCCAGGATAATGAAGGGAAGATTCAGTTTCATAGCTTTTCTATTTGACTGTGTCATCTTTCTCCATACATCAGTAAAATATTATACTCTCTTTTATCCAGTTCTACATAATTCAGCTTTATTTCCCAGTATTTTAGCATTTGTTCCTTATCACATTTATTTGCTCTAATTCAACACTGAAGATCAACTCTTCCTGCTCATCAGACTTGCCCCATCATCCATTAGATAGATTTTTAGTAAGCGTCTCATGTTTTCTCCTCATTGCCTCGAACACTTGAAAGGAGCTCTCCAGAAACATTCACAAAGTAATCTTATTTTCTTTCCTCAAATCTCCCCTTAGCATCCTCTGTTCTCAAGATATCCTCAACCCAATGTTGTAACTATCTTCTGTCATGTGGAACAGCTAAGAGCTCTTCTGTGCTTCCCCCTCTGAACTTGTATGTTATTCAATGGCATAGACTCTATGTGCTTGGAACAGAGGTTGCATTTTTCTACACTATTTTAACATTGAAATCATGCTCTGTGACTACAATTGCTGTGTATTCACATGATAAAACAAACCTTGTGTTTTTTTTTTTTTTTTTTTTTGGCCCCTGAGATAAGAAATAATGCGAGGGAATTGTAATTAATACTCAACAGAAAAACTTGAGTGACACTTTCTGTTTACCAACATGTATTGCTAAGAAAGAACACAATTATGATTTCCCTATAGGTCAACCATATGCCAAGGTTTTGTTTTACAAGGTTTAATGAAGAAAAAACCTGATGTTGCAGCTCTTTCTGCCAAAAAAAGATTAATGGATTTAATGTGCTCCAGTGCTCCAAAAGCTAATGCAGTTTATTATGCTGAGGTACTCTTTAAAATAGGCATGGGATGAATCTATGATGGATATCTGTCTTCATGGTCATTTAAGTTACACTGAACCCACCTATGATCTTAGCAGATTGAAGACCTTAGTGTGACTATTACTATTACTTGTAAAGTATATAAGCACAGTAACACCAAGAGGTATGAGGTATCCTTAACGAGGTACATTTTGATGACGGAGTGATTGTGAGCAGCTCTCACATTCTTGAGTACTCAGAGGAAAGATGTCTGCTGTTCACCTAAACTGCAGACTGCAGCTCTGAAGTAAAAATATATGTAGAAAATTCCCATGTGCAATATAGTTTTCCTTGATGCCCAAGATCTCAAGAACTAGATGATAATTTAGTACTATTTTATCATGGATCAACTGGCTTTCTTGGTTCTGCTGAGTCTCTCAAATACATATTGATATATTTAATTGATATGTTTGATGATTGTTTAATATTGGTGGTGTGTCTGAAAACATTTTTTCTTGAAAGCTGAAGTCATTAACTTATAAATTGCCAGATATAGGGTATCTTATAAATCGCCAAAGAAACAAGAAGAAGGCACTAAATTTACAACAATGCTGACAATTGATCCTGCCTTTAGGCTTGTCCACTGAATACACCAGTCATGGCATTTCAGTATGTTAATGATACACAACTATGTGTGTATATAAATGTGTATACATGCCTATACCCAGGCAGGAATCAACCTGCACTTTTCTGTTTGGTTCTTACCCTAGAAAAATGTTCAGACAATACTAGAAGATGAGTCCTTATCTACCATGGGAAAGGGAGGTGGATATAGAGAAACTTTTACTTTTATTCACAACTTGCAAAATAAAAGTGATCGAAATGGGTAAAGTGGACAAATAATATTGAAGACAATTTCCATTCAGGGATCCAAAATCTAACACAAACAAAAGTCACTGCACAACAGTCACTTTGTAGCATCTCATTTCACTATTGAGTAGGGCCTCCTGACCTATGTCACTTCCTGAAGGCAGAGAGCAGCCAACAACCAGAGGAACAAGCTGGCATAAGGAACAAGAATTTGTTTCTTGAAAGCACTTCACCTTATGTAAGGGGCAGTATATTGACTAACTTCAGTGAAATCTAGAAACCAGGAATAGAGTCACGCTTTTGAAAAGAAGGACTTCCAGATTCATTAAACTGGGAACTTAGTGGGAACTGAGAGAAAAAAAGATCTTTAAATCATCCTTTCATATACTACCATATATCAGTCCCCAGAATATGTATGCCAAAGCACTCTTAAAAGACAGCTGTTTCTAAACAACTGCTTTTGTTCAATTATAAAATGCATGGATATGAGGGAAGGAATGATGGCCCTTAATGTGTAAAAGCAGTAGTATGGCTATATTAGCCCATACCACACCAGACTAAACACTAGGCATTTGATTTTCTCTACATATACCTTTGTTTTGAGCGTGTTATGTCTCTGAGCATAGAAAGAAAGTGGGTTTCCACAGAGTGCTCTGTGCTAACCCTGATGTACATGAGCACAGTTTTACAGGCATACGTTATCTAGAGGTTGTGCAGAATTGGCAGGATAAAAGAAAGTATATTTTTCTGAGATTTTGTGCCATTCTTGTCAATGAGAAGTGGTTCAAGAATATTCATCAAATCTGAAAGTCATTTTTTCCTAATGAAGAAAGAAGGACTATTGTATTTCTCTCAATGCAAATTACATGTAGATTTCGCAATACAAAATGTCACAAGTTTACATGGTTTAAGGATTTGTGGTAAAAATTATAGTTCTAGAATATCATCTGATAAAACTAAAGCCAGTTGTGCTGAACTGTTTCCGGATACTGTTGTAGTGTGTAATTAATATGTATTTTTATATTATGTATTTCTGTATTATATGGTTCTGTTACCCCCTGAAGTTGGAATGTTCTGTCAACCCCCCCTGCCCTTCTACAAATAGTTTGTCCTCTCCCTTCTCATTGGTTAAACTCCCCTATAAGAATCTGCACACAGGAAGTAGTTTCAGCTTTCCTTGGTTGCTTCCTTAAGCTTAGGACCCTCTGGGGAGCACGTTGCCTCCAGAGAGAAATAAACTTAAAATATTCACAACCAAGAAGAGCTGCCTGCATCTTCCTCATCCTCTGTTCACTGGCTTAACCCTCGAAGGCATAGCAAGGGGATACAGAGACCTTGCTGCCTTTAAGCACCTCTGAGCTGGACCTCTTGAGAACACGGAGGCTTTTTGCCTAGAGGTGCCCCCTCCTATCGCGTGCCCAGAGGCAGACTAAGCCCGGGCTGAAGGAGCTGGGGTTTGCTGAGGGGACGGTGATAGGATACAATACAGCAGCAGAGGTGCATGATCCCTCCACAATACAGCAATCCTTGAGAGTTATTCAGATGGAAAATAAAAAAAGAAAAATAGAAGACTCTGCTTGTCAATCACTATGCAAAGTTTATCAACCTATGCGAAGAGAATTAAAAAAAAAAGTCCAAATTGTCTTCTTTAGTATGGCCATAAATGAAAGTAAAGATAATATAAATATTAAAAAGAAAAGGAAGTATTTTTCCCTGAAATAATAATTCAAGCATGGAACCTAATATGGAATCTAACGATTTCTACTGTTTATTATAGTCAAACCCAAACTTTAGTCTAAACCAATTTAAAAAATAGTATGCTGTAGTTGCATGCATATTAATGAGTCAAGTTGGTGTGCAGCATCATTTGGTATGCAGAGCAAGATCATTGAAGCTGAGAATGAAACTTGATTACATATGAAAGCATCATAGCAGAAAGCAAAAAAACCAAACAACAAAACCATCCCAAAACTGCATAGAGCAAAGGCAATAAGCAAGCAAAAGGAATAAAAGGGAAGACAAGTAGGGTCCTGAAGGAAAAATAACAGGTCTATGGAAAAGGAAGTATATTTTACCTGTCGTCCTCTTTCCCTTCCTCAGCTTGGTCTTCTTGAGCTTTTTCATCATGCCCTGATTCTTTGATCTCCTCCTTATCACAATTCTCTGTCACCTCTTGCCCTTCCTCTTTATCATTAATTTCTTGCTCTTTTGCTTTTTCCTCCTCCTCCTCCTCCTCTTTTTCTTCTTCCTCAGGAAATACTTCATCTTGTTCATCCCCTTCCAGCCCTCCCTCTTTTTTTCCCTCTATATCCCTTGTCCTTCTGAAGTTCAATAAAAATTGAAAAAGGCATGCAAAAGGAAAAAAAGACAACAATAAATTAAAGTTAAGGTCATGGAGAAAAGCATGCATGAAGAAAGGAAATACAAAAGAAATTAAATAAAAACTAAAAGATGGAAACAGTCATAAGGTAAATCATGCTGGCGAAGAGTCCAGTCTACACTAGAGAGCCTTGGAACATTTTCCTAGGGCAGTGTATAAGTCCTTCAAATAAAACCTGCATGGGACTGCATCACATTTAGATATGTATACAGAACTGTGTGACAGATACAATGTGGTCCTAACAATGCTCATATAAGCAGATGCTTAAACCGTTTTTTCAAACACATAATTTTTCTCAAGAGGACAATTATATGAGAATTAGTATAGGTGATGGAGATGGGTTATACCTTCAAGAAAAATTATCTTTCATTTGTCAACCAAATGAAAACAAAAGCTCCTCTAAGTGCACACAGGGTGCAGGCAAAAAAAAGACTGTGTTTTGGTCACAGGCACACAATATACATCTCATTGAAGTAGCAGTTCAATGGTTGTACACTGACAGCTAAATTGGACTAGTGTAAGTATGAAATAAATTGAACTGCTCTGTGTATATGTTAAATAATACATCTATAAAAGTTCAGCAGCTCTATTTAAAAGGAAACTAAGATACCTCTGTTGGCAGAAATTTTCATGTTAAACTGTCTTTTCAGCCATATTAAGTTACAAAATGGTTTTCAGAAAGTGCAAATCTAAGTGTGTCTAATGCTTGCTGGCAGCATATGTTTGTTATTTTAGGGTATGTTAGATAACCCCAGCTAACTAAAGTTGGCTAAAAACGAATACCATGAAGACTTCAAAAAGCATTAGATGAAAAAGTAATTTAAACCAGTATTTTGGAAATTCTCCAAAAATTTCATTCTAAGCAAAATGTTAATTTCAAATACAAATATTGATAAGTGTTCAGTTACTCAAATTACACAGCTATAGCTGGCACTACAGCTCATTGTGCTCACCTTATTTTCTTGTTTCCCCTTGGACGTTCTGACTGGACAGACATGTAGCTTGTGCTGCTGAAACGTGAAGCGCTGCTTGTCCGTGACACAGCAGAGACATCACTGACATCGCTGTCCGAGGACTTGTTGGAAACATTGTCTGAGCCTCGATGAGGATCCCGCCCTGACCGATACTGCAAGAGGGAAGGGACAACGATATAGGTGTTGCCAGTGACATGCTACCACAAAATCAGCTATGGGTCTGCTCCCTGATGCTATCTAAACTGCTTTTGTCTCCAGATTGCTTGAACTTTTATAATGCAATTTTTAACTGATATAGAATATAAATTATGTCTTGGTTTCTATTAATTTTACTCTGCTTTGCTATCCCATTCAAGTTATTAGCTCCTCAGCTTCAACTATAGAGTGACTTGTATAAAACTTCCAGCACATCCAGAAGTTTCACAAAGCATGGCAAATATATCTAAACCATCACAGAATATTCTTAGCACAACTGTTTCACCAGTGCAGAAAGGAAAGCAGAGAGATTGGTGATTTGCCTGTGATTACTGAGCTCATGAGAGATTAAACACGAGACAGAATGTGCTGCATGCTATCTATAGAGTACGTGTCTCTTTTGTGGCCTAGCCTGTTTACAAGAACTTCTAACTGACAAATGTTAGGTTTTTTCCCCAAGTATCAAATCAAAAAACAAGTGATGCTGTAGCTGTGCAAACTGAACTGCTGGGCTGGGAACTCTGAAAGGATGGGACAGGACTAGAGATAATTTGTATGGAAAATGTACATGTGCCTCAGAAATTACAAAGAGATTACAAAGGTATTTGAGCTTGTTAACAGTATATACCAGAAATGGAACTGGCAGGTGACTAGTGATCAGCAATAAGCCCACACAACATAGTATTGTGCAGTTGTATTTAGGTTAGATCTGAGCAAAGTATGAAGGCTATTTATTCTTGTTACACATTAGCTCTAAATTAACGCTAACTGTGCCACTCTGCATTGCACTGTATAGAAATATAATAAATAGCAGAAAGATATTTTTCCCTCTCCTCCTCGTATAGACATTTCTGTGTATACAGAAATCTGATGGGCTACTACTGATAATCTTTTCAGGAGAATAGTACTGCAAGATGAATTGTCAGTGATCACCATGTAATTGTTTGGAAATAGTATAGAAAGATATGAAAAGCAGCACAGACAGGACTGAAAGAAAACAATGAGAGAAAACAACCTGCCTAACACACCAATGGTTTGTTGAACTCTTTGGGGTAGCAATGTCATACTTAGTCACCTGGAGAAAATGATTCATAATGTAAAGTGGCAGACCTCTGTAGTACTGCAGAAGAGAAGATTTGGATATAAGATTTGATCCTTTTTTTATAGTTTTAGAACTATCTTTCATGAAGTACACAGATCATTCATTCCTGTTCTCTTACAAGGAATGTTACACTGGGAAATATTCTGTAAGACTGCACAGTATCTAAATAGCATCTCAGAATAGCATTTCAGTGCCTATTCCTCATAAATTATTTTTCCACTTAGAAATATTAAGTTATTCTGCTCATTTTAAGACAGGGAAATGATATAAAAACAAGAAAAAATGCTCATGCAGGTTAAATTGTACACCTGCTGCAGTGAGTGACCAAGCACAGCCTGAATTCCACACTTACAAAAATCGTTGCACATTCTGTAGCTGGCTTCCTGATCTGTACTAATTTACAGTATTTGTGTTCAACAGCCACTCCAGTCCTTCCCAGCCTTTAAGTGTGAAGGTCCACTTAGCCACCCATCAACTCACAGAGTATCTCTGTGATTATAATGTTCAAAAGTTTTAATATTTACTGACTGGTTTTATTGATGCCATTAATGGTTTTGCTTGATAAAGAAGACAGTACATATTATAACTGATATATTTATTTGGGAACATAAAAGCGATGATTAAACAGATGTCCTGATCATCAGAGATAATGGAACATTATACCAGAAAAAATGAGTGTCCTTTTTCATCAAGTCCTTTTAAAGAGCAACTACTTAGCCCTTTAGAAAAGAAAAAAATAATTATGCCTAGTGAAATGTGTATATAGTGAATTGTAGCTATTTCGTTCCCCCCACCTCACCCCCCCGTGATAATTCTGCATTGAAGACAAAGTTGTGGGTGGAGTTTGTGTGGTTTTAGCCTAAAGCTTCCAAGGCTGGGAGTTACAGCCTGGTGTACTCGGCTACCACCACACACTATGGAAAGGCAACACAGGGCTGCCCTCAAGCCTTCAGCACAGGCCAAGACTTCCAGGCAGATGTAATTGCCATCCCAAGCCCTGTGCTGACAAGGACATACTGCCACTGGCTGCCACCAAGCTAATGTACAGCCAATACAGGAATGCCTATATGAACATCTGTCATACTGATAGTGGCTACTGACCCCAGGCCAGGCATGTCACAGGCATGACGGGCCTAATGTGGATCTCCTTTGGGGAAGTAAGATGGACCACAGTGTCAGATGTAAATCATTGATGGAATTGGAAATCACACTGCAATTAGGGGATAGATAATTACTTGTCATGATTCACAGAATAACAGACTTCAACCTGCAGATCCCACACTGAGCTTGCCCAGCAGTCCACGGTAATGAGCCCTTCTGAATTAAATACTTGCAAGCAACACGAAGTGGCAAATGGTATCAGTGTTGCACAAAGTTATTCTAAAGAGTCATTCTGCAGCACATAAAGTTTCAAAAACCAATGATTTTGATTTTCTCTGTCTCATTTCCACACCTGGAGAACATCAGTTCTTAAAATACATTTTTTCACAACAATGTGCAGTACATAAAATATCAGACGTTTCCATAAATGAAACAACCTTATTGTGCACTTTTTTTAAAGCAAATGCAACAGTAATAATCTAGTGATATATATACTGAAGATTGAGAATTGCTTTGGCAAGAAAAGTAACTTAAAAGTACATATTTCAGAAATATAATGTGGAAAAAGTCATCAAATCATTACCTTGAGCCTTTTTTTCTCAGTTGTATGTAGAGGTACTTCCCATCAAATGTTTTTAATTGGGTCAGATGACACAGAAATATTATTTGACCCTTACAGCTTCAGGATGTTTTAGGTTGAAAATTGGGAAAGTTAATTGATTCTTTTCTAAGATCTGAATGTCTGAATATACAATATTTTTTTTTAAAGGCTTTATTTATACAATATCTGAGTTACCATCTTACCACCTGCTACCTGCCGGCCAAAAGTAACATCCAGCAGAGTGAAATTAAATTGTCTTTCTTGCTGGACAAAGCTCAGATATCTCATATTCATTCAATAACTATGTTCCAAATCACTCTTTATTCTGCTGATAAGGTCTACTTTTGATCTGATATCTGATATAATTTTGTTTAGGAAATGGATTACAACAGTGCTGTACATAATGTAATTATTGCATTTTAGTGTTTCAGTAACTGCAGCATGGAAGAATAAAGGAACCATACTGCTTGTCTTGACAGAAGCCATGCTGGAATTTAATTTCTGCATTTGTTTCTTAAACTGCAATGCTATATAAGGCAGTTTCTGAAGCGCTCCTTTGTTGCCTGCCTCAAAAGTAAAATGGCACATTCATTGTGCAAATACTGATTTCTAGAAAGTACTCCGGTTTTTTATGTCATATAATCTGATTGTAAAATGCAACAATTTTTTCAGTTTTGTGCTATTGCTTTTTCAGTTTTAGTGTGGCTACAGTTGCCCCAAGGCATCACATCTTCCTATATTTCACATTTTTCCTTGCTTTCTTTCTCCAAATATCACCTTTTTTTCTAAATGTCACCAACTGTATGACAAGATCAACTATTGGACTGAAAAGGTAATTTTTAACTAAGTGCCATCCACATCTGAAACACTGATACCATTTCCCATCCCACTCCACTGCCCTCCCCATGTACCGTAACGTAGGATTTGGCCCGTCTGCACACACACAGCCAGGGAACTGCAGCCTCCATGGCTGGATCCAGGCTGCAGCAGCACCACAGGTTTGGCTCATCAGCTCCAGCAGCCACCCCATGTGCTCCCATTTCCCTCAGAAGAAAACATGGGTGCAAGGACAGTACAGGAGCCTCATAGTTCCCCTGATATGGACTATAAGGAGGTCCAAGCTGTGGTGACATGTACCTGCCCATTAAAAAGGTTCTTTTAAATTCTTTTTTGGTTTTTATATACCAGCCACAGCAATAGGAAAATTATCTGCTGACATTCCCCGTGCTGAAAATATAGCCTCTTTTGTTGGAATAAGGTTACATTTTCATTTCCAATCCAATCAAAACTCGTATAATATAGGCAGCATTCTGGATTTTAGGACCCATAAAGCAATAATGGCAGCCAGAATCTTCAAGCTGTTTCAACAATAGAAAGTCTGCTGCAAGCAGAGGGGTTAATTAAAAGTAACTTTTGTATTTTTAATAGTAAGATGATTTTGTCTTCTTTTCCTGTCTTGAAGAATGAGAAAAATTGCATTATTATGGAGTCTATCAGATAAGTTCTAAAGTTTCTAAAATAATTTTCCTCTACATTAGTAAAATAAACAGCTGGAGACCTTAACAAAAGGGTAGCTATGTGTTAGTGCCTATGCCTGCAAGAGATTACTGTCCCATAGTGATGAATTCATGATTATTAAAGCTGAAAAACAAATACCTGCTCTACTTCCTAATAAAACAACCTCTGCAAACATTTTTACCTCTTTGTGAACTATCAGTATGTCATAGAGACATACTGATGGGGTCTGACAGGCCACATAGAGCTACAACTCCTCTGATACCGATGCTCTTATTTCTGCAAAGAAACTGCTTTGGAACATCTAATTCAAAGGGAATTTTAAAGTGTTTCATGTTGCTTTAATCTATTGTTACCAGTCTTCCATCTTGGACTATATAGTCATACAGTTGTCCAGGCAAATGAAATCGTCAGTGATTTCTGTCTATTTTATTATCTTTCCTCTTTTTTTTTTTTTTTTTAATAGTCTACTTATCAGTTTTTATTTGCCATCATTTACATAGTGACATGCAAATCTGGTCAATGTTTTTACTGATCAAAGTAGTGGAAAGATGTTTCAGACAATTGTCCATTGGGCTTCTACTAGAAGATTAAAAAACTGTTCTGTACTATTTCAATAGTTCTTTGCCTCACTGACAAAAGCTCTCAAGCAGCCAGAGCACAGCAATTGTATGAAATGTTCTATAATTTCAAATGTAGCTTTCAGTGCATGTTCTTAGCCTCAAAGGCATTGCAAATTTTAGTTACCACACATCAATTGAACGAATGCTATTTAATTGTTCAATTCTTTCTAAAACCCTTGTTAATGGCTGCCTAATGAAGTCTGCCATAAAACCACAATCAAATACTTAGTAATAACTAAAACAATAACATTACATTTACAGAAAACAAAAAAATCAGAAATATTTTTACAAAATACCATATACAAATGAATATATATAAAGAATATACGTTCATGTGCAGCTTGCATAGACACAAACCCAAGATGAAGGCTATGATGAATCTGCCTTTCCATGTAATTCATACTTAGCCAACTCAATAATATGTGTTTAAATTTGTCATTCCTGTCAGGATCCACCAAGGCAATTGAGGTACAGCTACCAGGTCTGCCTCTGCCAGCCCTGCTTTAGCTATCACATGGCATACAGGTGCCCCTTGGGAGATTTGAGGACTACTGCTGAGGAGATTAATTCTTGAACTGCTCTTTTATGAGCTCCACAGTTGCCTTGAGCTTCTCAATAAGGAATTGCAGCCAGTCCTGCCTTAGACTCATTCTTGGCTGCCGATCCTGTCTTCTGCTTTGTAGTCCTGAATCCTATCCCATCTTCTTAATTTTTATTTCTAATTCTTGAATCCTGCTTTTTTACCCCAATATTTTGCTTGTGATGAGTCCCATTGGCACTGTTCCAACTCTGTTCTCCAGAACTGTTCCAACCCTCAGCCAGTTCTTGCTTTGTATTAAGCACTCTTTCATCTCCCGAGCCTGGCCCTATTGCAATGCTCTTGGCATTCTTGTCTTGCATTAACATAAAGGAGAGAGGTACACATGGTGTTTTTACTTTGTGTTTTTATTTACTGGACCAGTAAATCTAGCTGGATGTACAGTGGCTCTCTGTATATCCATTCCTCACTCCCATTCCTTATTCAACATAATTCTTTTTCCTCCTTATTCTGAACATTCCAATCCAATTCTACCCTGAATAAAAGGAACTGACTGTAACCTGATTTGCAAAACCCACCTTCTAAACCATTCTAATTTCCAATAAATTACGCCGCAAATTAAAACGTCTGCAAAAAGGAATATCCATATTTCTATTGAATGTGCGAAAAAACCTACTTCCAAAGTTCTCACATTCTCAGTTCCCTTTGTGGTTTGGCGCTATCTATTTATCAATTTCACTAACCAGTGCTCACATACGCTGTCTTACAAAGGAGTTCCTAATACCTGATTTCACTATGGGACTAAGCCATATTGCAAACAGCATCCTGCTCCTAAATTAGTTAAGGAAAACTGAACAATGAGAAAGATTGAGTGAGTCAACAGTGTGCCTTGGCAGCAAAGGGAAATCTTGGTTGTATTGACTTGAATATAATGAGTAGATCAAGAGTGATTATCCCCCTTTACTCAGCAGTCATTAGCCCCATCTAGAATATTGTAACCAGTTTTGAGACTCAAAGTACAACAATGACATCAATAAACTAGACTGAGTTTATTGGAAGGCCACCGAGATGGCTGAGGAAGCTGGG
Source organism: Calyptomena viridis (assembly GCA_013390005.1). Lineage (NCBI taxonomy): Eukaryota > Metazoa > Chordata > Aves > Passeriformes > Eurylaimidae > Calyptomena > Calyptomena viridis. Next base: position 132,255 of record WEIV01015701.1, read on the forward strand.
CTTGCTCTGCCTGAGCAGTGATGGCTATGGGAGTACCTAACAGCAGTTTATCACACCATACTGGGGAGTATGGTTTATCATGGCCAAGCAGGTGTCTCATAATATCTCATCAAAATTTACTACTCATAGAGAAAGCTTCTATATCAAATAATCAAATAATTGAACAGGAGATTGGGACATGATATTTCATAGTACCAAGAGGCTACACGACTGAGTCTTTTGGCGGTATGCCTCATGCACTACATAATGAAAAATCTTCTTTAAAAGTGAAGATAATTACTTTCTATTATCTACCAAGGTAAGTGAGATTTTTAAGAGTTTTCGCAGCTTGAATAGTAAAGTAGGATGATCTTTTACATGGTATTAGTTGATTCCGACAGATTAAATGAGGCAAAAGGGAGATGCAAGTAAAGCATACAGCTAGGGCAAAACAGCTATAATTGACTATATAAATTGCAAGAAATAGAAAATCTCCTGTGTCCTGTGGATGGACTTCACCTTGTTATAAGATCTGATGATTCCAACATGCCTTAACAAGATATGGGTGAACTACAGAATACTTTCCTGTAAACAGAATATTCCCAAAAGTGTTTTGAAAAAAATCTAAGATCTTGAAGAAATGTGAGTCTACCTAATATGAAGGCAAATAAATAAGAACCCTTTAAAATGAGAATTAAGAGTAGGAGGATATCCAACAAACAGTCCCCCCTTTCTGACATTAAAGTAGTTTAGAAAAGCAAAATGGAAAATAAAACAAAGCTCTAAGATTTATTTGAAACATTTGCCATCCAAATTTCCTTTCATACTGCTGATCTCCTGAATTTTAATTGCTATTTAAAACAGGACAAAGACAGTCACCAAGTTTTACTTTAGAGAAACGGGTCCACAGTCTGGCTATGTGATGGCAGGTAATAAACTCTGATGTACATCTCAAACTCATCAGTATCTTTTGACTACCATACGTTAACTTCTTGACTGTTTTATACAGAAGTAAGAAAATCTATTTAAAATAGATACCAGCAATTCTTTATCAATCTAGAACACTCTGTCATGTGTCTTGAAGATGCATCATCATGGACACCATTCATGTCAAAACTCTGAGCTGTTCAAGTCAAGCTAGTTATAAAAACAGAGTTGTCCAGGGCTTGTCAATTTACTGTGAAATTGCATTTAACGGTATCTCCAGTGCTTTATTTCCTGTTGAAATTCAGCATGTTTGTAGGACAAACTACTGAGCCCACAGTTAACTCACTTGTTCAATGGTTTCAGTGATAGTTCTCTCTTTTTCCTGCTCCGTTTTGTTCTTCAAATTCTAGTACACCCTATTTACACTGGATAAACTGAATCAAAGCATTCTTCCTGTATTTATGTACCTCAAGTGGTTCACATGCCTTTCTGTTATCACTGCACTCAAAATCTTGCACTTGATACAGTCCTGCCATCCAGTCAACAGCTTATTTTTTAAAGAGAATAACAAGGTAGGTGTTGTGGTTGTTATTGTACAGTTTCTCTGTAAAAGAAATTCTCTTTTGTCACTGATTGTTCTACCTAATTTGGGCTTGTTTGAGATGTTACTTTGGAAATGCAAGCTAGAAAATCAAAAAATATGTATTATATTCATATTTTTTATTCATTAACCTGAACTTAAAACTGCACTTCCATAATGTGTTTTCAGTCCTTGAGTCTCATGAAAACACAAATTAAAAAAAAAAAAATGGTAGGGTAACCATCTTTTCTTATCACAGAGTTGCTGTATCATTACACTTCATTTTACCTCAAAAGCCTATTAAGTATTTCAGCATACCTTGCTTGAGAACAGAGATATGAACTCTCTCCTTAATCTTATTCTCGCTATGTAACAGTTAAATATGCCTTTCACCAAATTTGTCCTGGTACACAGCACCTTCAAAGGAATTCATGCTGAAGAGAACAGCTGGATTGACACATGGCCATCTGGTGAGTGCTTATTCCTGTAAGCAGAAGTGCCTAAGGACACAATTGCTCAGGAACAGGTTATAAATACATCTTTACATATTTATGATTCTACTTTTTAAGTCCTTAAGTCCACAGATATCAGAGGATAGCCTCCAAAATCAAGCATGATTTGAAGGGACATCACATAATTAATTTTCTTAATCTCTTGTTTTCACTGATTATTAGGACATATCTTGCAAAATCCCCACATAATAAGAAATATAGGAGCTCTGCTGATAAATTTTCTGCAAATTTTCTGCTTATTCCTGTTTGGCTAAAGGAGCAACAAATCTGCAAGATACAGATAACACCATGTCCTCCACTGACAACTTAAACTGCTTAGAAAACATTATTTTCCCTGAAACATATTTTCTCAACAACTTTACCCTTGTTATGTTGCAACTAGCAGAAAAAAGACTTCAGGGAGATCCTGCAGGCGAAATGCTTCTACAGATCTGAAAAACTGAACTCTCTCTTTCTCTTCAGTCATTGTGCTTCAGTTCTCAAAGAGGGAGTAATTAGAAAACATGTATTGCTTATGTCTCTCCTGTCTCATTGTAAATGCTATATTGATTTTCATTTACAGATGTTTCCTTAGCATAGTATTAGCATAGCATTTCCCAAATTAACGTGACTAGAAACTAGCTAAAATGAGAGAAAGGAAACATTTTATACTGCCTCCTAAACATCACTCAAGTTACTTTTTTACAATTCTTGAAACTGAAAGTTACCCTGTTAGCCAGAAATGAATTTACATTATCACCTCTTAGATAAAGATTACAGTGTTTTGAACTCTGTTTTCCGAAAATCATATTCTATGTAAAGTGTAGATGTTACTAATTAGCTAGTTTTTTCAGACTAAACTGCAGAATTATGCAAATCATAATAGCTTTTTATGTGACTGCACATGTCACTAGAGAAAACAGAAACAGAATTATGCATCCTAATTTTCTGAAAATAATCCAAGATGCTCTATATGATGCAACAAATATAACATCCTTTAAAGATTTTACACAGTCTGAAGAAAAAAGATATATCAGGTAAATTTTACTGTGATAAAACAAGCTGAACTTCAGGACAAAATTGCTTATGTTTGCCTCTATGATACACTAATTTTTTTCTCAACATAAGCTGACTGGAAGCACAATTTCCAAACTTCTCTTCATTGTGATACTTGAGATCATTAGATGAAATATATAGAGAGAGAGATGTGTGTATATATATATTCAAGATAAAAACCTACAACAAGGTGCTCTTTTATTGAAATAAAAAAAAAATAGAGATTTTGTTCATGCAACTTATTCAAAATTTCATTAAAATTATGTTTTGTACTCTAGAAATAATAATATAGAAAAAGTTTGCTTAATAAGTACTCTTTGCATTACAAAAGCGAACAGTTTATCATTACTCTGTTGAGAAGCAAGGATTGAATTTTCATAACTGCCTTTTTTTTTTCCTTGTTATTTCATGTTAGAATTCACTGATTCCAGACTGTCAGTGAAATCTCTGGTAAAACAATGATGTATATCTGCAGAAGGAGGATAATATTCCTTTTTATGTATTACTAAAAAATTATTACATTGCCTAATCCTAAACAATATTAGTTCTTGTAAGCAAAGACTTCCCAGAAATGACAGTCAAAATACCATAGGTTAGAAAGGACACCGAGATAATTTCATGTTTTAGTAACATTCCCACTAGAATTGTTGCTGAAGACATTAAGGCTTTATAAAAATCCTCCCTATGCTCAGACTCCAAGGTACTTGAATTAGCTTCATTCCTTACTTGGATTAGCTTCATTGTGCAGAGCCACCTGTTTTCAGAATAATGGTGGTGTGCTGCATCTCCTCAAATCCTTCATATGAACTACTTGCAGTACAGATACTCAAAGTCACGGTTATATTCATGAAAATTAACTGTAAGAGATCATGCAATTAAGATATTTAAAAAAAAAAATCAAACCCCCACAAAGCCTTGAGGAAATCTGTTAGACATACGTAGCTTTCCTTCTTGCATGACAGCTGGCAAAAATCTCACAAAACCACAAGCGTGTTGTTTGGCAAAAGGTTTTCACTGATAATTTTGGGGTTGCTATCAAAAAAAATCAACCCACCGAATAAAGAAAAGCACTCCCAGAGATGAAGAAAACACCCACACTGCTAAAATTACTTCACTGGCCTCACCATTATAGTCAGAATTACAAATGATAACAGTAAACTCTGGACAAATCCTTCATCTAAGGTATGCCCAGCTGAACATCCTCAAGCTGCTGCAGTACAGGAGAGCTGGGCGGGGCAGGAGGTGTGAGAGGTGAGGGGCCAGTCAGCTCAAAGTCACTCCTGCCTCAAAGTCTGATAGTATTTGGTGCCTTCTGAACCATCCCCTGTGAAGAAGACAGAAAAAGGTTCTGCTTCTTCAGCCTGGAGAAGGCTCCAGGGAGACCTTATAGCAGACTCAAGTACCTAAAGGGGGCCTACAAGAAAGCTGGACAGGGATTTTTTTACACGAATCTGTAGTAATAGGACAAGCTTTTCCCTGAGAGTGTAGCTTTAGATATAAGAAGGAAATTCTTTACTGCAAGGCTAGTGATGCACTGGAACAGATAGCCCAGAGAAACTGGGGATGCCCCATTCCTGGAAGTGTTTAAGGCCAGGCTTGATGGAGCTTGGAGCAGCCTGATCTAGTGGACCCCCATGGCAGCGGTTGGAAGTAGATGATCTTTAAGGTCCTTTTCAACCCAAACCATTCTACAGTTCTATGATTCTAAGATTCATTTAGAATCCTACACATTTAAGCAGGCTCCATGCACACCCTGCAAGGAGGTCTGTCCTTTCTTTGATGTTTCAAGATCAATAGCCTAGCACATTGATCTACCAAATGGAGCCACTGCTCTACCTTTTTTTATATTTCAAATGTGAATAATATTCTCTTTGCATCTACTGTGCCTCTGGCACAGGATTCAGTAGCACAAACTACAGTCCAATGTGATATATGTTATCACAGATTATTATTCTTACTTCTTAGATCTCCCTGACTGTTGCAGCAGTTCAATTAAATTCATATAGTCTTTATTTTTGAATGTCACACTTTGGCACCCAGATATTTAGTACGTATTTCCCAGTTAATTTTGTTCTTGTTTTCTGTAGATTGCTTCATTTATTATCAGCATGACATCAGTTTCAGAACAACTCAGATAATTAATTCAAGCATAGTCACACTATTTGTCATTCGTTAAATGTTACCCAATCAATGTTACAGCTTAAATGCAGATAAAAACCGTGAGCAGAAATAATTGAGTTTTCTATGAAAACCTCTGAACCTAAAGACTAACAGTTTAACAATTCGTTTGACTATACAAAGAAGTTTTGAAAGGAAAATATCTTCTATTATAAAAAGGATAAAAGGATTTCAGATAAATTGCAGTGATTGCTCTGGCTGGAAATTGATCAAAACATCACTCAGGTGATTTTAAAATGTGATTGTTAATGGAATGATTACAATATTCAACTGAATCTGGCTTTGATAGAAATCTTTGATATATGTTTTGCTGTACATTTATGTATATGTGTTTGATAAAGCAATTTTTTCTTGAAAATACTTGCTTTTTGCAAAAGAATATTTAACTCATTGCTGTAACAGTAAAACAAGAATTTGTGTTGGGTTTAGGGGTTTTTGTGGTTTTTCTAATGGAAAAACATAATTTTCTGCTATTGGGAACTCCTTTTTCCGATAGACTCCAATAACTAATGAAAATTCAGAGCCAAAGTAAACTGATGGTTTTGGTTTTTTACTTTACAGAGTCAGTTTTCTCTTTGAGATTCATTGTAAAATTATAAGGTGCTTTAACAACATTCTATAACATAGTTAAGATCTGCTTTCTAAACATATGATTAGTAATAGAAGCTTACACCAAAACTAAGAAAATGGGTGACAATAGAAAGTGATAACAGAAAGACAGCTAGAATCAGTCTATTTTCAGATATTTATATTTTAGCCAAAATCATCATATGTGAATGCAGTATTTTTCTTAACTATAGTATTACATTTAAAAATACCCTACATTTCTAATAGAGACATGGATAATCAAGATTAAAAAAAATAGAAAATTAGCAAAGCCAAAATAAAGAGATTTTGAATTAAATTAAAAAAAAAAAACAGGAACAAATATTTTCTGAAAATTTCCACATCTTTGACTAAAAAAGAAAATACTAGAAATCACAGGAATCCAATCTACATTCAAAGTCACTGAGTGACTTTTAACACATTGGCAATATACAGTTTAACAAAAATAGAAATTAAAGGAGAGATATTTTCTACATTACCATGTGTATAAAGCTCAATTCTAAAAATCTGAATTTATTTCATCTAGTTATATTCTTATGTCTTATAACTGAACTTTAAATCTTGTACTGATAGGAACTAGAACTTCAGCAATTTATTCCACAAACTATTTACAATATGCAATAAAATACTTGATTGAAAATATAAATGCTATCAGCACTACGGGCCAGAGAGACTCTCTGCATTGACTAGTAAAATTCCTTACACATCACACATGAACATGATTGATCAGGTAACCTGAGCACTCACAGGCCGGTGGGAGTGACACAACCTGTCATTCCAGACCAGACAGCTGGTTGAGCCCTCAAGTTTCTGGCCCAAAAGTACGAATACAGCTTTGTTCATAGGAAAGCACAAAAGCCATGGAACAGGCAATAACTAAAACATTTTCTCACTCGGGAAATTCTTTGTTAGTCTAATTGGTGTTTGGGTTAATTCCTGAAGCAAACAGCTTATTAGTGTGTAGATCAGCACGGGGAAGATGAAGGGATGCTATAAAACTACAGACAGATATTTCCATTTATAAGCCTATCAAATTCTACTGATTAGGCCCTTAGTTGTACAGGTATTTTATAGAAATTCATTACATTGAATATTTGTGTGTGGTCTTATCCATGCTAGTTTTTGCCTTCTTAATTATTCTTCAACATGGCTCCATTCTAATTATTTTGTCTTTCCAAGTTTTATCCAGATATTTAAAATTTTAAAATTTAAACTGGTATGTTAAATAGAAACATACACACAAAAATTTATGAACTTTATCGAGGGAATATGGATATCTACCATAGCCTCCATTTTGTATTCAATATTTTGAATACTTTTAATTACATCCTTAACAACAGAAGTTGTAAGAAACAATTATAGGATCAAAGAGGTATATACATAATTACTATAAATTATCAAATTACTACTGGGCATATCATGATCTTCCCAGAACTCCCAAATTCTAGAACAATTGCCAATATAAACTCAATATAAATCAAATACAGCTTATATATAGTAAAATATCAAAGATCTCAACGTCACTTTAGCTTGAACGTTTGTTCAACTCCACAAGGGTTTCAAGAAGAAAAGTCACAAGTGCTTCTGCTAGCAATCTTTGCTGCTGTGTTTACTGCTCTGCTTTGATATTTAAAGAGGAGACAAGGGCATTCTCAAAACACTATCAAATCAAATATTTCATTCAACAGCATAGATCAGAGGATACCACATGTAGCTGTACCAATGACACAACTACTTACTGCAGGTTTCAGAGGAAAAAGGCAGCTCTTGGACACTTTTGCACTTTTGCACCAAGACTGAGAATTAAGATCTGCTTCTGAGGTATTCAAATTCAGCCTCTTCCACCTTCAGTGTTAGAGCTCTTACCTTTTGCACATTCTTTCACACAGGTAACCCATAAGGTGGTACTTGATTCATTGCTGAATCAAAGTGTCTGAGTCTGAAGAACTGCAGCTGTTCAGTGTCTGCATGCTCCAAGAGCATTTCAGCTGCACCTACACTACTCAAATACACTGAGCACATGCTTGACTCTTCTTTTCCAGTTTAATTTGTCTTGGTCTTGTTATCACAAAGTAGTGATAACTGGATTTCTCTGCCTTTTTGTAGGTCATTATTTTCTCCTAATAAAGCAAATAAAATCAGTCTCAAGATACTTTGAGGTTTCAATGTGTGTCAGATAGTTGCAGTTTCTGGTTTAGATTTGTTCGCAAAAAAAGCCATAGTTTTTCACTATTCTAACTCTTACATAAATCCAGTCCCCTTAAGTTTGACATTTTGTGCTTTTAGTGATTCAGACCTTTTTGTAGTGGCTAACTTAGCCTGAGTTGATGGAATTCTCTCTTGATTCTGCACTGATTTCACAATGATTGTAAACACTCCTAAGACTTCACATAAAGGAAGTATCTTTTTTTTTCTCAACAGCAACAAAGCTTTTCAACTCTCCTCAGCTAATCCACTGGGCTCATTCTAGTCATGGGGCAAGGAGAAAGGAATGGCATGATTTCTCATATTCTTCATCCTTCATTTGTCAGCAAGCATTCCAGAATCTGAGCAGTGGTGGGAATGGCCAGGGGAAGGAATTACTCACCAAATACAGCACTATCAATTTGCTTGCCAGAAGAGCCAATGGGAGGAGTACCAAGCAACAAGCATAGCATAAAGGTTCAGAGAGGTTTGATGAGGCACTTTGGGAACTAACTTCAAAAGCCAGTTCAACTAAATGTGAACAATGTGAATCTAGCATGCAGCTCACTCAGCTCCCATCCCAGCCCTTCCCTCTTCGCAGTGCATCTTCCTTAAACAAAATTTAAAACTGGGAAGCTTATTTTTTAGGCAAAACAATAAACCAGGCGTAGATAGATCCTTGGGTAAAATTACACAAATCAGGCTAGTGTTGTGGACGCACAGTATGGTAAATAGCTAATTTTGTCTCTGGTATAATATTGTTATTCTACTGTGCTTTTTTTCTGTATTTCCAGAATTCAGGTTTTCCTGCGTATCAGCTTGTAGCAGCACTGCAATTCAGACTTCAGTATATATCTTATTTAGTACAAGTCTACTAGTACTCAATAAGCAGAAATAAATTGTTGTTTCAATACCAGAAATTAATATACTTAATCCTTAGTGCCTAGAATGCTTTTCCTCCCATGTCTGCTTAAATATCATATGAAAATAGATATATTGCTTGCTTTCTCTATGTCTATCCTGAAATCATACTTCATCAGCTTCTGAAAGAAGTTATTTAAGGAAGTAATTCTTTTACACCTCATATTACCTGCCAAACTAAAGTATACAAAGTATTTTAGAAGCAGGATAATTATTGTTCCAAAAATAACAAGGCATGTAGAAGAATAATAAAAATAAAATCTGCAATTTTATGAATCATGTGGAAAAAACATAAGGGGAAATCAATTTTATATTTCAGCAGCTTCTAAGAATACCATGGTCTGGAAATAAACTTTTCTTACAAGCTTCTTAATGTATGATTATGCACCACAGAAGAGTATGTACCTTCCTCTAAAGCCTCTAGTACTGACTTCTAGACGTAGAACAAAGCTAGAGAGGTATAATACAGGATGCTTATTTTAATATTTTAATATTTAATGCAACTTCTACTTTTATAGTCTTTTCCAGCAAGGAAGGATATTTTTTCTTAACTCAAAGAAATTATGAGGGACATATAGTTGCTGTTGACTTCCATTTAAACGAAGAAATAGAACAGAAAGGTAAAAGAAAATTCCATGTGCTAGCTTTCCTGAATGTGGCTTAATGTCTACTTAATGACATTTTTCTTGGGCATGGCATGCTTGACTGTCTACTTGTGCTAGCTGACAGATTTAAAAAAGCAAAGTCACTGTATACAGTACAGAACATGAGATTTCAGTCAGCATTTCGCATATGTGTTTCAGTTCATGATTCCAGAAGAATTTTTGTAGAAACCAGATAGATAAGTTGTACTTACTAATTTTCTGTCTCTAGATAGTATAGGAACTTAATTAAGTGGAATTGAAGCAGTAGTAGTAAAAGAGTGAAGACAGAACTCATACAGCTTATGAGAGTCATGATTCTCATATAGCTTTAAAACTACACAATTTTAAGAATGCATTTTGAATTAACACATATACGTGAATATTCAGTGTCTAGTTCCACAAGTTCATTGATAGAATAAATAACTCATTTTCAAGTACTGAAACTACACTTTGGCAGAAGAGTAAATTAACTGTTTATTTCTGGAGACATTTTGTTTGATGTGTGCAATAAACAAATCACCATATTCATAAAATAATTCCATTTATAATTTTCCTCTTTAATACATTCCAATAATACTGAAGGTAAAATTTTAATTAAAAAGATAAAAGATGTATAGTGAGGCTCAATAGTATGGTGTAGGTGAAATGGAAAAACAAGAGTAGTAAATACTTCCTTAGGTAGGTATATTCTATCCAGCTCCATCACATAAGAACCCATTTACTCCACACCAGTCCTACTTCTGACTCAAATTTCAGTCAAGCATTGAGGGAGCAGGAAATCAGCAGATTAAGTCTGGTTATACATACAATACATAAAGTCATATTCGTGTAGTACATACAATCACAACACTTACGATAAAGTCTGCTCACAGTATTATGCTCATCTCTAAGAGGTAACACCTTTCAAAGCCGACAATATAGAAACACATGACAATAATTTTGCCATTGGTGTCAAAATAAACATCTAAACATGAAGTATACCAAGTCCCTACGACATGTTAGTAAACAGTCCTTTGCCTTGTGCGTTTGTAGAAACCCAAATAATCATGCAGCACATCTACAGAGTTTTAAAGTATTTTAACCTATTTTCACACTTTTGTTTTTGTTTTGTCAATTCTAACTATTCTCAATAATAGGGTTTTACATTTTGAAATGGGCTGTGTTAAAGCTCTTCTTCTATTTTTCCACAGTGAAATGTATATTCTAGAAGATAATTATAACAACTGTAATAGTCTACATTATCTGCAAAACTAATAATACTTAATAGATTTGGTGATTTATTTGCCTTCAAATATTAAATGTCTCATTTAACAGCAGCTTTTCCAATTCTGGGAGCGAGGAACTACATCCTGGAAATAAAAGTCTAAAACAGACTTCTCTTCCTCAGCCAGCTTTTATAGGTCAGAAGTCTCATGTTTTCCACTTACAGTCTGACCTCAATTAATGAAGTCTTTTAGAGGACACTAAATTATTTTTGCATAATAGAAGTTTAAATTGAAAATATCTTGATTATTTTAATTAACACACTCTATATGACATGACCCTGTTCCAGATAGCACAAAATTTTTGATAATATATTTAAGGTTATACTACTACATAGAGATTCAGGTTCTTGGCACAGCTGGGGTGAAAGCTTTTGTGGGTGTATAAAATACCTTTTGAAGCACTAAACTACCATTACTAAACTAAGTAACACTGCACCTTCCAGTTTTCAATAGAAGGTGCAGTTCAACTCTCTGTTCAACTATATGGAAGCCATGAATAAGTTTCAATAGCTCTCTTTCTATCTATCACTCAATAAATATCTTTTTTATGCTTTTTGGAGTTTTTAAATCATGGAACTATTTGTTCATTCCAATCAATAATTACACTGCCTCTTTCATTTGCTTTAACTTATCTTCCTTAAATTTTAAAAAGCAAGAACATTGTGTGTTAAGGGTTTTGCTGAATATTTTCAAAAAATTTATTATAGACACAAGAAACTTTTACTGAAGAAAAAACCTGCCACTCATCTATTACTTTTTAACAGGATGTTGGATATTCAGTTTAGCATATTTTGTTGCTTTTCAAAACAAAACTCCCTTGCCTTTGAATGATAATCTTGTTCCAGCCTGGAATCTGATCCTGCTACCTGTTTGTACTTGTTCATTTTCATTTGGCGATTCCTTTCTTCTACATCCACTGCACCTGTTGAGTGAAAAAAAATAAAACAAATAAATACACAAGCAGTCCTCAATTCCATGGTTAAAATTATGCTCATGGAAGTTTTAACAGAAAGAGATGAAATTTGATTTACTTAAATTCTGTGTATATAATTTTAGTTATGAATCACAATTTTGCAGAAAACTAAAAAGTTGTAACAGGAGGAAAACTGCAGATAAGTATTTCAGCAGAATCTTAGTAAGTGCTGTATTATCTACACAATTCAAATGAAACCAACTTTGTGGAAGAATCAACATAAATGGAACACAATATTTCCACAGAATATAATCATACTATTTCAAAAATATTCAATGAAATTGAGTCTTTCATTTAATAAAAAGGAATGCAAAGACAACTTGCTTATTTTGGGTGCAGATCCTTATTCTGCACTTACTGTAGTGTGACACACCATATTACTAATGAAGTAACAACCAGAGGCTAGCAGACCTTCTGTTCAGCTAGTATGCTCAAAACAATTTAAAGACATCTAAAGGAATCTGAAAGAGCCACCTAGTGGCATCACTGTATTACATTGTATTGACACACAACTTCAAGAACAATTTCAAGATTCACTCTTCTTGGATCAAATACATTATCAGTTTCAGTCAGGGATGGGTCTTTACTACATGACTCAGGCAGCAGCTGATTTCAACCAGCTGGGACTGTAATACCACAGTTTACTATGTAAAATAATAAGGAAATAAGTGCCAAAACTGAGGTGGAAGACTGAGAAATAGAAAAATCAGAGGTAGACAACAGCTCAGAAAAGAATTTCAAACAAAATAGTTAGCTATTATACACACACGCTTGATTCTTTTCCACTTTAATATGGTATGAGTCAAGAATAGTTCATTATCCACTGAATGCTAAAAAGTATTCATTTTGAATCACATCTGTCTTAAGCTTTCCATAATTTTAACACAGAAGTTGTCTAGGATTGAAATTTAGAATTCCACAAGTCATAAAGGGAAGTTTCTGCATATTATATGGACTATATTTATGGAACTGAGATGGGAATACATCAACCTGATTTAGTCTCTAAACCTCAGCTGTAATTCATAATCTAATAGTAAAGTGAGGCTTTGCACACGGCCTCTGAAGTTTGTGTTTTCTTTCTTGAGAACAACAAAGCTAACACATACTCTGAGAGCTGCCATGTAAGTGTTGGGGGACTTTATAGGAAATCTGAAAGGAGAGGAGGTGAAAGGAAGTAGGAATGCAAAAAGACTAAGCTGTACTTTTCTCTGTAAACCTTCTAGCTTCTGATTTTTGTATTCTAGCTCTCCTTCTTGACTTCCCACAATAATATGAATGAAAAGATTTCATTAAAAAGTCTGAGAGAAATTAAACGTAAAACATTAATTACAAAGAAGAAATGGTGTTTTAAAGAGAGAAATAAAATGAAAAAGAGAGCAGCAGATGAAAATTCCTAAAATAAAATACAAATAATTTTGCTGTCACAATTTTCCTCAGCTATTATAGACCCCATAGCAATGTTTGTCAATTTATCATTAAGATGAAGTGACTTTTTTAGAGTGTAGTTTTAAAGGCTCTAAAGATACATTTTTTTCTCTTGAAAGCAAAAACTTTACACTGGAAAATGGTATTTCCTTTTTTCAGTGATAGAAGTACCACACAAGGTTTTTTTGAAGTGCAATATTCTAACCTCCACTAAAAAAACAAAGTCATCTTTGCTGAAATCATAACATTCTGCAAATCCACTTGACATTTTTCAGTAATGTAAGAAAGAAGTTGTCATGAAAAAGGAAATTTTGTCAGTTTTTCTTATGTTTTCTTATGAAATCATCGTATGTGTTCTTTGTCTCCACACATTCTGACAAATTTCAGGAAATTACAAGTGATGAAATAATGCTACTTGAGCATAAATTAGAAATTCTACAACTACTTGAGAAAAAATCCATTCTTATCTATGATCAATTGGCAAAGTGAAAGCTAGATTTTCACAAATCCAATTGCCTATGTTATGCAAAACCAAGCACTCTGAAATATGCCATTCAAAAAGGGAGCATAAAACATAAGACCTTGGTGTGAGTCCTCTGCAGCAAAACAAGCAAAATTTGTGGCTTATTTTTCTCTCAAGAGAAAAACTAGACAGCAAAATTTTGAAAAAATATTATTGAATACCCATAAAATCTTATTAAAGGAAAATCTAACTTGCTTTGTATTATTGAAAGTGTCCTTTACAAGTGAGTTAATTCAGTTATATTCAAAAAGAGGAAAACCTGAGGGCAGTGGAAAGTTCACAGTGCAGAAGATCAGCTCTGGTTCTGCTGTACATGGAAGTGACATGCACAGAGTGTGCAGGGTTACCGGCTGCCGCGGGCTGATCTCGCTGTAACTTAACCCAGATGCAGCTGTGATCTGGATGGGAGTAGGAAAGGCTGAGAGAGTGTTGTGGCACTTCCCATTCACGTGGTCCAGTGCACAGTCATGTTGTACTAAGCGGTGGAAATCCACGGCTATCATCATCTCCACTTCTGCTGGCAAATACACACCTGGCTGAAACCTATTTGAGGGAATTTAGTGGGAGTAGAAAATTCTTCTAGAGAGTTCAGTAACTTGGGTGCATTCAGCTTTTAACGTGAATTTGGTAACCAGGCCTGAACATCCATCCTATCCTAACGACTCCACTGTAATCAGCAGCCGCTTAAGGAGTATGTGTAGATAAACCAGAAATAACCTGATCTAGCCATTCATTTTCAACAGTGGTGAAAATGTAGAAGCATAAGCTTTCACATATCTGAATAACACAAGGGCTGACAGAGCCTTTGGGCTACTCAAATCTCTAGCTAGAGCCCAGCACAAAACATTTTCAGGACTACAGAGACTGGCATAAGAAAAATTAAAGTTACTTTTCTGCTATATTGATGTACTGTCACAATGTACCAAAGCGTAAGCAACCAAATTTTGACCCGGCAAAATGAGTTCATTTGTACATTTCTGCCTTAATTTACTTCCAGAATTTTGCTTCTGAACAGTAGCTGTACCTCCAACAGAAATATCCAATGAGACACTCAGATTTCAGCCAAGGGAAAAAAAAAAAATTAAGAAAGACTGAATGAAGAACAAAGGCTGGTGTTGCTCACCAAACATAACTGGGATCACTGAACTGTAGGCAACCTGCTGGAGTTCTGCTTATTTTGAAGAACTCTCTAACATTAAAAATCCTTGGCCTGAAGATTAGTTCAATGGAGTTTTCATGGGCACCAGGAAATTCCTGGCTGACAGAGATCCAGCTGCTGATTCCTTACGAGTCATTCTCCATCTCTGCAGGAGAGAGTGTGCTGACAGAAAGCTGTGCAACTACAGTGCAAAGACAATCCTGAAATGCTCAAGTAAGACACACAAGTATTGTACACAGCAGCTGTGTAACCTGCCCTCACATCCACATGGACAGTAGTTAGAAACTAAGCTGCTCCGAGTGACTACTGTAAATTAAACCTTAGGCCACATGAATTGTACTTTGACCTCTATTTTTATTTATGGAAATATAACCAGTAGACAAAGGATTATAATTACAACTTTAGCTACAGGATATCCTAAAACAAAAGATAGAGAATGTGTGAACTAAGGCTGTAGGAACTAATCAGAAGAGAAGACTCCAGATGCTGCAAGCAGGACAGGATGAGCTGAAGCGGCATCAAGAAATCAAGCCATCCATAGAGACTATAAAATCCAGTAACAAGTGACAGATGTCACCCAGCTCAAGCTGTAAATACTGTTGCCTATTAAACATAGTAGAAGAAGGCACTTTGATTCTTTTGTTGAAGTGGAACTTAAGGATAAGACCTATGAGGTAACATCTGTGTAATTCCCATCGTGGTCTAGGTGGTGGATGTGTAATTCCATTCCTAAAATAGGACTCAGATAAGGCACTAGAATCATTGCTCCAGCTTCAAGTAAAAACTGTTATTTTCATGGTTTAGCTTGAAATAAGATAAATTTCAGCTACTTCACCATTTTCCTTTTAACTGAAGACTAAAAGTTTGTTTCATGTTAAAAATTTTAAGGAGCTGCAATCAGTGATTTCGTTAATGCCTAACTCTTCCTGACCTCAGCTGCTCAGGGAGTCATAGTTTTATAAGGAGATAAGCAATCATTCAATTGAGCCTGGAGCTAAAGACTGTTATTTGCTCTTCAGTTCAAATAACTGAAAATACTCTCAAATAACAAAATACTCTCTAGGGTAAGACCCTTCAGTTGATAGCTTGTGATCCACTTCGGAGACAAAAGGGACAACAAAGTGGCCTTATCACCCAGCTTAGCCTAAGGCAAATCTACCTATTTAAAAAAATAAAAACATCTGGGACTTCTGTTCTTTCATTCTTTCTTTCATTGTATTCTTCTGTGAGAGTTATTAAGCCATTCTAGCTCCTACAGATGCTGATGAAAGTGATGTGTTTGGAGGAATTTGCTGTACAATGAGGCTTCTGGGGCACAGACAGTAAAAGGGAAACTGGGATATGGAAGTAGAGTGGAGTTTCTTCTATAATATTAGGGCAGATTTAGTTTTGGATACATATGGACAACAGGGATACAAAATTTGGGAGGCACAGCTACTTAAGCATGGGAAAAATACTAGTGATGAAGGGACAAAAGAAACACTGAGATTTTGGAACTCAGAAACCTGTAACAGAAGAAAAAGAAGGTGTGCAGGTGAGCATACTGTGTCTGGAGAGGGAATGACAGAATAGAAGTCTTGAAGTGTATGACAGACTCCTTTAGTTGATTCTGGTTTCTTTCTTTCCATATCTCATTCTAATTTGACTCCCTTAAAAAAGCAAAGGAAATACATTTGGGAAAGGTTCCATTTCCTAGTGTCTATTTTGAAATCCCCAAAATACACAAAATTTTGATCCAACTCTATGCTAGACATTTGCTTAAATACAGTAGATCAAAAAACTTAAGGGCAAAACCACAAAAATAGTTTGAATAAGTCACCCTACCTGTATCCCCATTCTCTTGATCTGCTTTCTTTTCTTCTATAAACAAATGAAAGCGATATGTAAAACAAAAAGAGGGGGAGAGAGAAAATGCAGAAATAATAATAAAAGTAATATAAATCATGCATTAAAAACAGAAAAAAAAAATTAACTTGATGAGTTTAGTCAACCAACCAAGTATGGTGCTCTCCAGAGGCATATTCACTGCATGCTAGTGTATACATTTGTGCACTCTTATTGAACATTTACTGAAGGGAACCCATGAATACTTTATGCACTTCCAGAATTATTGACACACTCAACAAAGAGACAGCAAGGCAGGCATCAGATATAGCTACTTTACAGTTTCCTTGATTGGA
The DNA here is from genome assembly GCA_013390005.1 of Calyptomena viridis. NCBI lineage: Eukaryota > Metazoa > Chordata > Aves > Passeriformes > Eurylaimidae > Calyptomena > Calyptomena viridis. Next base: position 149,346 of record WEIV01015701.1, read on the forward strand.
ATGACACAAAAATAGACATAGAAAAATTGCTTGTGCTGTATGTTTTATGCAATGCACACACAGTCTAATGGTTCAGGCATAAAAATTGAATGTGTCAGAATGGGTTTCAGTAATTATTTAAATCTTCATTAGTTTAATCAATTCTCATTGCTTCTACAGGGTAAAACGTTTAATAATGATGCTACTAGAGATTGTCTTAGGATTAAAAATTACGAAGAACATAAGACACTAACATCAGTACTCAGAACACAGTTCATGCACATAAATTCAGCTGACTGAAGCAAACAACTACTCTGAATGCATATCAAAGGTTGTAAATGGCTCAGGGCATTCCCCTGTCACAAAGAAATAAGAATACACTGGATCCCTATCAAATAATTTGGCAGCCCATAAATAACCTGAAATCCAAGTTTGGTAATTACTGTGAAAGAATTTGAAGTCAAATGAAATTTACTTAAATTAGAAATACATTAACTTCTAAATAGGCTGTTTCTTTTTCAAAATTGTATTAAATTCAAAGACTAGATGTGTCACTTAGTGCCATGGTGTAGTGGATGAGATGGTGTTAGGTAATAGGTTGGACTTGATGATCTCAAAGGTCTTTTCCAACCTAGTTAATTCTGTGATTCTGTGATTCTGTAAAACAATCCCATGAACATGGAGCAACAGCCTCAAGCTACACACCAAAATTATTATGCATTACTAGAACTAAATATTTGTCCAGAATTATTGGTTATTGAGGATTACTCACAAAATTATGATCTAATTTATGGTACACAGACTGAAAACAGGGAAACAGACGTTATCTTTTAAGACAATACCATTTTTTAGACAATAGAATTTTTAGGGTATTAAAGCAGAAGATGGAGTCATACTTGGCAAATAATCATACTGGATCAAGGTAGAAATGAACACCATAGTATTAAAAAACATAAAATTCTATTAGATTCTTGAATTTTAAAAGTGTAATTGAAATGTTGTGACAAATCTCTATAATAAATTAATTAATTAGATTTTTACAAGAAAGGTCAGCGTAGTGGATGCTACTCTCTCAACTGATGTTTCAGTTGCATTGTGAAGAGCTGTCTGAAGAAGTATTAGAAAGAAGATTGAATTGAGAAAGATCTCACTTGGGTGGGAAACAGCAGAACTGAACAATATTGGTATTGTCAATTGACCAAATAAAACAATACTAATTACTCAACAGCAAAAATCACTCATCACCTCTTAAAAATAATTCAGAGCAAGTTCAGGATGTTGATACTTAAGTAATTAACGCTTTTGGTTATTATGTGTTTAAAACAAAAAAGGCTCTAAAGAGCCTTAATGTCTTGTAGCTGCTGAAAACCAATAAATCACTATGAGTTTATTTTAAAATGTCTCAAACTGAATAATGTAGAATGATAAAGTTGCCAGTCATTCCTAAAAAAATCTTGATCTATTTTTATTTACATGATGTCTTCAGTATCATCACATTAGTCAATATTTTTTCTACATTACTTGATTTAACCTTGGTTTACAAAGTGAAAAACATATACTGTATCCTGTGGTATAATGATATCAATTTAAGAACAAAGTTTTTCAGAGCTAAACAAATTGGAGGAAAAAAATCAATGTTTTCATGAAGGAGACATTTCTGTACATTACAGAAAATAACTATGTGTTTTCAGTTTAATCAGAATACAGATAAATTTAAGTGTATTGATGAAATATAGACATGAACTATAGAGAAACTGAAATGTTGAAAGATCCTGTCTCACACCATCCAGCAGATATTGCTATTATAATGACCACTGGCATTTCATAGAATAGTAGACACGGCCATGTTCTCCAGCTCTTGTAATGGCCTATTCTTTCTAACTGGTCCTAATATATCTGATAGATATCTAACAATTTAACTTACATCTGGAAGATAAAATGAATAGAAAAAAATTATAATCAAGAGCCTCATTCAAGAGCAGACTTAAGAACTGAAACTGATTTAAGATGGTCTTCATAAGTTATACTTTATTGGAAATGCCTTAACTCAATTAGCTTTGATGTTCTGATGGGAACCTGGAGGTGTCAGGGCCCCATCAGACTTCATCCACCTCACTCCAAGAAGTCTCACAGAGCAGGGACTCCAAGTGCCTTGGAACAGAACATGATCATTTCTGTACATGACTAAACAGAGTAACAATTCCACAGAAGAAGCAGGACAGAAGATGGCAGCATTCTCAAAAATTGCAGACTTCCTGGTGAGGGTAAGGGGGAGCCTGGCTCTGCAACCTGAAGTTTACAACTGGGAGGTGATGGGCTTTATACTCTTCCTCCCAGGAAAACTTGCTTCCCTCATAGCTGACTCCTCCAAAATTAAGGTTAGAGCCTGGGTCTCTCTTGAATGGTCTCTCTTTTCTCACCTGGGATTCAGATGAATGAAATTTGCATCAGTTGAACTGAGACCTAAAATAAATGCTTTGAACGAAAGAAGTTGCAGCCTCCAATGCTGGAGGACATTCATGTCATTACAACAGAGTGATGTGGAACTCCTTGTTTCTTTTTGAGTTTAGCCAGAAGATAAGACCATGACAGAAAAGGGTTTATCCTTCTATTTTTCATATCTGCAAACACTTAAAAACAGCAATAGGAATTCTATTTATAGAGTGGATAAATTGGCTTCTTTACTTAAGTGCTTTACTGAAAAGTGAGTCTGATTTTTCAAGGTAGTGCAAATTGTTAAATAAAATTTTATTTTAAAAATCAAATAGACATGTAGGATGCTAACTTCTTGTAAGTGCTTTTAGAAATGCTAACCAAATTTCTTACTAGAGATTTCTCTTGAAACGCTACTCACAAAAATATAGGAAAATCCATTTTATACTGAAAAAAAGGTAACAAAAAAAAGCCTGAAAGAATATCACAAAATCACAGAACATTCTGAGTTG
>WEIV01015701.1:152275-179907 GCA_013390005.1 Calyptomena viridis
AAGGGACCCACAAGGACCATCAAAGTCCAACTCCTGGCCCTGCCCAGGACAGCCCCAAGAGCCACACCATGTGCCTGAGAGTATTGTCCAAACACTTCTTGAACTCTGTCAGGCTTGGTGCTGTCAAGGTGACCACTTCCCTGGGGAGCCTGTTCCAGTGTCCAACCACCTTCTGGGTGAAAAACCCTTTCCTAATACCCAACCTAAACCTCCCCTGACACAACTTCAGGCCATTCCCTCAGATCCTGTCACCAGTCACCACAGAGAAGAGATCAGTGCCTGCCCCTCCTCTCCCCTCACGAGGAAGGTGCAAATGCAATGAGGTCTCCCCTCAGTCTCCTCTTCTCCAGGCTGAACAGACCAAGTGACCTCAGCTGCTCCTCATATGGCTTCCCCTCAAGGCCCTTCACCATCTCCATTGCACTCTTACCAAACCAGGAAAAGGAAAGATTGTCTCCTAAAAGTAAGATGTAAAATGTGGAAGTATTCACTTTGAACATCAAAATTTGCCAGTTAAAGGTCTTGTACTCAAAGGAGATTACATTTCCTCCTTTTTGCTGAACCATTCAATTCCAATTCTACCTCAAAGGAATTAGCTCTAAATTTTGTCATTCTGGCTGTCAACAGTGTGAAAAATATATCTGCCTAACTGCTACAGGTCTGCCAAAATATCGGGTGATGTGTGATATATATGGTTACTGAATTTCACTCCAGGGCTTTATGTCCTATATGTGGCAAACAAAGAAAAGCTACAGTTGCAGTAAGCAAGGCCTTTACTAATCTGTGATACAAATCATGAATGAAAAGATTATGGCTGACACCCACTGAAACGCTGAAGGTGAGAAAAACGAAAGTTGTTGAAGTGTTTTTATACTACTGTTTAAATGTGACTGAAGTGTCAATTAGTATCCTTAAAAGGCCATGCTCAAAGGAAGATCATTTCAGTTAGCCACCTTCCTAAGGCAAGTTACCCTTCACATTCCTGCTTTCTATTTGAGAATGGCTTGATGGCTTTTTTGTTTCAGCTTTTTCAGACTGAAACCCAGGGGGCATTTCTCACCACTTAAACAAATTTTTGTCATAATGCTCAAAGCATGTTAACAATGTTACTTTGAATTATTTGCAGAATACATGATACTGTTTAGTAAAAGAATTAAATAAGATGGTGTGGTGATCTAAGCTGGGAAATTAAAGAATCTCTAGCCTAAATTGACAGGGTCAGCCCTGGTCTTCATCACTAGGGAGAGATCAGTGCAGATGGTTAAGAACAAAGACCTTTTGAACAAAGCTGGGAAGTTCTATTTTGCTTGTTTATTAAAGTAATGATTAGGGCTGTAATCAGTTCCTTTTTATGGTGCATATATTTTTTTCCAAACTGATTTTTAGAGGGCAGTCCGTGATGTTGTAAAATGCTGCTTCATACAAAGGTAGACACACATTTTGGTGGCCTTTGTAAAATACTAACCCCCATATGGAAAAACAAAGGAAGAAAGAAGGAAGAAGTCGAATACTAGCTAAAACATCTCATTTAGCTTTTCCCAAGAATTCTTCTGCATCCTCCCTATACAAATGAAATGTAATAAGATTTTGAAAGTGTAAAAGAAAAATATCTGAGTGGTCAGTAGGGCCTTACATCCTGTACTCAAAAAAATCCATTCAGATCAGCAACACTATAAATTCTTCATTATCTTCAGGAAAGCCTGAGCGCAGTCTTATTGCTAAGCTTTTCAACACCCTCTTTACCAAGCATGCAGGCTCTGAGTTCCCACCACTGGTATACTCCATAGCATAACCAGAGAATATTTCGCATTCTGATAACAAACTTCAAACTCTTGATGATAACTATACCTCTGCTTTCAGAAAAACAAACAGATGAGTTGTAGAATCGTTCAGCCATCCTAAGAGTGCAAGACATCTTCATTAGCATCTCAATAACTAGAAAGATGTTCAAGGGTTTAACCAAGGAACACAAAACCTACAGTGGTATGTGCACCTGCATTTAGGACTCAGGAAATTACAAATTAAACTACCAAATCTTTATTGATAAAAAATATATAGGTAGTACTATTCTGTCTTTTGCACAATTATGCTGTCATTTTAAATTACATAATCTGGTATTTTTACTACTTTACCTTCAGCAGACTGAAGATCAGCCTTTATTTAAGTGTTTTAGTACAGATGGCTACTTTGAGGGTTCGATTCAGAAGTCTTTGATTTCTGGTTTTACTTCTAAAGAAAATAAAAAATAAGTAGAAAGAGCCTCCCAGACATCCAGTATAATACCTCTATTACCATGCTGACTATCTTTAAACTCAGTTTACCAAATCAAACTGAATTTGGAGTTCACCCTTTCAGTTTTGTTGTCCAAATACAGATTTAGATGCTTTGACTGTCTTTCAGGCATCAGATTTCAGGCCTGTCAAACTTATTGTCACAGAAGTGTTCACAGATGCACAATTAATTTAATAATATTTGTGCTAAAATGTTACAAATTCTACCCAGAAATGTTTTTGCAACATAAGAAAGATGGAAACAGAACAAAGCACCATCCTGGTCTTTAAAGGAAAGTGTGTCACTGAATACTGATTATAACAATAACTCAAAAGTAGAGGGGTGTTGTGTTCTGTTTGTAAAGGGTAAGGATATCACAGTAGGTCACTCTTGGAAGGCTTAAAAAACTTCTCATGATAGTGTAAGATAAGAATGAATTCAAATAACTGTGCTTGTGTTCTATTACAGAAGTACCCTTTCAAGTGTACCTTTTTTTTATCTTGCTTTCTCCAATAGTTTTTGCCAGACCCTTCCAATGTTTGTCCCTCCACTGTCCAGGTCTGTGAGCTCTTCCAATATGGTCACTCATTTTCGATAGGGTTTGTTAGTTTTTTGTAGGCTTCACTTCCAGCAATCATGTTATTACAAAAAAATTTCATAATAAAGCACAGAAAAAACCCCATACTTCAAAGTCCTTGTCTGTTTGCATTTGATGCTGAAAGTTAGCAAAAACTCTAATCAATCCTCTGCATGCTCTTAACATGACAGTTTTGCTCCAGATGCTGCAGAAAAGAACATCTCGATATCCCTGCCTTTCATGGCCCTTTAGAAATTGAATTGTCCCCACTACTCTATTTTCCAACTTCAATGCACCTTAGAAATCAGCAGTGACTGAGCATCGCTACTTCACCCCTTCTCATCCTGGAATAAACCTAGAAGTAATTACCCAGCACTATTTCTGCTGCACATACACTGAATGCCTTTAAACTGTCATGGATCAGCCTTTCCATAGTTTTGGTGATCAGTTTTTGGGCAGTTACTTGAGTCAACTTACATCTAGGCCTGGATCAATTTTACAGGGCTGCAGAATGTTTTCTGTATTTCCTATGTTTGAAGAACACAGTAAGTATTACTTGCCAATGTAAGTAATTTTTGGCACGATGATAACTGGTTGGTCTGATGAGAATAAAGATGTCTGCTGCATCACTAAGGTTCTTTGGCAGCCAGGGGCTTACTTCCATTTCTTATACATGGAATACATGGGAAGGTGAAAAGCCATACATCTCCCCTACAGTTTTCACAATATCTAAACCTATGATGCATATTGATTTCCAAAATATTATTTTAGAAAGAAATTGTGAAAACTCTGCATCACAAAGCTCCTCCTTTACTCAAGAAAAACAGGATTCTGTCATGAAGGATACTATCAAGCTCTACTGCTGTCAAATAATAAAATTTATATTTAAATATAAATTGTTTGGTTTCTTGCTCGAAATATACAGCATAAGCTTTGCATATACTTTCAGAGAACTTTTTAATAAGAACCTAGATATTTTTTAAGGAATAAAATGTTCTCATTTTTTCAATTAAAGATTATAATATCCAGAGAGAGGAAATGGCAACATTTTTTTCCAATACAATTGTCATATATTCAGATACTTAACCTTCACAACACCTCTTGATCTAACAACACACCTTAAATAAATAGCTAATCTTTTAATTCATATGAAAGTTTGTTAGCATAATAAGTAAGGTGAAATTAATTTTCTAATGAAATCTGGAAGTGGAAACTAATCTAAAACAATGGGAAAACATCTTGTTCTAAAGGTGTACCTTGTTTTTTAGCTGTGCTCAAAGTACCTTGTACTGAAATGTGTAAACTATTTTGTTAGTGAGGTAATACAAGAGTATCTGAATTGCAATTTCAAAAAAAGTTAGTAACACACAGATATTGCCTACTCAAACGTGTTTAAGAAACATAGGTGATGAAAATGTTCTTTTCTGACACACTAGATAGCATTATAAGGTCTGATTTCTTCCAACATTAACAAAGATACAGACTGATTCCACATTTTTATTATATACGTTGATTTAATTAATAAATCATAAGAATGTTCTTGAATAAAAAGGTCCACAATTTTCCTTTTCTTTTATTATGAATAGATACAAAATGGGTTGCCCAATCATCCCATTTTATTTGTGAAATAAAAGAGACTTGGAATCACTGCACAGGGACTGGGAATGGATCATAAGCACGAGATAAGTAAACTCAGTCTTTCTATATCATAATTTATTAATTCCTAATAGTGATGATTTAGAGAAGATGGAACTCAGAAAACACTACCACTACCACTTTTCTTCTCAATCCATACTTAACTTTTTTCACCCTGTAATTTCTATCTTGAGATTTATTTCATTTGAAAACTGTAATAACATCTGCAAGATACTGTAAAGATAATCTCTGTCTCTAACTAAGACAAGAGTAGTAAGAAAAGTAAAACTGAGGAGCTGGTCACAGTAGAGAAAAGAGAAAAATATTTGACTCAATGTCACCTCAGTTCAATGGACCAAGAAGTCAAACTTCTATAGATTTTCAAACCTAAATGGCATTCAAGTGGCTTCTCTATTTTGTTGGGATAACAGCAGAGACACAGGAAATTAATACAAGCCTTGACACAGTAATTGTGAAATTTAAATTTTATAGGTGAATTTAATTAACTTAAATATGGGGAATTTCATTGTTGTTCTACATACCCCAACTGATCAAGCAGGGAAGTGTGAACAACTACTTCATTTTCAGGGCTAGGATGCCTTGCTAGATGTTAGTTCTCTGCCAGTAATATAGAGCACATGAAAAATTCAATAAAATGGCAGATTAACATTTGATATTAAAGAAGAAACCATAAGTAATTCACAATATGAAATAAAAGCCCCATGAACAACACAGCTAAGTTAGAACTCCTTCAATATTTTGTCTTCCTACTCTCATGCTATCATAACTTTAGGTTTTACACTTTATGACATGAAAAAAGAGTTTTAATTATTAGCAACTCTGCTTCTAATTGAAACAGTTTTTATTCAAAGAAACTAATTTCAAACTAAGTTTGAAATTCCAGTGCATGAAATTTAACTTACTAAAATTATTCAGTTTTGAAATTATATCTTCTCCAGGGTCAAAAATAACTAGTTATATAAGAGTTTCTGCAGTTTTTGTAGCAGATTTAAAATTCAAAGTTAAAACAAGTCATAGATTGTTTTCATGTTCAAGTTGGAAGATTAAAGGCTAATCTACAGATAATTGAGATGGGAAATAAGAACTGATATGATAAAAATCAAATTAGTTTAAAGTCTTAAGGTATGGCATATGTGTCATCAGTAAACTTTCACCACTTTTTATAGAGTACATAATCTATAGGTGATAAAAATTACATAAGCATCTTAAATCCTTACAGCTTGCCAATATTTTGCCAATTTATTGAGGGGGAAGAGAGGGAAAAGTATGTGAGGTGAGCTGTGATAAAATCTATAGAAAAGGTAAAATGAAAAAAATAACACAGAGAAAAGCAGTAGAAGAGACAGACCTGAGTTTCTTCTCCTTGATGATTCCGCTTCTTCTGTGATCACATCGTGTAATGTACAGACATAGACAAAGGAGATGGGCGTGAGAGGATGTATTCAGAAGGTTAAAACTGACACTGAGGGAAAGGGCCAAAAATTGTTTTAGAGAGAAGTCTGCAGAGCAGAGTTAGCAAGTGGGGAAAAAAATAACAGACACTAGAAGAAAAAAGAAAGCTGAGGAAGAAGTGGTTAAACTACTGTTGTTGGAAAAGAACAGTAAAGAAAGAGTTAGTATAGGAGCTGAGGAAATAAGAAAAGTTATAACTGACAACAAAGTCAATCCTTGCAATGATGCTGAAGAAAAAGCTGGATAGTAAAAGGTATGTTAACTATCATAAATACTTTTGTTCATGACTGTTCAACTTTTTCTGAATATTATCTACTTGAATGCAAATATTATTTTTCTCTTTCAAGTACTGAACACTCGGTTTAATGTCACCAATGGGACATCAATTATTAGAATTTTTAATTATTAAATTATTGTGATTTCTGCTGAACTAAAGTTCACATATCCAAATTAGAAAACAGACGTTTTTTCAAAAGTATGTCCAAGCTCAGAAATTTCAGAATCCACATAACACACTCTGGAAAGAACTGCATTATTGTAACACTCTACCAAAGACAAAATTATCAAGACCAAAATATAGAACATGAGAAAAGAGACTGTAGAACTATTGGCTGTCATGGTCAATTCAGGATACTTTTTCAGAACTAAATGTTACTCTCATCTCACAGAAGTCTAAGTTACTGCAAATGCATGCAAATTAAATGCCAAAGCAACTATCTCATTACTTAATTACTTCACATTCAAAAACACACTGCCATTGCAGGCATGGAGAACATTTGAGGGACAGTGTCATGCTCTGTACTGAAAATCTATTTGTAGCAAAAGAATTGGAGGAATTCATCTTGAAAAGTAATAATAATTACAAAGAACGGTGAAGCTACTGGTACTAGCAGAATTTCTTCCAAAAATCACCACAAACAGCAAAAAAATCTATAAGCTTGATCTAATTTTAACATGCAGTTTTTTAATGAGTCACAAAACACTGCTCACAATTCACTAACAGTGAAGATGATAAATAAGTCCATATACCACCAAAAATAGCTATAATTTTAGCCGCATTTTGCAGTCAACATCAAGATATCATTGACAAAATGGAAAATTAAAATAATAAATATAAATCAATAAAATGAAATTAAAGACAACACTAAATTTCATCTCATAACCATTGTGTTCTATACTTCAACAATTTTATATCATAGCTGGTAGATTATGTTTTAATCTACTATCAAATGCCAAGACTGTACTAAAACTTTGTTACAAAAACAAGCAGAGTGAAATATACATAATTATAATGCATTTTTGGTTACAGGACGAACACATATAAGTGGGATATGTAACATGAAAGCATAGCAGCTGTCAGTTTTGACAAAGATTGCCATGCTTTTGCATGTTAAAAAAAAAATCAAAGGTATACAAATATCTTTTTATCTGGGCAAGTACAATGAATCCATTGGATGAAATACAAACAATAAATACAAAGATCTACTTGTCCAAGGCATATTACATGTCATATTAATGTAGTGTATCTATAATTGCTATAACTGTTAAATAAATCAATCAATCATCATTGGCACCACCAAAACACAGCTAAAAGTACTTAAAATGTTCTGAAAATATTATATATTATATATCTATAGCCCTGAAGTGAGCACTCCTACTATGGCAAAACCTGTTATTAGAAAGTCTCTATCATGACCCCCTTATATGTGATTTATTATTTTCAATATCCATAGGAATGAGCAGTTTTGAGATGTATACTGCATAAAGTCCTTCTCTATAAATTTTCAAAGCAAGTTTGGAAACACATTATTTCCAAATTTGGAATATATCTGGCATGGTAATGCAAGGTATTCTAGCAATGTTAGTGGAACACTACTGAGTAGCAGGGAAGGTCCCATTGATTATTGTAGAATCAAATGACCAGTATTTGCATGCATATCAGTGATATATACCAAAACTTTTTAAAAGTTACATTTTTAAAAGTCTTCATGCAAAGTATTTGTTTCAGAAATAATATTTACACATCAAAGTAGCAAAAAAAAAATAATTCTTAATTACAAATATTTTTCAGTCTTAAGTTTTTACTCCTCAAACAGAAGAATAATTTTATTAGACGTCAGAGGGGAAAAAAAAAAGAGAAAGATAATAGGTACCTTCTCACTGTGGATACCTGATCAGCTATGTCATCTCTTGAGATAAATGGATTATAACATTTTTGTAGTAATTGTTAGAAATATTAATGAATTAGTAGAAGCTGTGGCATAGTAATGCCATAGTAATGCACCAACTTCTTTCAATTAATAATGGTAAGAAGGAAGTACTAATAGACCAATTAATTTAGACACAACAGCACTTATATGAATCAATTTTCTCCTGATTAAGAAATCATGCCATAAATTCCAAACAGTAGTTCGAAAATTCTCTGTCTCTGTAGCTTTTAATCTACAAAATTGATCTTTGCTGATGAAAATGCATTTAAATGGAAGAATATAACCATGGTAGAAATTACATTAAATTTACATCATGTCAATAAGCAGCCTTCATTTGCATAGTTATTGCTTTGTTGTGGAACTAGCATTTATCTGGATCAATTTTTCATCTTGATGTATGAGACCAGTATGTATAAGGGTATTATATACAGATTTAGACACAAATGAAACTCTCAATAAATAAAATTATAAAGTAAATGAAAAACAGGTATTGCACCGAAGCCCCCCAAAAAACATCTTTTTTATCATGCTTTGATACAGAACTATTCTTTGTAAGTAATGTCACTCATTGAAGACCTGTATTTAGGAACTCAGTGTTCAAAAAACTTTACATGGTACACACACATCCATCTAAAATTCTTAAAGCAGCATAGATAAAGTGATGTAAGTGAATTACTCTTCTTTTTCCCACTGGGGTTTTCTTAACTTCAGTTTATCTTGTCCTAAAAAGCAAAGATCTTTCACAGCAAATATGGTCTCAGATTTGATTTGTCCTTTCTGGACACTTTTTACAAAATAAGATGTATAGTAACACAGTCAAAAAGGCATAATCTTAAAACATGGAGGAGACTTTAAGATAGAAATGCTTCATGGGTCTGTATTTTTCATAAATATATGTCATTATTCTGAATATGATTAGATCTGAAGAATGACATAATGCAGCTCTCAGGAAGATGTTCCCTGACACCATTCAAACTCTGCGATGCTAAGGATACAGACAGAAGAGTAGATAGCAGTATAGGTAAGAGCACAAGTACTTATTAAAAGAAGATTTAGAGTGAAAGGCTATTTTAATATGTTGAGATGTGAATAAAATCAGTATATATAATTTATAATACTCTTTAATAGCATTAAACCACAATTTCAAGTTATTTTCCTTTGGATACAGAGCCTGTCTCATGCTTCAACTTTTTTTAATGAGGTAATTCCCTACTAGTTAAAGTAGTTCTTTAATTGAAAGTACAAATTCATATACAAAAAGTCACAACTATATACTGGATGTATGCTGACATTTTTGCTCAAAAATACAGTTAGAGGATAAAGAAAATACAGCAAGGACTAAAGCAATATATTTAATTCTGCAATTACATAACATAGGCTATGTGCAGTATATGCTACATAAAAAATACAAGTATGGAAAATGTGCTATTACTAACCAAAGATAAGCACAGTAGAGGAGAAGGTAGAAAATAATATGCAAGAAGAAACTGTAAATATTCTCAGTAGCATGAACTCTCTAAATAAAATGAAACCATGTAGATTGCATTACGTTTTCATAAATCTCATGAAACAAACTATATGAAGAATTCAAAGAGAGAGTTTGATGATCATGTTTCTCTGAACAAAGCTCACATTTTAATTTTTTAAGGGGAAAAAAAAAGACAAAGTAGTAACATTTCAAAATATTTATGCACTATAGTTGCACATTGCATTGAAAATATTATGAATCCTGAAACGAAGACTGTCTCTCTCTCTGTCCTGTCATTACTTTGTCTTTACCAGCCTCATGCATTTCCCATTTCTAATCATATCTCCCATAATTTTCAGTCTATCATTCTTTCAATTCTGACTACAAACTTCTTTAAAAATAAACACCACTTCATTTTGAATTATTTTTTACTACTGTTTTAATACTAAAACTGACTTCATAGCAATAAACCATACTTATAATCACATTATAGTTATTATAGTCACATTAGAGCTATTTTTGAAAGACTTTGTCTATGTGCAATCAAGGAATACTTCCACTCAGGAGAGAGACATAAATGTTCCAGAGACAAAAATAGGCATGATTCCCTTTAAACTGAAAGCAAATCTATCCATCTAAAACCTTACCATTTGCAAGCACATGTTGTCTTTTCTCTTGTGCTTAACCTACCATTGCTATGATTCCTCTAAAACTTTAGTTTAGTTCCATATTACAGAAATATATTTTTCCACCAAATAATAAGGACACTCCATTTTTACTTAATTCCATTCCAAGATGTATAAAACCATTTCAACTATTCTGTCTCCTTTTGTTCAATCATATTAAAATATGTCAGCACTTTCCCATGGTTCTGTTCTTCTGCTGCTGCTCCTTAGAAATCAGGTGTCTGTGGCAAAGCTGGATATTTGATGACACTGCAATCTTCTCAACAGCCAGTGATAATGAAACTATTACAGAATAGTTTCCAGATAATAACCACCAAATCTACAGTCTCTGTGTAGGAAAAATAGGGGAAAACCAATAGCGGTTTTTTTGCTATCTTATGAGGGCAGTTTCTGCATTACCTTTTTCATCTCTGGATGGACATGCAGTTTGCTACACTGCATTCAGCTTGCAAAACTTTGAATAGTGAGACCGATTGAACACTTCAAAAACAATTGACAGAAAACAGAAATGAGTATCACTGCCATGGTACCTTAAACTCCGTGTCTTTTCTCTTTAAATTACCTTGACATGTTCAAGAGAGACTCATGACGATATTAGGTGAAAATAATTGCTTTTTAAGAAACAATATCTTGCCTAACCACTTATTGTTACACTTCTCTTCACATCTTATATAAAAAATGTAAAACCATGTGAAAATGTTTGCATGCTGTGCAGGGGTGGGTGCTGAATGTAGAAATGCTTAATAACCTTGTATATGAAAAAATAACTATTCCACATGCTCTTTGATTCAGTGATGTCCTGAGAATGCAGTATTCTCTGACACAGTGCTGACATTGGCTAAAGGATAGACTCATACATTCAAACTACAGATGGAATTTTTATGCTATGCTCATCTATGATTCGGCAGTTTTACCCTCCCAAAACCCTTCAAAGTCTTTGCATAAATACAATTGACTCTTTGAAATATATAGAATCACAGAATCAACTAGGTTGGAAAAGACCTCTGAGATCATTGAGTCCAACCTTTGGCCTAAGGCCCTGCCAACTAGACCATGGCACTAAGTGCCACATCTAGTCTCTTAAATACCTCCAGGGACCGTGATTCCACCACTCCCCTGGGCAGCCCATTCCAATGTCCAACCACTCTCTCTGTAAAGAACTTCCTCCTAATGTCTAACTTGAACCTCTTCTGGCACAGCTTAAGGCTGTGCCCTCTCATCCTGTCACTGGTTGCCTGGGAGAAGAGACCAACCACCATGTGGCTACAACCTCCTTTCAGGGAGTTGTAGAGAGTGATAAGGTCTCCCCTGAGCCTCCTCTTCTCCAGGATAAACAACCCCAGCTCCCTCAGCTGTTCCTCATAGGACTTGTGTTCCAGATCCCTCACCAGCCTTGTTGCCCTTCTTTGAACACACTCCAGCACCTCAACATCCTTCCTAAATTGAGGGGCCCAGAACTGGACACAGCACTCAAGGTGCAGCTGAGCCAGTGCTGAGTACAGGGGAAGAATCACTTCCCTGGTCCTGCTGGCCACACTATTCCTGATACAGGCCAGGATGCCATTTGCCTTCTTGGCCACCTGGGCACACTGCTGGCTCATGTTCAGTTTGCTGTCAACCACTATCTCCAGGTCCCTTTCTGCCTGGCTCCTGTCCAGCCACTCTGTCCCCAGCCTGTAGCACTGCAGGGGGTTGTTGTGGCCAAAGTGCAGACACTTGGTCTTGTTGAAACTCATATCACTGTATTCAGCCCATTTATCCGGCCTGTAAAGAACACTACAGAACACTAATTCTGCAAATTGCATCAGAACGTAGAGATTACAGGCACTGTTAAGAAAACATGTTGATTTCTGGTATTCAGGAAGAAGAATTTTAACGGCATCTTTTATCGAAAAGTCTGAAACATAAGAACCATTTTATTACTTTATTTAATGACCTTGTCTTCCAACAAATTTGCTAATATCATTTTCAGTCTACATATTTCTTGAATATTCATGCTTCATCTGATATGGTATTATGGTTATTTTTTCTGTTTTTTGAAATTATTTTTATTGTCTATGTATGTTTTTCTCTACAATTTGCTCACAGTTCTCAGTTCTTCACTCATGGTATTTATGTAATCATATCTATTTTTTTCTCATAGATTTTCTTAGCTAGAATACTGCCATTGCTATTTCCATGTGACTGGTTAGGTTAAATTCTTAACAGACAAACTGTACTTAAAGACAAGATAAGCTTTCACAACAGGTTATAGCAGAAAAATCATTGTATGGAAAGGCAATCAGAACAGGGCAAGAGCAATATGAGGTGTCCCTATTCCTCTTTGTTTCTCTCTGTGGACTGCCAACTGTATTCAGGGACTAAGTTATATTAGTATCACTTTCCTGTTTTCTATGCAAACCAAATAATTAAAGCATTCTCAGATTAAAAAAAACACAGTCCTGTTAAATCCCATATTGGAAAGGTTTCAGGAATTTAAAGGTTCCTTAGGTAGATTGTGTCAGGTTGCATCCCTGTTAGATCACGGTCATAGATACAATATATCTCAAAATCCAGATGTGAGTATAGTGTTATGGCACCTCTTTCCAAATATCCTGACTACCATGCCTTTAAAATTACTGCTGTAATGAGGTAAGGATGTCTACAGAGAACAGTAGTGTGCCACACAGAGCAGATAATGCCTATCCTGGAAGCTGCATTGACTATTTACACTGGTAATCCTCCACTTAAGTGCCACTTCAGTGCATAGGGCTTTTTGACATCCAGAGAGTCAGTCTGGAAAGGCATCTGAGGAATATAGGTATGCATTATTTGGTGCCCACTGCAGAGTGTTCAGAACCACCTCAGATGTTTCTGCCTTGTCCCATGCAAACACATCACAGAAGACTTTACTGATAAAGTAAATCAGAGCAGAATTTATGCTCTCACCAGGTATCAAAGAAAGACTGTAGATTGCAGAATACAACTTTTTCTCAACTTCGTATCTATTCTAGAATTTTGCAATTGCAACTGTGACTTTCCAAACTAAATCTCTGTATGCCCTGCAGCACTGGAGATCAGTGGTTCTGTTCCAGAGTGAAAAACAGATAAAAATCAGATATATATTGTTTTAATATACAAGACAGTTCTAAAGCGAGAACCTTTTAATGTCCATATTTGATTCTGATTTCTATTCTTCTGCCCGTTGTTTTTGTTTTGTCTTACAATTATAAGATTTCACTCATGTCCCAAAATCTAGAATGGCCCAGGAGAAGCCATCTAACAAAATATGTCTCCTGTTTCTAAAAAATTGAGAAAGTGGCTCTAAATAGGTATTGCTAATAACTATGAATACATAATCTGCCTAGATCACAGTTTTAAGACCACCTCAGCTGAAATACTTAGCTACTATGTAAGGGAAAAGTCTGGGCAGGGGCATTATTCTGCAGAACTCTACCTGAAAAGGCAATAGTGAAGATATGTAGGCAGTGTATTTCAAATCTGTCATGCAATAGTTAAAACAAGTGGAAAAGAAGGAACATCACGTTCTAATTCTGACTCTTATGAGCAGTACTAGTTTTATACTGTAATTTTGATGAATCAAAAAGTCAAGGAACAGGAAATGCAAGTATACGTGTGGCCCTTTTCATCTAGGTTTCCTAATTCCTAGCTTAGAGTCAAGGCAGATCTTGCTGCTTTTTTTTCAGTTTTGACTCTTGGACTTTCAGCTGTACAATAGTTGAGCTCCAACAAAAAACTTGGAAATTATCAGTAGGTACGTGAGTCTAAAACTGAGACTACAGCATTTAGAACCTTCTAAACACAGTTGGCCAATCTTGTAAACTTTAAATTCTGTCATGGCAAAAGTGTTGTTATTAGAATAACAACTAATATACCCAATACAGAGATATTTATACCTCAAAACTGAATCTAGGTATTCTTGGAACTGAAAAATGCCCATTCACTTGAGTAGGTGTGGATCAACCTTTAAATATAGGGTGAAATCCAATATATAAAGATCCCTTTCCCTTCCTTCCCCTCCCTTCCGTCTCTACTCCTTATGCTTTCCTTTTGCAAGTGCATAAATTAATGTGATTAGGACCTTTTATTGTCTCATGCAGAAGATAGAGCAATACTATTATCATCATCATTACTATTACTAGGTTTACGTTTTATTGCTATGCATTTGTAGGAATGAAGATCGTTGAATAATTGAACTTGACATTTGGGGTGAAAGAAAGTTTGTGATAGTTTAGTTTAAGAAGAAATCCATTCATGTACAAAATGGAGGAAAGAAGAGTTCTTTTAGATTTGAGACCTCCAACCATATGGAGATATAAAATGCAGCTTGTAAAAAAGATTACATCAGAATATTATTTTTGCCATGTGTGAAGGTGCGAGAAGGTTTCAGATTCAAGTCTTTAGAAGATGACATTCCCACCATACATGCAGTAGACACCTTGGTTTCGTCAACTAAATAAGAATCAGCATAACTCATACTTGGATTCCTGAGGTTTGCACAAACATATAATTCATAATAAAATTCAAAACTACAAGGCAGGCTAAGTCTAATACTGTGCCAGAACACTTCTTTTCTAATGCATATGCATTCTAACACAAAGCAGATCTATTTTGGCTATTCTAAAACAGAACTACGTAATGTAAATGGTCTTTACATACTAAAAACTTCACACCAAAGTGAAAAAATAGGTACATCAAGCACACACGCATTACAAAAGCATGAAATGTGTTTTTATAGTCTCATGCTTTCATGTGGTTTTCCAAACCCTGACAAACCTGGCTCAGAATGGTGTTTCTTTTTCGGCAATGGTTTGTCATCAGTTATTGTACCATTCACCTTTTTCTGCTGGTCCTCCCATGTTACTTCTAGCATAAACCAAAAAAAAAAATCAGAAATATTATGTAACTTACATTATATGACACCTAATATAATTTGGGACAACTTGATCTAAAGACACATATTATTATTAACATGGCAAAAATTTAAATTAATTCTTAGAGGCCTGTGATGAATAGAATTAGTACACATCTTAAATATTCTGGAACAGAACATTTTATACAAAAGTTAGCATCTATGTAACCTGTCAAATATTCTGCTCTCTTTGATATTTAACAATTGGTATAAAAAACAGACGCTTGTTTGCACAATAATCTGGCCCATTTTTTAAAGTTATTCCACATTTTATGATTTCTTCCAGTATCTTTGTGTTTTTATAAATTATAAAGAAAACTAGAAATATTTTGGCAAAAATATCTTCACAAAGGTATAATTAAAAAAGAACAACAACCAAACAAAATAAATGAACAAAAAAACCCCCCCAAAAACCGAACAAGAAATCATGCATCTTTAACACCTTTATCATGCATTTTTAACACTTTAAAAGTATTTTAACAACTAATTTTTAAGCCAAAACTTTCTAAATCTGGAATTTGATTCGAATTCAGTTTTTAATTTACACAAATTAAATTACTCAATAAAAGCTCTCTTTCTAATTACGGATCCTATACCTGAAATTGGCATTTCTGGCCTAACCATTCAGGAAAAAGCTATGAATAGAAGCATGTACACTGCTCCAGAGAGGTTACATTCCCTAGACTCGCAAAATGTTATTCTTCCTTATTTTAGTTCTATTCTTTAATTCTCTATCTCCTGACAAACTAGATGGTTAACATAGCATTATCAGTTTTAAACCTTTTGGTATCTCATGCCAAAACCAAATCTACAACAATTAACAGGACAGATTCAATACCCTAAACTTCATTTTTACTTTGGGCTGTTAAGAATCTGCGTATTTTGCTGATCCCACAAAGTGAACTTCCTGACAACAACTGCCAACAAATGTTATCACTTTTATGGTCACAGAAACAGCCAGGGATGGAGAATAATATGATTGCTATGGAACACATTTTTAATCTTACAAATTCAAAATAAATTGACACAAAGTGATATTAGCCTACGGCATTTTTTTAATCTTTTTTTTTTTTAATTTTCCTTTTTAGAGGAGACTGATGCATATCTAGCATTTAAAATGAAAAAATGTTATATGTAGGCATTCTTCTGCCTCCTTATCTGTGGCTGTTGTTGGCCCATGACAGGCTGCTGTCCTACAAAAGACTGCTTTGATTTCTGAAAGTGATGGAGATGTAGGCTTTAAGTAAGGCATCAATAAAATTGTCACTATAATGATTTCATGACACCACAGATATGCACACTGAAACAGAAACTATCATCTTTGAAGTACCATGTGTAGTAAGTACTAAATGAGAAATTTCAAAGGGAACATTCTGTTCGAAAACTGTGGGAAAAAAATCTTATGTTTCTTCCTAGCAAAAAATGGGATTCTTACTTTTTTCTCTATGAAAATACACTGTTAGCAATAAAATATCTACTGAAGTAATTTATGCTTCTTGAATGAGTCCAAAAGTGTCTTCTTAATTAGCACATTAAAAAAATCCAATGATTTTTGTAAAACCATCTTTGAATTTAAGGAGTAGTCACTTATAGGCAAAAAGTACCATTAGACTATAATTCAGGTCAAATAGTGGAGATGATACCTAGTATAAGACAAAAAGTAGGCAAACAGTAATGTACAACACAGGATTTTTTTAGAATATAAAACAAATTATGTAAATACTGAAGAATATAAGAAATTCCAGCAATTTCTATGCTAGCTTTATGTAGATTTTAGAAGATCCTCTCTCTGACTCTTGACCAGAGTTTTTTTCAGAACTCCTGATTCGGTTCTGAACATAAAACTGTAGTTTGCTGGGTTAACAAAATCACCTATCATACCAAAATTCCCCACAAAAAAATAAAAGTTTTACTATGCCTTGCTAATTTTTTGAGAGCTAAGTATCTACAAAATAGTTAACCCACTTGGTAGCAGTCTAGAAGTGCTCTATAATAACACTTTAATTGACAAGAGTAAGGAAATAAAAATCAAGTAAAGATATAATGCATATCAGCATTAAATTAAAATGGCTATTTAATTTTATCAGAGTTAACTACAACTCCTAGATCGAGTATACAAGGATTGGAGTTACTCCAGATCAAGTGAAAATCTTCATTGACTTCTAAAACACTGCAAGAGTTTCAGTAGTAATGGTTATTATTGCAACTGAGAAATAAAACTAGATATACCCATTGAATTTAATCAAACATTTAACCTTTTCTTCACCATTTTCTAATTCCATTTCCATCTCCATGTTCTACTAAGACATGAAAATACTTTTTAATGAGAACTTACATGATGGCTTTCTGTTTGGGAACTAGTATGAGATGCTGATGATTAATCAAAATGCTAAATGTCAGCGCTGTTCACATCCTTTCCTTGAGCATTATAGTCTCTAACATCTTTTCCCCAGGGCAAAGGTCCACCATCTATTCCCTTGTTTTAACAAAAGCCAACATTGATCAAAAATCAAATATTCGTGAAGAAACCATACAGTTTTCTAATTTATCATCCATCTCTTACCACCCTCATTTCCCATAAAATGACTTGAATCTCTCTTCTACTGTGATAATCAGTTTTGACTTATGTATAAAGAAAGGTGCAAAATTATTGAACATTTATACAAAAACACTTTATATAGAATACGTAAAATACAGCATTCTTGAGTCAGAATGTTTTAATTAGCTGATGCACCTTTAGGGCTAAAAGAATTTAACAGGCACACCTTCACAGACTTTTCCCATCAGTATGAAAGGTACAATCTTTAGATGCAGATGTTTCATCAGACTGTGTTGTTCCACCTACCCCCTGGGCACTGCACACCAGCTCTCCCAGCCACATGCCACAGACACACGTGGTTGTGGGTCATTCCTTTGTGAGAGTGATACTCACTTGTGCTGCCTAGGAGAGCGAGGTGGTGTGCTCCAGTGCTCCAGTTCACCTGCTGTCAAGTGTCATCTCAGCATTTCTCACAGTTTATTTTAGAATATTTAATGTGAAAAATATTAAAATGTGAAAATAATATATGATAAGAAATCTGCATATATCCAGCTCTTCTCAATTTCTAAATGTGCCAACTTAGCACCAGGAATGTTGCAGTTGAACTGGAATGATGCAGCAAATTGCAGAAGTACATGATGATGCAGCAAAATCATGCTAATGATTGAGGAATTTTCTTATGTGAATGTTTCCCACCTCTCTTCTCAATAATACAAACAGTAATAGCCCTTTTCACAACTACTCCATACTTGAAACATTTATATATACTTTCTCTTTTACTAGAATTTGTCTTTTTTTTATTAAATCCACTCAGCTTTTACCTTCTTTCCAGTACCTAAAATTTCTGTGAACCAATTTTTATCAGTGCATTTCTCGTTTTAGACTTTTAATTAGGTTATAATTGAGTTTTCACTTTTTCATTAGGACATACTTAACTTAGTCACCTTTTTCTGCAAAGGAAAAGTCCTCAGAACTTCTTTCTATTTTTAATTTTATATGATGAGTGCTCAAAAAGATATTATGTTATTAATAATGCATGATGACAACTACTGTAAAAATAAGTCAGAAGTGGATTTGGCTAGTGCTTCTTACACACAATGCAGCACAATAAGAAGTCATTAAAACTGTGGGATAATCTGTCAAAAGCTGAAAAAAACCCCTGCTAAATGTCAGTTGAACTGTTTTGAACTGTTTTGAATCAGGGACTCAAGATCTTTAACTCATGTATTAAGAATAAAAGAAAAATAATTAGTTAAGGCTAAATTCATTGCATACAAGTTTTACTTAACAAAACAAAATTCCTAAGAAAATTAAAAAGAGCCATCAGTCTCTAGAGTTCACACAGAGAGAAATATTCTCAGCTGTGTCAAACCTCTAGTGGGGAAAGAAAATGGCTTCATAACACGATATATGAATTGTCACAGATGTACTAAATTATATCTGGAATGAATCCAGTCCCACCTTCAGCATGCTGCTAATGGCATCAAGGCCAATTCCAAATTACATAAAGTCAGCAATGAAGACTTTATGCCAGACTGCTGTTGTTCCTACATCAGGTGCCTCAGTACAACTGCATTGATACACCCCTGCCCTGATGTAACAGGAACTAAACTTATCCAATATGTGAAAACAAGTAGCAACACACATAGTCTTTTTCTGACAAATACAGAGCAAGACCTACAAGTAATATTCCACAGCCAACCTGATGACATAATATTTTAGCTTCCTCTTTTGACACAATAACAGTTGATCTACAGTTTTTTCTCTGTAGACTGGAAGAATATTTTACAGAATGATCCTGTACATTAGAGATCAAGGCATTTATCTGAGACACGGTCATCTGTTTTTCCTTCAAAAACTGAAATGCTTCTTAGAACATTATTCTGAATGATGGTGAAGTGTGGACAATATAAAGGCAGGGACAGCACCTTGACTGTGCCTTCATGTGCACACAGACACATACCCACACATTTCACATGCAAATAGTACACAAATTAGTGCCAAATCAAAAAATTAATGCTAGGAAATATTATAACATCTTAAAATAAATAAATAGGTCTTTGTAAATGGCTATGCAAGCATTACTTATATCATTGATTTAACAAATACAGTATTTCAATAAAATTGCTGACATATACATTAAGAGAACTTTAATGGAAATCATCAGGTAAGCAATAAAAATACTGCAAAGATTCATATTATTGTTATTACTGTGGAGAAGATGACAGTGCACTGGAAGTTATTCCTTACTTCAGAAACTTTTTTTTTTCAAATTGACTTCAAGGCTACATTAATTATTTGTAGCTATAACTCACTTAAGTCTAGTCCAGTAACAGTCTCTTTTCATCATCTTCCCTACCTTCAAATTCAAATTATGAATTCTGTTCATAATTTATTTTTAAAACGTTTTACTAGTGAATTCCTCTATATAGGGAATAAATTGATTTGAATCTTCTATTGCTTATTTTTTAATAAAAATTGTAGGTATACTCAAGCAAGATCCCAGAGACCACTTGTTGCAATAGCACTCAGTAAGGTCTTAGCCCACCTTTAGCTAAAAATCAGTCTTAAAACATGAAGAAACACCAGAAAAACTTTAATACTCCAGATTACTTAGGAGAAAAGGTATAGTCAGTTAATAGTACATAAAACTATTTAATAAAATATATTTAAATAACACAAAGTTAGGCTATTATTTTTAAGCTACTATCAAGGATTTTTTTCAGAGACTATTTGGGATATGGGGAGGGTTTGTTTGTTTCTTTCATATCTTTTGTCATGTTTTTAAAATATGGCAGTTTTGCTCCCTCTTCTGGTTATATGCCTGAAACACGTTAGGCACAGATGCAGTACAGCTGGCCCTTCATTAATAGGTGTATTTGGGACACCTCAGAAGAACTGAGTCACCTGTTTAGACAAGCACTTCAGGTTTATGTTGGCAGGACTAATTTAAGGGGCAAGGATGCAGAAAACCTACTAGGGAGAGGAAGACACCATGCAAAGATACCACTGTTGTTTATGCAGATTCCTGAGGCATGTAGGAGACTGGGAATCCAGTATCCTGGATAAGCATTGCTACACACTTGTCCTGCTTATATCCTTTTCTCCCAGCATCCATGCCTGTATGCTGGAGACCAGACACCAGGCCAGATGGATTTTTAGTCAGTGCTGGTATGGCTATCCCTCATACTGCTGTGAAAGAAAGCCAAAATATCTCCCCAGAATTTAATGAATAATGAATTCAAACAAGGAAAATTACAAATAATGGCCAAAATAAATGTGAAGCAAAAGACAAGCTTCTGCTCTACATCTCTCTTCCATGATGTCTCCTCAGTTTGCATTCCTATTCTGTGGATGTCAGCAAGTACTCTGTGCATGCAAGGAAACGTGAACAGCCTACAAATCCACTCTGCAGAATGCAGAGGGTGAGCTTTAATTTGGAATAGGTATAGGGTTTAATTTGGTAAAGGATCTTTTTTCTATGTTATTTTTATATTTATTTACTGAAAAAGGTGAAATCTGATAGCAAGTCTTCAAACATTTTCTATGCAGAAAGATAATTTTTGACTATATGATCATACATCTCCCTTGTACAGACATACACAAAAGCTCTGCAAGCAATCACTTTTTCAGTGCAGTTAAGATGGAAGCTTATGGCACCACTCTAAAATGTTAAAAAACAATATTCAGTTAAAAAAGTGGTTCTGAAACTGAGCCAGTAGTTTTAAGCACTAATACCAATTAATAAAGAAAATATAATAAATGGCTTTCACAAAGATGAAAAATATAGATTTGTTTGTTCAGAAAGCTCTAGGTTCTTCTGAATATCAATCACTAATAATTGATAACACATAAGTTTTCTTATTGCTCAAATTTACATGCATTTTTTACCTGCAATTTTATATGCAAATACTCTCCCCACCAAAACACCTGTTCTATTTTTCTGCATTACTTATAAAATATTAGATTAGTAACCAGGCAAACTGTGTTTGACTAGGAGGCAAATTGACATCCCATTGTCATGTACCAGTCTTAGAAATGCTACTCGGTATTGTAATGCAGTTTTGAAAGATGCAGCATCACATTTTCAATAAATAAGTCAAATTTGAAAATATTTACTGACAAGTTAGTAGTCAGACTCATTTTCAGCTGTCATATTTCCCTGATAGTTTTAGAGCTAAATTTGTAAAATAGCCACCGATTCCATAAGGAATTTCAATAGAATGTAGGTTCTTCAACCTAGAGGACCATATGAGTACTTCTACTGTTTTGTGTTGTTGTGTTTTGGGTTTTTTTTCAATTTCACTATTTTCCCAGCCTGCAGATTGCAGTTATGTGCCTGCCTACAGCTACCACAGTCTGAACAGGTCTATACCTTGTTTAAAGCTTATAATGCTTGAACTAGAATTTAATTAAAATGTAGCATTTATCTAGTTACTCATAACACATATGAATATGTTAAGTATTCTCATGACACACCTAAAACACTCAGTATCATTTCTCATGCAGAATTCAGAAGCTGTTGTGGTCTCTTAGTGAAGTCTAGAGTCAGAGTGGTAGAGGAATAGAAAGCACACAAGAGACTCAAGGCAGTCATGTTTAGTAGTTCAGATAAAGTGTAGGCCCCATTTCCAGAAATCCAAAAAGTGTTAGACAGAAGACATTCAAGTCAGCCATCAGGATGAGAGTGGCCTCTGGCATGACACTACACACTTGTTTTTCAAAAAAGCATATTCAAACACTACATCTACAAGCCAGTTAAGCAGGTCCATCTGCCCTCACTTCTTTGACTGGGATCTCTTTATTCTGCCTAGTTTGCCCTTCAGTCACACGAATTCTTTAGATTGTGTCTAAACTGTTAAACAATTTATTGTTCAACAGCATATTTTCAATTCTACTCCTCCAGGCATCCCGGCTGCTCACAGTATTGTGGGGCTCCCATACATGTGGAAACCAGAGTGCACAGACATGGGAGGACTCAGTGACCTGGGTCTTGTCTTGCTATAGGCTCAAGACACAAGTAGGCTACAGACACTTCTCAGTCTGGGAGATGGGAACAGGAAAGCATTCCTGTTTTCCACAATTTAGACAAAGCTGTAATGTAATCCTATAAAATATCCTAAAGAGTGAGGGAATTGATAACCCGAAAGACTTAAATTTTTCCTTTGGTAACTATATCATCTTCTATGCACCCTAAATTAAGACAGTAAAGGACAAAATTACCTGAATTCTTTTTTACAAACTCAAATGATCAAAAGATGTCATATAAAATACATGCAAGAGAAATTACAAATGATCTAAGGAAAACTGGAATGGGATGGAGGTTTTGGTCATAAATATTTGAAACCTAATATGAAGCACTGAGTATTCTCTTGGAGAATAAGAGCTCTGCAGAAAAAGTTTTAAAAAATAAAATGGACACCTTAGAGAAATTAAGAAAAATGTCAAAAGAAACAATCGTAAGTACAAGTTAATACTATTTATTTTATGGTGCAACGAACATCTTTCAGGCTCTATAATTAAGTATCTAAAATATTGGTTTTGTTGAAGGAGTGGGCAATAAACCTAGAACAAAACCAGCTTTAGCCTGACTAAATAACTGTTTATTGGTTTGTCAGCCTTATCAAGTCAGTGGCAAAAGAGCTCCAACTTTACAATGACTGGAATTTAGATCTTAAAAGTATGACACTGGCCTGGTAATTACCATACATTACAGTTACAGCAGCAGACTCCCAGCATTTAAATTCTTTCAGGATTATGCTGGCACAGCCATCAGAGTAAGCGAGGTGCATTGCTCTGATGGGCTGTACATGTGGCATCCTCTATGAAAGGCACCTCATTCCGTCTTGTCTACACAAGGGAACATATTAAAAATGGTGTGGTCTTCCTTCCCACACAATGAACTAGCACAGGCAAAACCGAGTCCCTGCTCTCTTGGCACCTGTATTCCTTGTCCTAAGTTGTTCTAGGGAATAGACAGCTAGGAATACACCATAATAGTGTGTCTGAATCTGTACCCCATAACCACATGGTAGAGATGGAAGTGTAAGAGTGAATACCCAAATTTTAATAAATCCATGGCACTATCTAGATTATTTCATTCATTGGAAGAAAATATTGAGGAGACAAAGTCTAAATATAATATGGTTTTAGAAGTACATAGTAAAATATTTCTTCAAAATTATCAAAGCAATTTAGAAGCATGAACTCAAATAAACCTTCAAAGCTGTGGTTGTTCATTGCAACTTTCTTGTTCTATTTTTTAGATAAGAAACCTAAATTTCCATGTTAACATTTCAGTGCTTTGAATGAAGCCTATTTCTACAGCATTTGAAAGAGAAGAGGATATTAAACATAATACAAACTAGACAACAGAAATGATTGCTAATAACATGTCTTTCTCTAACAGAATATGATAATTAAAATGGTCCAGTTTTACTAGTCACACTAAAATATGCCAAACTAGTAAAATACATAGACAAACGATGTAAAACAATATAGACCTGGTAAAAAGTGGAAGACAATGCAGACAATTTTGTAGATATCTGCAAACTACTTGGCTTCTTAGAGCAAGGCAGACTAGGAATCCCAAAATGAGAAGAAATACAGAAACTCTCCCCCTAGCTCTAAATAGCCAACGTGATCACACATCAATGTAGTGTAAACTATATCTTCAGGAACACAGCTGTAAAAATATAAAAATCTGGAGGTTTTTATTCAAGAAATATTTTTAAACAACAGTTGAAAACAATTATATCCAAGAAGTAAAACAACACTCTAAAATTGAACATACGTAAACTTACTTATTTTGATCAAATAGAACTAAGCAACACACACACATGGAGTAAAAAATACATAAAATTTCTCAAGCACTCACAATGCACAAGCAATATCATAATCAACTTGCCTTTTCGCCCATTAATAGGTGGGGTTTGATGTTTTTCCTCATAATCTTTACAACATTAAAAACAGACAATGATGATTAACAATTGGAACAGCTACTATGACAAACAATGTAACTATAAGCACAAACAAATGTGTTGCAAGCTACGTCAGCACAACTCCATGCACTATGCTTCAGTTGTCACAAAACACACAAAGTAAAGAGCATGCAGTACACACACCACTGATCACCACAGAGACAGAACCATAACAAAAGCAAGAAAAAAGTAAATTGTACTATAATGAAAAATGGGAAAGCAAAGGTATTAAACTTTGGATGCTTAAGTGAGAACTACAGCTAAAACCAAAACCAAAACAAAACCCAAAACAAACAAAGAAACAAACAAAAACCCAACAAAAAACTTGCTTTCCACTTCCCAAATCTTGAAATTACTCTAGCATCCAGATTTTTGAACAAGTAATGAGTCCTGTCACAGTAATTATTCCTGACTTTGTTTTGTAGAAGAAAATTGCAATCCATATTTTCTTCGCTTATATAACGATGGGGGTAGGATTCAGGGCACAGGACTCAGGCACGTACACATTTAAGCAGCATTTAGCATTTTAGGCATACCTATGTATGCTAGTAATTTTTCCTACCAGCTAGTACTAAATGTGTTTCTTGCTCAGCTCATCACTTTTTCCTGCCACGCTTCCACCACTTCTGACAGAATCTAACCTATTAACAATGCACGTAAAAGTAAATTTATGCATTTTATGGTTCTTCCTTTGAGAAAGAAACTTGAGAAGAGAAAGAATGATTGAAAAAAAGTCTTTACATCTCTGCATATATTTGAACCTGTACAGGGTGTTTTCTGAAATTAGAAGTTAATGTTTTAATCACATGATATTTGAGTTGAAAAAATATTTGAGCCTGTTTGACTTGATCATCAACTATCAGTTTTCATCCCACTTACTAACTGGACTGTCTTCCAAGCAGGATAAGGGACATTATGCAAAATAGTCTAACGATTTCCAGGTAATGCAGATTCCTACTATTTTTGTTCAGAAAACCTGCCTACCTAAACTAAGGGAAAAAAGTGTCACAATACAATAACATTTACTTCTTTGCTTGTAAAAATTATCAGTGTAAAGTAGAGACTGCCTCATCTAAGAGGTGTCCACCCAGATCTGCTGTGTTACTTCAGCACAGAGTACTTTCATAGAGAAGGATAAAAAAAATTTAGAAGTTAGGTGATTTTTTTCTCAGATTGTATTATTTAAGCATACACAACTGGTAAATAATCTATGCTACCATGAATTCATTTGTGTTGCTCTTTTATAAAATTATATGAATGTTCACGGCATTTTTGCTTTTAATATATTTACAAGCTGGCTGGTAAAGCTTCCCTATATGCTCAGGGCAAAACATATCTAGAGGAGATAGGCACTTGTGGTCAGACAGACCTGCCTCGACCTCTGACTCCTGAACTCCAGTATGCTTGTTTTCTTCATCTCCTGCTGCATTTGTATAAGCAAGGTATGACAGGGGGAAAAAAGCAAGACAAAAACATGCATGCTTTGTTACAAGCTGTTCAAATAAAAGATAAACGTCAAACAAAAGACATCCACAATAACATACAAACCCTCAGTCTGTGGCAGAAATTAGTTTTTCGTATGTCAAAGATTAAATAAATCATATTTCATTAATATTTCTAGTTTACTCAAATGAGATCCTTCTGCAAGTAATGATGTTCATATGCAGCCCTTATTGTCCCTTGTTATTATCCTTTCTTATAAAATTCTGAAGCACTGGAAAGCAGACGATAAGTACCAAAGCAGAGAAAACAGATAGATATTGGTTGACATTGGTTTAAAAGCATCTTCCTGGATTTGCTTTAGTTTTTCTGGGAATAAAAGTCTAAGCCTCCATTCTCAAACAGCACATTTAAAATTGTGTATAAATCATAAACAGGTGGAGATATTTGGTACCTTAATAAGTGCAGAAGAAACAATGCAAATATTTTTCCAACTTGGAAAAAAATCCTCGATTTGCCACATAATATGCTTTTTACCTGGATTTCATAGTAGCTAAAATGCATAAAGAAAGACACTTTCCATCAGTATCTACAGTTGCCTAGATCATATCTAAATACTAGAGAACACTGAAACAGCTGGAAGCAACAGTGAAAATACCATTAACAATAAGAAACCCAAATACTTTTTTATTTCTTTCATAAAGAACAATAACTTTCTTTTGTGACAAAGTTCATGAGGGCAACAACAGTCATGATATTGAAGAGTGTTGAGTTGAATAATTGGTTTACCATATGCCTGCTTTAATTTAAATGTCAGTTATTCATTAAACAGTTTTGATGTGATGCAATATACTGTAGTTTTTTAAGGTTCAGATTTTGATTGCTTATTGATTTTTGTTCTCTATGCTTGGAATTTCCAGTTCTCTCATTACTTGCATAAGTTTATGTGCAATCAAGTAACTCAGCAAATTGCTTGACTTCAGGTTTATCTAGCATGTAATAGTAATTTAAAAACTACTTGTTCTAGCAGGTTATTGTTAATAAAGAGAGAAATTTAAGCTATAATCAAAGACAGTGCAATGGAGACTAATCTCTGCATAGATTTCTGCTCTATAATTATGGCATTTAAATTCCAATTGAAATCATGACATTGAAAATTCCAATTAAAATATTCATCTGGGATATCATCTATACAGTCAATCTTCTCTCATAGAAACAAATTTATAGAAGATGTGCCTAAGACTTTACAAAATCAATTTCAGTAGAATTGAACTAAAGTAGTTTTGTCATGTTGGTACTCTGAAACATAAACAAACAATGGCTGTTATGAGCACAGCTGTATGTCTCATCAGTCATTTTTCTTTATGTCCTTTAGAGTCTCAGACCTAGATAGTAAGACCTTCGAATTTCACAAATCTGTTTAATTCCTCCTTTTGCCAAT
>WEIV01015702.1:7605-30927 GCA_013390005.1 Calyptomena viridis
TGTATGAGGGAGCCGGTTGTGCAAGGGAGAACATTGGCATGATAAAAAGCATTACTCCACCTGCACAGGATCTGCTTCTTATTGGCCTTCTCCCTCATCTGGCTCAAAACGCAGCCAGTTGCCAAACAACGGCTGGTTTGTCACGGTCATCCTTCAGTGGTGGGTGTTTAACTCCTGTCTTATGTGGATCAGAGGTTTTGCCACCACATACAAAAAACTCTGTTCCCTTCGGTGCAGGGATGCAAACCTGACCTCAGCAAAGCTTCTTGTTGC
The DNA here is from genome assembly GCA_013390005.1 of Calyptomena viridis. NCBI lineage: Eukaryota > Metazoa > Chordata > Aves > Passeriformes > Eurylaimidae > Calyptomena > Calyptomena viridis. The sequence continues at coordinate 7,879 of WEIV01015702.1, forward strand.
TTTTGCAGCTGGACAATTGTATGAGCCATTAACCATCAATATTTTAGTCCCTAACAAGCATGTAAACAAATTAATTGTTGCTTATATCAGAAAGATGAGGATGTTGCAATACTAGGATCATTTTAAACAAAGACACAAAAAAATTTGAATTATTTCATTAACATTTGTTCATTAGTTTGTAATGTATAGGGCTAATGTTTTCAGGATATTTCATGTTAAATAAATTACTTTGAAATTAATGAGAATTATGTTCTGAAGCAACAGCTGAAGTAATGAATTTATTCTATTAATCACACCTTTCATGAGTACACTCAAAGCTTGTGCTGCAGTTCCCATTCTGATACACAACCATCAATTTCTGTGTGACAAACAATAAGCAATCTGGTGGGTGTGACAATTTTCCTTAGGGAGATTTGATGTACTTACAAATTTGCCAAACTAAATCTGCCAAGGGCTAACAAACTCTGTAGGATTATATGGGAAATGTCCGCTTTGTCTTTCCTAGATACATCTATCGGGGAAATAAGCATTCCTTGCCTTAGCCTAGAAAAAACTCTGAATAAAGGGACACAACTTCTTGAAGTACTTATGTGCATATATTCATAAAGTGCTTCATTATGAAATTTGCACTAGAAAGCTGATCCAGTTCAGGGTGCCTAATTCCATAGCATGCTATCCTGGNCAAGCTTGTAAGAAAGGGTGTTCTATACAAGTTTATCCCATATATGAGCTAGACAGTGTCCTGTCCTACAGCTGTGCAAGAACTAAACGATATTTCTGGTGTCTTAACTTCATGTACATGTATGACATATGGTAAAGTGAAAGGACATAACCAATATACACCATAGGGGTGGAACACAATGAAGGAACAAGAGTAGAGCAGCATATTTGAGTACCAAACAATGTGCAATTTTCACTAATTCACATTTTAAAATATTCATATTAACCATAGTTAAGTTAGAAAAGAATAGTGTTAGGCTTTTCTCATACAAATCTTTCATCCATTCTGTACAGAGCAATGGTAACAAATCCATTAGCTACAAGATCACGCTCATTTGCCATAGAATCCCTGAATCACTCAAAAAGCAGAACAGACAGTGCTTAATCCTGCATCACTGATCATTTTGTGTGTGGCTCCACACATTTGTTAACATCAAAATTCTGCACAATATTGTTACAACTTGCCCCTGAAGGCAAAGATAACTCAGGTTCTTGTTAATAGATCCCTTAGGGGAGATTAGAGTGAAACGACACTGAATTATGGTGTTTACATGGATATATGTATATATGGCAGGTTTATTTTAGAGTAATTTGTTGCAATGGAAAGCAGGTGTTTAACCATTTCAGTTAATAGCTATATTAATATAGCAATGTAAAAGTATAAAGTTATCATTTAAGAAAATACATATAGAAAAGACAGAAAAAGAAAGGGTAAGAGTAGATTGTGCAGAGGAAAGATATCACCACCACAGATCCAATGAAGAGACTCAATTACTGCAAATTCAATTTTTGTTGGTCGAAGTGATGGTCACAGTCTTGATCCACCATGGAAGCCCACGAAACACAAAGTTCAATGGGTTAATCTATGTTCAGGTTCAGGTGGGAACAACCAGGTACGTTCCCTGGGCAGGAGGAGCTTTACACTGTTGCAACACTGTGGGTCACGTGCAGTCCTCTGGTGGAAGGCCCCAGAAATGAGTCTGGGGCTGCTTCAGGGCTCTTTGATGGTTTATGACCCCTTCTAAGACATAACAGCTGCCTCTATCAGTGTAGCTGAGACAGTTATGGTCCATGAGGAAGGGATGAACACCTTCAGGTCCACATGTGAATGTCCTCACACTTCCCCAGGGAGGAGTTTTATGAGTGAGCCAGTTGTGCAAGGGAGAACATTGGCATGATAAAAAGCATTACTCCACCTGCACAGGATCTGCTTCTTATTGGCCTTCTCCCTCATCTGGCTCAAAACGCAGCCAGTTGCCAAACAACGGCTGGTTTGTCACGGTCATCCTTCAGTGGTGGGTGTTTAACTCCTGTCTTATGTGGATCAGAGGTTTTGCCACCACATACAAAAAACTCTGTTCCCTTCGGTGCAGNTGCTTCAGGGCTCTTTGATGGTTTATGACCCCTTCTAAGACATAACAGCTGCCTCTATCAGTGTAGCTGAGACAGTTATGGTCCATGAGGAAGGGATGAACACCTTCAGGTCCACATGTGAATGTCCTCACACTTCCCCAGGGAGGAGTTTTATGAGTGAGCCAGTTGTGCAAGGGAGAACATTGGCATGATAAAAAGCATTACTCCACCTGCACAGGATCTGCTTCTTATTGGCCTTCTCCCTCATCTGGCTCAAAACGCAGCCAGTTGCCAAACAACGGCTGGTTTGTCACGGTCATCCTTCAGTGGTGGGGGTTTAACTCCTGTCTTATGTGGATCAGAGGGTTTGCCACCACATACAAAAAACTCTGTTCCCTTCGGTGCAGGGATGCAAACCTGACCTCAGCAAAGCTTCTTGTTGCTTTTGCAGCTGGACAATTGTATGAGCCTTTAACCATCAATATTTTAGTCTCTAACAAGCATGTAAACAAATTAATTGTTGCTTATATCAGAAAGATGGGGATGTTACAATACCAGGATCATTTTAAACAAAGACACAAAAAAATTTGAATTATTTCATTAACATTTGTTCATTAGTTTGTAATGTATAGGGCTAATGTTTTCAGGATATTTCATGTTAAATAAATTACTTTGAAATTAATGAGAATTATGTTCTGAAGCAACAGCTGAAGTAATGAATTTATTCTATTAATCACACCTTTCATGAGTACACTCAAAGCTTGTGCTGCAGTTCCCATTCTGATACACAACCATCAATTTCTGTGTGACAAACAATAAGCAATCTGGTGGGTGTGACAATTTTCCTCAGGGAGATTTGATGTACTTACAAATTTGCCAAACTAAATCTGCCAAGGGCTAACAAACTCTGTAGGATTATATGGGAAATGTCCGCTTTGTCTTTTCTAGATACATCTATCGGGGAAATAAGCATTCCTTGCCTTAGCCTAGAAAAAACTCTGAATAAAGGGACACAACTTCTTGAAGTACTTATGTGCATATATTCATAAAGTGCTTCATTATGAAATTTGCACTAGAAAGCTGATCCAGTTCAGGGTGCCTAATTCCATAGCATGCTATCCTGGGACTATACTTTATGAAGAGCCCTTGTTAATAGTAAATAGATTATATTTCTGATCTAAGTCACTTATACACATAAACAAGGTCTCCTCTCGCACTTCCAGAGGAGAAATATTTTAAATCCCCACACCACCTACTCTACCTGTTTCAGTGGTGCTTTACATTAGCAGCAAAAGCTGGTTTAAACAGCCACTTCTTTGAGGGTGTCCATATTCCTCATCCCTCTCTAGCAGTACACATGTTTGTTTTTTTTTAATTTTTTCCCCTCCAGAAATCTTAACTCTGTATAGCACGGGTTTTGATATTTTTAGATCGTGTGGGAAGAAATTAAATCACCATCTGCTCTTCTCACCCTCTTAAGTTTTTATTAAGATTATTATTTAGTTCCTACATTTGTCCCCTAAATAAACATATTTAGTTTAGTTGCCTTGCACTTTACAACAATTCATGCCGTAATGCACATATACTCCTTCAGCAAAAAAAGATGCCATTGAAGAATTTGCATACAGTGAAATACAGACTTCAAAGCAGAAAAGTCATCAGTAGTTAAAACTTAAAGATAAGCCCTTCAAAAAAAGGAAGAAAAAACAATTCAAAAGTAAACAAATCATTTCTCCACAGAAACTGTTAAAAAAAAAAAAAATCACGCACCAAAAAAACAACTAGAATATGGAGGTGATAATGGTCATTTGGACCTATTACATAATCATCACATCTTCCAGGGGCTCTGAACTCCTGGTAACTTGCAGGTGCATTAGTGACTCTATTTCCACAAGGGACCCCCAAACACAAATTTATTGTAACTTCCTGTGCTGCAGGTAAGTTTTTTCCTATCACAATAAGATACAGTGCAAGTTTTTATGTTCTGTTAATGCATTACACTATAAAACAGCAGACAAGGACCATATTAATGTGCCTTCAGTTGTTGAGAATCTCTATAATTACTACACTTTTTTAACCGGTAACATCATTTTACCATGTATTAGATAAACTCTTGCATTTAAATTCAACATCACGGCTTCCAACAGCATTTTGTACTCTATTCTAAAGGCTGCAGCATTTTTAAACACATTACTCTAATGCACTTCCAAAGTTCATTTTAAGGTTTGTTTACGCCCACATATCACAACTTTACAGTATAATCCTAGCAAGGTGATTAGCATTATATTCATTAACTAGATCTCCCATGTGGTTTTTGATGTACCTAATGTTCTCTTCCATGGGAGACTAATGATAGCCACTGAAAATATAGCACATATAGGTTATAAATCATGGGAAAATACTTAAAACATTGAATTAAGAGTAATTGATTTTTATAGTTATTTATGATTTTCTGTAAACAAAAGATATGATGACACAGCAAAAATACAGATGACTTCAAATTACAATAATTTATCAGTCATATTTATGTATACACACATCTGAATTTACACATGTAATTTATCCAGTAATTAAAAATATTGGCTTTTATTTGTATGCTGTTTTCTGCTTCACAGTCTGCAACACAAGCAACTCAAAGCAGCACTTGCAATTAAATACTGCTCTTGCATATTCACAATGTTTACAGAGCCACATTTAATACAGGCTTTTCAATTTATCACACAGAATCATTGCTAGACTGTTACAAATAAAGAAAAATACAGATATAGTAAATTGTATGCAGTGCATAATTGAGGTTAGACATTTCAGTATTATGATAAAGAATAACAGCAGCATCTTTCTTTAGGACAGGGATGTCCACTTGCTGACTCAGGATCAGATGCAACTGACAGAACAATTTTTCTTCCCCTTGAGAATGCCAGGGACCCAAAATTTGGCCACTTAAACTATCAAGAGTTCTGTAGGCATCAGCTGCATATGCTGGTGGGCTTTATCAGCTCAAATACAGTGTTATATTCTATGATTTTATCAATCAGGTATATTATTCTCTATCCTAAACACCTGACTGTGAATAAGGTAGAATCCTAATACTCCTATTCTGCTATTCCTCTTCTGGTGTATGTGGTTGATTACCATCTTCCTGCCTGCTCCCATGTTTTGTTAAAAATCTAATTTACATATTTTTACTTAGGGACTCACTGTCTGAGCAGACTACTTCAAAAAAACCCATAGCTAAGTGAGTTTATATCTCATTGAGGCAGGAAATTTCCATTCTTATCTAAATTATGGCTATTTAGAAAAAAGTTCACACACATTTCAAGCACCCTTGGAAAGTTTTAATACCTAAGTCTGTCAACCTAAATACACATGAAGGAGCAGTACTGAAAATTATACAGATACCCCAGCCTTTGATGCTTTACATGTGCAAATCCTGATGCTTTATACATGCAAACCAGACTTTTCAAACAATGCAATTTCAAAAAATGTTATTCCATGCATTTTTTGAGGTCTGCAGCTGTCTTATTTTCTCAGAAACACAACAAACCTTAAGTTAATCAAACCAAGTACCAGTATTGATTCACCATAAAAACTCATCTGAACACACCTATTACAATTGGTACATTGGCCAAACTGTCTGTAAAGGAATTCACAATATTACTTACAAGGGCAGAATGACACAGCAATACTGATTTTTTCTCCTGGATGAAGAGATCCAGCCTGCAGACTAAATCTGAAAATACCATCTTCTGTATTTTTGTCTGCATCACCACAATTCAATTTCCATGTCAATTTCTGCTTTGAGACATTCTTCAGGTCAAGGTCCTGTAACTATTTGCAGAAAATGAGCACATGTTGGAAAAGGGAAAACTGCAAACACCATGATACTTTTCACATTCTATCCTAAGCACTTTTCGTACAAACGCATCAGAGAAAAAGCAAGAGAGCACTAGAAAGCAATGAGGAACTCAGTTCATTATATCTGTAAGGTGCAAAGATGAGTAAGCCTATCTGTACAGACTAGATGGTTTCCAGTCACTCAGCACGTTCATGAAGAGCAATACTTACTTTCCAGAATGGAAAAACCTCGTTTATGTGAGGTAAATAGATCAAAGCATCACAGTGGGAATGCTTAGCCAAACAGAATTGAGGACTTTTTCCTAATACCAATGAAGCACAGCAAGCACTAAACTCACTGCTCACATTTGAGGTGGAGATGTTGAAAAAGGAAGAAGTTCAAAATAAATTTTCAAAACCCATTCTTTCAATTCAATAAGACAAGAGTGGAAATAAAAAAAAAAAAACAACTCCTTTATCTCAGAGTTACCTTTCAGCTCCTGAAACACCCCTAGCTAGGAAAATGCCTTGACTTTGTATTGTTTTCTGAAGGCACTTGAAAAAGCATTTGAAGAGTTTCCATCATTGCCAAAAAAAAATTTGTTGTGATTTCCAACCAAAGCTCTTGTGAACGGGAAACAATAAATTACGTTATGGTACGTTACAGTAAGTTTTGCATTCATACAAATTCTCTGTGTTCCAAACATCCTATTTAATGGGTTTTTTCACTATTAAGCCCTAAATCATGATCAGAGAGAGTGCCAGTTGGCACAGATCAGCACCATACCATGTCCTGGGACAGCATTTTCACTGCATAGATCGTCATAGCACACCAGTTGCATTCTGGCACCATCACTGTCAAGTTTACTAGCACAGGCAGAAAATCTTCAGAACTAAGCTGTTTCTTACACAATTTTAATAATCACTTTCTCATGGTGCCCACACCTTCTCATATTATCAGAGTCAGGACAAGCCCAATTTTGAGTTTGGAAAAAATTTATAGTGATTAAAAGACAAACACAAAAACTAAACGAGATAACAGCAGGAAAACTTCCAAATACTTACACCATATATTTGGAACACGACTGAATTTTGAGTTCCAAATGTGTATTCTTTTCCCAGTCATTTTTGATTAATTCAAAGCTATAGACAAGAATAACTCCAACACTTGTGATTATGTACCTGAGAATTAAGACTCTCATCAGCAATCTCGAAATACATGTGACTTGAATGTTGTTCAAATTTAAGTTCCATTGAGGAGAACTCCAATAGTGATACAAGTGCTGTTGGAAAAAATAATTGAAGATGTTTATACAGCATTATTTGACAAATATTTCCTCAAAGTCCCTTCATAAAATCACTGTTTATTCACATGTTTTGCACAAAAGTTTCTCCTCTTGTTTTTCTTTTTTTGCTCCTGTCCTATATATACATAATTACTGTAATTTAACCTTCTGTCTTATTATGATTCTTTAGCCACATTAAAATTAGTTAAATTTTGTATCTACCAGACTTATAGCATCTCTCCTTCATATAAAGAGAGCCGCGATCTTTCTATTGCCGATAAATGCATTTACGTCTCTGACAGTAACCATCAGAAAAGACTTGAATGATTTTTTTAAAAAACAGCATTTCTCTTAATTTTATATTGTTGCAACAAAAATTGTCACAAAGGATAGAGTTTAAAGAGAGGATTTAAAAAAACCCAACAGTATATGTTCCCAGGGCCTCCTTTTATTAAAATCTTCAAGTTTGTTCCATGCCTTATATTTATAAATGCTCTTCTCCCCCTAAAAAGCCCAAAGAATTTCCTAATCTCATATATCCTATTATGTAAACAAAAATACTATCTGTATTTCTCTAAAGCACAGGCACATAAACTCTATAAAGAAATATTGCTTCAAAGTAAGAATTAATCTGCTGGAAAGCTTCCACCAATAAGCAACTATGCCACTCACAAAATGCTCAAGTCTCACCAAAACTGCCTGTACAAGGAGAACACAGCACAAATGAAACTCCTTGAGGGAAAAGGAGACTATCCATCAAACAAAAAAAAATTATGAGATGGATTATTAAGACATATGGCAGCTCACATGATGTCATTACATTGATAATACATCCTACTCCTTTGTACCAGCTGAGGTTAGATTTTTGTGTTTGCCAGTTGAGTCTTCTGTCCTAGTTTGTTTGAGTTTTTTCTCTTTCAGTGCTTTCTTACTGATAAGCAGTTTCCCAGGGAAAAGTCTTACAAGTATTTAAGTAAAAGACCTTTCCTTCGCAGGCGCTGAAACAGTCTACAAACTTTGGGGTTTTGGTTTTTTTTTTTAAATTTAAAAAATATTCATGATGGATTGAAAACATATTGACTACACTGAAGTTAAGAGACTGGGTAGAGCAATCTTGAGCGCAAACATCAGATATAAGCTATTGATTTAAGTGCCAACCACACTGTCCTGTGCAGTCTGAATCCTGGTCAGCCACAAAAACTGTCACAGGAAAAAAGAACTGTAAGAGGAGAAAACAAATGTGCCACACACCACCCAGCAAGGAGTACTAGGCCTACTTGTCAAATCAAAACTCAGAACTCACAAGACGCATCTTACCCACTTTTAGCTTTTAAAGTTATACTCATTGGAAATTAATCAATAACAGATGCAATTTTTAAGTTGTCAGAATGTAATCAAATTAGCAAGTTCTTTTTTAACAGTAAAAATAATTTAGCTAGTTGTCTGCATCTGTATGATTATTTGAAATATTGAGTGGTCAAGACATTTATTTAGACTTCTCTCCCTCCTCTCGGACCATCAAAATTCCCAGCAAGAATGTAATTCCAACACTCAAATTTAAATAGTTCAAAAAATGAAATGCAACTTCTATTTCTTAGAATTGAAAATATTACATGTTCACTTTTATAATCATTGTCGGCCTATAGTGGTACTTTGAAGAAATTGTACACAGCAGAAGTACAAATTTGTGATAAAATTTAGATAATNGTAGTAATTAAATTTGAGCCCTACAGAGAAAAACAAAGGAAAAAAGAAACCAAATAGAGATAAAACCTAATAAATTGGTGTTGCACTTAATTATGCACTTAATTGGCCAAGCCTTCGTCAGTGGTCCCAAGATGCTTTAACATCACACAATCAATCATTCCAGGAAGACACTCAGCACTTAAGTCTTATCTCAAATAAACAATGACTAAGTATTAAAAATTGAGATGAGGAAAGCCAGTGTACCCAAATATTCACAATTTATTGGCCTACACGACTGAAAGAATCAGACAAGAGACTGAAGAGAACCACAAATTATTTCTAAGAAAGGCATAGAAGAATCATTTAAGATATCAATCTCTTACTGCAGGCAAATGGCCTGTAACTTTGGCCATTAACAACCTCTGACNAAATGGCTTCTGCACTAGAAATTGTCGCTTTGATTAATGTTTTTACTTAGAGAAGTGCCTTCTAGTAGTCTCATACACGTATGTCCATTCACCTTTATTCTACATACTCTTAAACTAAATCTATTTAGAAACATTTCATATGAATTTACTTCCATGACAAGATCTAAAGGAGGTATTTCAGATTTCTTTGGTATCTTAAAAGATCTCAAAAGTAGTAATTAAATTTGAGCCCTACAGAGAAAAACAAAGGAAAAAAGAAACCAAATAGAGATAAAACCTAATAAATTGGTGTTGCACTTAATTATGCACTTAATTGGCCAAGCCTTCGTCAGTGGTCCCAAGATGCTTTAACATCACACAATCAATCATTCCAGGAAGACACTCAGCACTTAAGTCTTATCTCAAATAAACAATGACTAAGTATTAAAAATTGAGATGAGGAAAGCCAGTGTACTCAAATATTCACAATTTATTGGCCTACATGACTGAAAGAATCAGACAAGAGACTGAAGAGAACCACAAATTATTTCTAAGAAAGGCATAGAAGAATCATTTAAGATATCAATCTCTTACTGCAGGCAAATGGCCTGTAACTTTGGCCATTAACAACCTCTGACAGGCCAGATGGGAGCAGGGCCATTCAGAGGCATTTTAAAGGAGTTTTAAATACAGCTGGAGATCCCAGTTTTGACAGGATAAGACTAAAAAATAGTGTAACTGAGATACTAGTTTTCTACACTTTTCAGAAGAACTGCTGTAAATACTGGGATTCACATGATGAGGTCTAGAAATACTAAGGAACGAGCAGACACAAAAATGAGTTTTGGTAAACTAATTTTTATATAAGGCAAATGGCTATATAAAAATATTTTCTCAGCATGTCAGAATTATGCGTAGAAAGTTCAGCCTTACACATATTTAAAAATACAAATCAAAATTCAAAAATTTTTCAGGTTTCCAGGAAATGTACTAATTATACACTTATCCACCAAATTCCAACTAAGTAGCAATTCTCTGCAGTTAGAATACAAGCAAAAATGTCACTATAAATATATGTATCCACCAGTTCTTTAAGTCCTTAGTTTACCTACCAACTGCTTTAACTCTACAGCATGGAAGAGGTATGGTCACCGTGGGTGGCTGAGGAGCAAGGACGTGACTCGAAGATACAACCAAAGTTGCAAGTGGGGAATCAGCCTGAGGAGTCTTCACTGGAAGAGTGAAGTCATATGCTGCCACCTAAAGGAAAAAAATATCAGTGTGGTCACTTTCCCAAAGAAAATGTAAGTACTTTGTGAACCATCTACTCTTTCAGCAGAATTATCTAAATTAATTTAGGAGCCGATCATTATATTAATAGGATGGTAATTTATTAGCACTGAGAATCAGCTTTCTAAGCAAGCAGTGCTGAGGCATTTTTCCCCTCATTAAGGAAAACACTGTATGACCAAATGTATCTGGGTTATCAGCAGAACCAACAGACAAGGCCTCTGGTAAATCACAGTGTTGTGTTCCACTCCAGCCACTTGCCTGAGTGGAAAAAGATTGGAGCAGTGGCCCAAATGCAGGAACTTGAGCAAAGAGGAGGGAAGACAAAGCTATATAAGTTATGGAACCTTTCCCACAGAAGGAAAAGATCAATCGTTACAGAATACCCAGCTTAAACAAATGGCTCTGAGATCAACATGGAGGATGAGTTAAAACTGAGAAACCTCGAGGTAAAAAAGTAGTCATAAAACCTTTGTCATTAAATGCCACTGAATTCTAGGAGTGTAAAGTTCAGCTGTTTTGATCCTCATGTTATCTGTGCAATCACATCCCCAAGCAAGTGGGGGTTAGAACTTACAAGATGGCACGTTTTGTACAGAATCCTCTTTCATGACATAGACTGTGCATCCAAGAGAAAAATTTCTTTCACAATGCCCTTTCAAAGAGGCATTTCTTGGCTCTCACTCTGTCTTTCTAAGGATCAACACACTAAACTAGTATGTTCTTCAGACAAAAGGTATGGATAGCCATAATAAAGGTAATAGCAGAAAAAAACAAAATTTCTGCACTGAAACCACTGTTAAGAGCCCTTCAAAGTCTGTTTTCACCTTGAAGGCCACTGAAACCTCCATTAAAGACTCAAGTTTATAACATCTTCATGTTGCTTAAAAAAATGCAGTAAAACAAGCCATATATAGAATTTGTAAATCATTTAAAAGCTTTCAAAAACTGCAGAAAATAGTGCATCATTGTTCACTTTCACATCTGTGGTAGCAAGTAGAATATATAAATGTTAGGGAAGCAAAATACAACTTTCCTAAGCCAGGACATGAGGCACATATCCATCCGTAATTAGCTTTTCAAAGTTAATATGGGGAATTCCATTTAACGCTCAAGATATGTCATCAACAAAGATTGAGTAAAATCTCCTCATTTGATTTACATACTCTTCTATTTTTAGTATCTCAAGACACCCACATAAAATACTTCATCAAGTTATGTCTTCAAAATCTGTTTGTGTAATGACACTAAATTTTCACAGTTTGCTGAGGTTAAGATGCTTAGTCTTTAACAGGTATCATGACAGCATTGGTTACACAAAAGAGTGCAGTCCAGCACTGCAATTGTTCTTCTTCAACTCTGGTATGGTTCAGTCAGACAACAGAAGGTGGACTCTCTTTATCCCTCTCCCAAAACAGCTATTCAAAATCTCTCTTTCATCCCAACTATCAGGGAAATTTGCTTTAGTCCTACTATACAAGGGTTTTATTTGCTAAGAACTGGCAAACAAGTGCAATTCATTAAATGTAGATCCTGTTGTTCACTGAAAACCTACATTAGCTATGAAGTGCAATAATGCAAATTCAGAGCCAACATAACTCATAGAAATGTACTTATATAATTGAGAACAAATCATAGCTCTTATTTTATTCATACATATCTGCCTAATTAACTGCACATCAGCAAACCTATATTACAAATGAAAAATCCTTTAAAAATGCTACATAAATAGAAATCATATTCTAATTCATACACATACACACATTCTTGAAACAGAATTAAAAATTAATTTCAGTTATTAGGACTTCACTTTGCAAGTAGAATTATTATGCTTTTTTTAATACAAAAAAAATTATGATTCATTTTTCATTTCTCAAACTCCATAATAGAAAATCCTCTTTTGTAAGATTATATAATTAAAAAAATAATTACAATATCAAAAAAAATCCTTAGACTATTACTGGACATACTCTTGCTTTTTAGATAATCTATGAATACTTTATAGTTACTTATGTATTGAGATATTTTCCTGAAGCTGTATTTAACTTCATACACCAGAGAATACAGACGGGAAAGAAAGCAAGCAGCCTAGAGAGAGTCCTTTCACAAACACTCATGTTTGTTAATATCACCATAAGAAACTTTTTTCCTGTCCTGATGAACACTAATTATGCACATTGATTGGAAAGGAGGCATCATCTATAAAGTGGTATTCTTAGCAATTAAAATACTTCAAAAGAAGCTCTAAAAAGACTAGTCATGTGAGACAAAGGAGCTGTTTATTTCATGTTTACAAAGAACATCTCCATACAATGCCAGAAAAAAAGATGCTTGGTTAGGCTGCCACCAGAAGTTAGCAATTCTTTAAATAAAATCATATTCTTGTAAAATTTCATTTAGATAGTATTTAAAAATACCTTCAATTTTTATTTGCTACAATTACTAAACAAATAAAAGTTATTGACTTTAAGAAATCTGTCTCATCAAAAAATCTCTGCTACTAAAATTCATTTGAGTTTATGAAATAGGTTTACTGCAAAGAGCATGGCAGCTCAAAGTCCAACACTGGAGAGCAAACACGGCTGAACAGCTTCCTGCCTCAGCCCTAATTACGTGGAATATGGAAAGAAACAAAGTGGAGGGAAAACAACTGCATCAAACATGGCAAGTAAAATAGTATTTTATATAAAATTCATGGATAAAAAATAAAATTCAAGTACAGTTGTCAAGTTGAGGGGGAGAATCTGAGAACAGAAAAAAAACCCCAAGTTATTTTCAGAAAACATTTTCGAAGTGGTTACTTAATTTCTATCTTTACTTAATACTCCAATGCAATAATATCTGCATAAAGCATAAAATAAAATTTTCTAATTATTATTTCAATAGAGCATATATTTTCAAGATTGAAAAAAAATTTGCTGCCAAATCCAGGAATGATATACTTTATTTACCACAAAGAATATGTGACATCTCCTTAAAATTACAGTACTTGCTTTCACAGTACAACTTCACAGGGAATTGGAAGTAAATCAGTAAGCTAATTTATTAATTAAAATTAAATTAAAACATCTGTAAAAAAAACCTCTTGTATTTATCATATAATAATATGTAGATTGTTCAAAGATCTTGAAGCATTTGTGTAAAAGCTGACCCTAGAGTTTATTTACATCACTAACAACACATAAATGAAGGCATGATAGAGGGAGAGAAAATGAACATTAGAAAAATATACCATGGGAAGCTACAGGTGACAACATTAGTTTTAGAATTAGAATTTAGAATTGAAATGTACATTAGAAAAAATGTACATTAGAAAAAATCAGTTTCATTCAAATTTAAACCCATCTGCAAAACCAAGGGTTTACGTCCTGCAGCTGAATCCAGTATACATTCCCAGCCTTCCCTCAGATTTAACATGAGCTTTTCCTTAAAACATACTAAAATCTTTCGTGCTGCCTACATTCCCCAGATTTATATCATAGATAACCAGCTCCCACAATATACGAATAATGTAACTGGTGCTCAAAGCCACCATTCAAAACACTGAAATAAAACTAAATCTTTCCCTCGTATATGGTCAGAGATGATGCACCAGCAACACCATGTAATTCCACAGCTGCACATTCTCCACAGGATTCACTTATTAGACCACAAATCTGTTCTTTCATTCAAAAAAAAAAAAAAAAGAAAAAGAAAGTCATTTAAAAGGACAAAAAACCCCACCAAAACACCTGTCACTTCTCTACAACAAGCTTAGGCAATAAGCTCTGACAAGTGTGACTTGCTCTATTTATCTCAATCAAAGGCCTCCTAGACTCCATTATTACACAGCTGTGTATTTTGTCTTTTTTCCAAGATGCTGGAATTGGTTCTTTTCCAGCAGAGTTTAAAAGATTTAAAAAAAAAAAGTCATTTTGAAGCAGTACACTCCTGCACCTTGCTTTGCAAGCTTGACCCAGCAGACCATGCAGGACACGGCTGCAGGGGGATCATCCTGCCTGGAAAAGCACAGCAACAGTTGAGAAATGAAAATAAGCCAATATTTAAAGTGACCACACACTGTCTGCTTCCCTCACACAGAACTAAAGGAATGAGGTGATCCCCACTGTTACCTGGGCAGGTAACTTGCACAAAAGAGCTGTGGTCAGAAAAGCCATGTTTCTACAGTTTATGGACAGTATGATTTAAAATTCAGTTCAAAAGTAATCACTGCTAAGCAATCTGTCAAAAAACAATATGATTATGCTTAGCTCTGGGTAGAGGAAGCTACAACAGATCTTTGGCCAGATAGTAATGGGTTGTTGGACTTTTTTGTTTAGTTTGGTTGGGGTTTTTGTTCTCCGAAATGAGGACCCAGAATAGCCAATCACATGTTCAGGTGGCTGAATCTCCTTACACCTCAGTGAAAAAAATTAAAATGTAACTGAAATGTCTCTCAAATAAAGTTATATCCGATCAGAGAAGAAAGCAGTACACAGCCTGTATATAAGTATGGTACACAAAAGTATTGGCTTGCTTACCTATTTATATATTTATTTTGTGTACTGCTTTCATTAACAGCTCTGACTTTCACAGGCAACAAACACCAAGGTTAAACTCTCTCCACTGAGGTAGAGAGCCCTGTCACCTCCAACACCTTCTGAGACCCTGGAATAACAGGAAGGCACAGCCAGGCTGTCTGAGCAGCATCCCAGACTCATCTATAATGCATCACTTAGAATACTGAGTTGTCTCAGAATTTTTTAAGATCTACTTTTTAAGCATGCCAAGACAGTTCATCTCCAAGAGTATCTTTTGATGTCACATGTATTTGTACATTCTACATTTTAGTGAGAATCACAGGAGCTATTCAGAGCTCCTGTATATTTACTTCATTTGTTGAGCTGAAGGTTTTTGAGGCAGAACAAAAGCTATTGCCTAGCTGATTTTTAGCAGGAGAATTCAAGACTGCATTCAAGACTAAATGACTTAAAACCTTACATTAATAATTCAAGTAATTTTAATAAATTTTTAAAGTACATTAAAATAAGTACATGTTTTTTTGATTTTTTTTAGTAAAGCTTCTGAATTATTTTTTTCTAACTTTTCCTTAGTTCTAGTAATTACTTTGTTATCAATAACATCAGTATAGTGAGGTTTTGTTGGTTTAGAGGCTATGGTTGTCAGTAATGACTACAACAGCAGGAAGTTTCAGTAAAACCAGAAGGCAGACAGAAAAGAATGCGACCCAATAGGATACAGAAGGTTTGTAGCAGCTGGGAGGTAAGCTGGGTAAGAGCAGTTGTCACAAAAACAGTGATCAGATCAGAGAAACAGATGTTCAAGTGTAGAAGCAGGAAATAGCACTTGCAACCATGAAACCCGAATAGGGGAAGCTCAGCATACAGAGATTAGAGGGTTTTTCCAAGCCTGGAAAGTCAGGAAAGAGAAGGAAGACATCTGGTGAGAACACGGGGGAATGTAGGTGGAGAATGATAAAGAACTCAGGTCCAAAGGGGAATGTTTTAAGAATCAGTAAACACTGAAGAGTTTCTTTCACAGTAAGAGATGCAGATACCTGGACCACTTTCTTAACAAAGCTATGCTTTCTGTTAGTATTCTACTTTGCAGGGGTTAAATAAAAGAAAAGCTACGGCATTGCAGGGGGTAGATATACTTCCAGATGCTTTCTGTAGTCGTGCCATACGGGGCAACTTCATTTCACATGAGTCAGTGCTCTTGCTGCCAGTCATCACAGTGCTGCACTAACTCAGTGATGCTCACGGGTGAGTACCAGTGGGTTAGGAGCTCTAAGTGTGCTGGGCATGTTTTGCCTTGCAATAAGCTGCCCCCTGACAGGCAGGCAATAATATACTGGAGGCACGAGGGAAGCACTGGTGGCACCCAGCCTACACCCAGCACCCAGGGCAAAAGGAGACAGAAAGATTGTGAGCATGTGGTGAGAAGGGAAAACTGAAATAAAGATATTTAATTAAAGCAACGCTTATTAGTTGGCTATGAGGTATAAGGTGCCCCAGGAAAATTACTCCAACAGCATTATCTCCTCTTGCATTGCTATTATTGGCCCTTCCTACTTAAATGAAAACGTCAACATTTTCCCTTGCTGAGTTTCTCTCCAGTTTGACTATGGGTCACTGATGATATTCTATTCTGCAAACAATTACATATTTTCCTGACACTGTATCTAGTTTAATTTGCAACTTTGACTACTTTGTTTGCAAGAGTTGTATCAGAAGTGTCAAGATAAAGATATGACAACTACTGCTTCTCCCTTAACCTCAAGGCCTGCTAAACTACAGAAAGAATTTTTTATTAATCTATTGACTCATGTTCTGTCACAAAAAATCATTTCTGAGTATGTATGTGCCATAAACTCACTCCCTCAGTTATTCACAGTAGCTTCCACATGTACACAGAAGAAAATCACAGTGTCACCAGACACAGGCTATAACATGCAAATATTTGAATGACGCTTTCAAAAAAGGAATTCCCTTTATACTGAAGCGCTGGGAGAGAGGGATGGGAGGGAGGGTTTAAAAAAGAATATTGTTTACACTTCCAAGATGCATTGTCTCTTTCTTTTTCTAAGGTAAAAATGCAGATAATGCAGCAGGTTTATATGCTACAGAAGTGATCCCCAGCTGCTTGTTCTGAAGCTCATTCATGGTATCAAAGATCAAGTTTTCTTTCATTTGTTGTTCTCCAAATACGTGGAAACCCCAAACTCACCATTTCTAAAGCATTTTTCAATAGATTTGGATTTAAAATTTGCTAAAGCACTCTCTGTTGACAGTTACTGCCAATAAAATCCTGATTTTCTGATGTAAAACTAACTCAGTCTCATGTCTTCAATTTTTTCCCTCAAATAACTTGATCAGAAAGCAACTTTGCCAATCTTTATGACATAAAACTCCTTTCCTCTGCAGTCCCTTGGTCATCTGAGAATGGAAAGTATGAACAGCTGCAAAGAGAAAATGGCTGCAGGTTTGTTGAATGACATTTCAGTATAAAATTACACCATTTTTAAGTCAGTGATAAAGCATATTTTTTTTGTGTATGGTTATTTCAGAGCTTGTTATCTTAAGAATTGAGTTACTAGTTAGAAAACTACTGCACACACTAAAATGTGCATCTAAAGTCCCTATTCTCCCACCACAGAAATATCACAGAGCATGATTTTACTTAATACCACTGTCCCATAAACCTACCTCTTTTGGCATGAAGGACAAGCAGCATTGCAAAGCAGACTCTTCCTTTAAGTTAACTGAATACAAATAAGGCTTTGAAGAACTGCAGTCAATCACTGCCAAACAAAATTCAGAATCATATTGCAGAGGTTACTGCATGAAATATCAACTTTGTAACAGTTTCAGAATTTCAAAGTGACTTCCAACATAAAGAATCTACAGATATGGATGGTAAACATTTCTCACAAAGTTACAAAAGAATATAGTATCTCTCACAAGGATTCTAGAGGTAATTTTGAGAAGTATCAAATCACCAGCAACTTTCACTGAAGTTATTAATTTGGGAGAACACAATATTTCAGAGTTAAAAAAAAAAAACAAAACAAAATAATGTAATTTACCTTTGAATAAAAGTGTTATGCAAAAAATATTTAATTACATAATGAAAACTAATACCACAGGGAGAAAAGCAGTTGGCTGACACTGGTTTTTTTAAAAGGATTTTTAGGCATAATCTACAATACAGAGGTTTACCAATAAGGCTTGCTTCATTTTTCAAATAACCAATTTTAAGGCACTGGAAGAAGCAGGGTTTTCCAACAAAGATGATAACATTCCTCCCAGATCACTACTCATTCAGGAACATCAGGATGAGCATTTATCCAGTATTCACCATTTGATTCAAGCAAAACTCTGATCTAGAAATCCAGTGTAATGAGTTTATTCCCATGCTGGTTACTCAATCATTGTAAAAAGTCTTACAGTTCTTTTCCAAGTTAAAATGACTGACAAGGAGCCCTCACCTGACCTGTCAGTGCACCACATGGTAAGAAAATCCCCCTGTTCTTGCCAGATCATTTTTTGTCATCAGCCATGTATAGGTCAACAAAAAGACACAACTATATTTTACAACACTGTCTTGCAGAGTCTCGATTTCCTGAGTTTGCAGGGACAAGAGGCCATATAAGCAGAGCTGCAAAATTCTGTTGTGAATAATGATGTTGGAACAGCAAAGGAGATGCCATGACTGGAGAAGGAAAGCAATGAGCAACAAGTAGTGAAAGATAAGAATCTGCAGGAGTTCTACCAAGAAAAAGAGAATAGCAATAGACCTCCAATGTCATTCCCCCAATGTCATTCTGAGTATGGGGGGGGAAATGGAAAAAAATCCACAGACAGCCTGACATTTTGCAAATCCTTATTTTTAGCAAACTAAAATATCTCCTCTTTATTTATATTAAGCAACACTTTTTAAATAGTTGCTTTAGAAAAATTAGAAAATTTGTCTACCAGAAATAGTCTGACAGATTTTCTCTTAGCATTACCCACTGTTTATTTAATGAAAATTCTGATACAGCAAAAGCAAATACCTGAATGGTCATTAGCATTCAATTTAAAATCCTTATACTTAGAAAAATCAAACTCCACTCTGGTACGTGATTGTCCTTTGTTCTGCAGCAAAAATGGAATTGATTTTGTAGCGCCAACATAAACACCACCAAAGTCCAATTGTTCCTGTAAGTTTAATGAAAAAAGAAATGAGTCAAAGCACTGTTAAGTCAATTTTGTAATTGAACGTAATGTGAAAAAATATAACTGTGAAAGATTCACAATTTATAATGCAGTAACATTATCGGTTAATCAATAGTCTTGCATAAGCCTTATCTTTAAAATCTTTCCAGGACATAAAAGTCAAAAGTTTAGAATACAATATTAAGTCCAGTTACAGTATCAGGAAAGTTTTGATCATGCAGTAAACAGATCAGTGGATTACTTTTTCCTTTGTAGCACTCTTTGCTAGAACTATCTTAAGAAAACTTCTCCCTTTTAACATACTTATTCCAGGTTGTCAAATTCAAAAGCTAAAGATGTCAACTATCATTTAGTGCAACTCCTTTATGTACATTTACTTTTCAATATCTCTTCCTAAGTTCTCCTTGATGATTTTCTTGGTAAGTTAGTATAGGAAAAAATGAAATGTAAGAAGTAGGGAGGAGCCACTTTGACATCTAGTTAAAGGAAAACACTTAATCTCACCAATTGCTATAATTTCTTCATACTTACCACATTAATGTTTATTTGGGCGACCTCTACAAACCCACCAATCCTAAGCACTTGTGCTCCTGCATTTCGCACTTCTACCTGAGGGAATGGGTGACAGTGACAAGGTCATTTTAACAGAACTATCCCACCAAACTTGACATAGTTTCATGAAAACAGTTTAATACAAAAAAACAAACCAACCCTAACCTACAGACATAGATTATAGAGAGATATTCAGTATAAATCATAATGAAAACATGAAAATAACATTGCTCTTATAATATAATGCATTTTTCTATGAAAATATGAAGAGCTAAAAAATGCTTCCATTTTCTAGAAGATATACATACATATTCAAGTGAGATGTGGCTTCAAATAATGCCTTTGTGGCATACCACATTGGGAATACAGACAGCTGTCAATTAAAAACACAAAAACAATCCAAAGTTTTAAAAAACACCAGTCTTCTGCACTTCTGCAGACAAAAATAATGCTGCAGGATGCTGTATTACTAGCATGAGCATGTTTTTTCCAACAGAAGAAAGCTGTATCCAGCAGCTGTGAGGATTGGAAAGTGTACTACAACACAAATTGCTTGACAGAGGTGCTGGTACAAAGTTGATACTACTATTCTGAGCAATGCTAAATCTGTTGTAAAAATGGAAAACATAAATGGATTTATGTTTAACAAGTGTAATATATGCAGTCACAGAAGATGGTGAATCCAGGATCAGAGTCAGAATAGGTAGCAAAGTTCATCCCCTTGATAGCGCTGTTTTTCCCTGCTGCAAGAAAACCTTTTTCTTAAGAAGTATTAAAACACTGTAGATAAAATCCTGAAGATGCATAACTGTACACACATAAACACACAAAGTAACACTCAAAAAACAAAGTTCTTTAAGTTTTGAATACCTCCACTTTCTTATCAAAACTCATGTTTGCACTTGGAGTGAAACAGATTTTGAGATCAGCATTGCCTCCCACAGGGACCACTCCTTCAGAGGGGGTGATTATCATTCCAGGCAGTGGGTTTGGATCACGAACCTTCACAAACACAAACCAGAAATATACTGAGAAAGGTGTTTGGGTTTGTTTGGTGTGGTTGTTGGTTTTTTTATTTATACCAATATATCTATGACAAAGATCTTATATTCTTACAAGGAGAACCTTTATAGCATATAAGGCTAACTTGGATTTAAAAGTTTGGGGAAAAATGTAGGTAAACAAAATAAAGTAACAGATTTCTAAACATTACTATCAGTTTCTACTATGATATAATCTTTGCCTACCAAGTGGAAACTTAGAGAGAACAACCTGAAAACCAGAATACAACGTTATTAAATTTAAGACTTGTTATCTAGCAAGTCTTCCAAATATTCTACAAAACATTTTTTTCAATGACAAATAAATTCTTAATTTCTTTTTCGACATTCACAATAAGAAGATGGGACACAGAAATCCAGTAGTCTATAGCTCAATAATAATATGAGGAGTAAATACGCAGTTTACCCACAGTTAGTAAAGATAAAATAGAACTTTTTCTCTTCAAATGAACTTCAGTCAGCTTGTATAGTATAGCTACACAAGTGATAATTACTAAGACCAACCAGCCATCTCTTGGCTTAAGATTAATTGTGGAAGCTAAAAAGACTGGGTATGTTTGTTGGTCCTATTGACCATGCTGATTTTATTCTTTCAGGCTCATTCTTCCAAGACTGCAGTAATAATACTTGTTATTCAATGCTTAGTTGATAAACAGAGAACTACGGTATAAATCAAAATAAATTAATCATGTTTCTCAGTATCGTTATAATGAAGGAACAAAAACTGTGAGGATTGTAATGAAAATTATTTTGCTTCACTAAATAAATACAGAAATTATCCTGTGATCAGGAGAACTAATGAGGTTAGGTTTCATATTAATTTGTGTATCATGTCTTTATCCATTCTGGCATCCATCTCATTCCTTATCCAGTTCATCATACAATCCATCTTCCTCTCAGATGTCAGTCTAGCAAAGTAACCACGGGCTGTGACTGGGTAACCAGCAAGGACAGGGTGACCAGCCAGTTTGCTGTGTCTCCCAACATATGAAAACACCCAAGCTGCAACTGCTTTTCCACAGGGTACACCAGGACAGGGTTCCACCCTCATCACTAGTTCTCATCAAGCTGCCAGAATTCTTTAGGCCATCACCACTTTTCTTGTCTGTTGGTCCATCAAATTTCACAGCGGGACAAAATTCCTATTCACATAAATCTCGTTTCTTCAGAAAACCAGACAAAAATGTAAGGTCCATATTTAATAATTGAGAACACAAAGCTGTAACACAGTCTGATAAAATTAACTCCCTTCTGCTCCCCACCCCAAGGAATTAAATGTGCTAGCAATAATTTCAGCTTACTTGGAAGTATGCATGGTTGCGTCCCGTGTTTTGGAGAATGGCTGTCTTACATGTAGGCAAACCCATTGGACTATGAATAAAGGATATACTTTGTGCCACAAACTGAACTTTAGTAGTACCAAGCTATTAAAAAAAACACAAAAAAAATAAACAATCAAGAAAACTACATAACACATTCCTCAGCACAAATAAATAATTCAGCCTACTTGATGTTACATTAAGAGCTAATATACTTGTGAAAATGCATAAATTGGAAGTATTTAAATAGCCAAACACAGCTTAAATGTGAGACAAGATTTACTCAATGTACTGAACTTATCCAGATTCAAGTTGAACAGGCACAACTCCACAGATATTNCATGATAATAGAAATATATTTAAGACATCATTTGTTTAAAACCCCACACTTTTTTTTTCTCTAATGCTGCTTGAACTGTTACCTTTGCAAAACATTTCAAGTTAATTTCATTTCCTTTGCGCACACTCAGGATGAATTCTCCTGTTTCTGGAGAGTTGAACCCGNACTAATTTCAAGACAAATAAAAATATTTTAATTAAAAATAAACAGCACAGGCTCCATTAATTTCAAATGTGTGATCAGGACAAGATACTTCAGAGATACAAACAGCAGTAGAAATGCCAATATTCTAGTTTACACACATCCTGGTTTGCATATGGCAATTTCCAAGGCTTCAAAACAAGAGGGAGAATAAAAAAGCTACTGGGGAAAAAAAAACAAAGAAAGAGAAAACAGGCACATCAAAAGAAAGGGTAACGTTTTCTTGGCTGTCAATCAAAGTTCTAGAGCACAGAGCCAATAGAATACACTGAAAAAAAAA
>WEIV01015703.1:2386-62182 GCA_013390005.1 Calyptomena viridis
ATGGGTGCTAGATGCATCAGCAATGAAATTCTTAGCAAAGGAGAGCTTAAAGGAAGCAGAATATTTAGTGTTCTAGAATAAGAGGTAACAAAGCAGCAGAGCGTGACAGAAAGTCTTACGCTGCAAAGTGAGGATTCTCACTGGCCATGCTTTACCAGTGACTGCTGTATAGTGCTGCTCTGTTTCCTAAAGAAAGTTCACATCTTGGCAGATCCAGCTGCTGGATTGCCTCTGGTGTCCCTGTCTCTGCTGCAGAAGGAAGGAGTCCTTATTTTATATGGTCTTTCTGACACAGTCAGTCAATCTCTGCTGTTGGCAACATTGTGGATCCTCTTGCTNGTTCTTTAAACACAGAAAGGAGGAAAAGTGATTCTTCCCTGTTCCCCTACCCTTCCATCCTCTGGAAAATATGCAGAAGCTATATTCATGTTGCAGCCTTTTCTGTAAAGCTAAAAGATAGGCTTAGAATATGTTTTAGGGGCTGACAGACCATCCTTAGAAGTGGGTATGGTTTAGAGTCCTAGCTCTTTGGGGTGTGGTAAATTTTCTTTTGGTTGTTTTGCCTTTATCTGACAGATTCATTGTAGGTATTTTGCAAATCATTTTGCAAGTCTCTGGAGCAATTGGAAGGATGCTGCTGGTCAGAGAGAAATAAGAACTTAGGCTGAAATGTTCATGAATTAGTATTCAGTGTCCATTAAGTGAACTCACTGAAACGTACAGAGTACAGGAAAAATGCCATGAGTCTGTGCATGTTTGAGTGCTCTGGATAAAATGGGGCTTGGCTTTTTCTTCCTCGGGGGTGAGGCAAAAAAAAAAAAAAATTGCTTGAAATAGATCTTATCTAGGATAAGCTAAACTTTTTCTTTGCTTAAGATCTCTGTCCCAGTTGGGGGAATAAGCACTCCTTTTAATCCTAGAGGGCAAAGAAAGGGCACTTGTAATCCCTCACCTTAAGTTGTATACCAGTAAGTAAGATATGATAGAGTTGCCTTCCAATTTACTTGGTGTGGTTGTGTACTGGAAATGAGAAATTGTGATGGAACAACTTTTTTTCCTCATTATTTATCTTCTAGAGGCAGAGATCTCCATAGAGTTTGGCAGAGGGTCACAAAACTAGAGATAAAAGAAGGTGTATAGAGGTAACATCTAGTTCCTTGGTCCAGCAACCTCTTAAGGACTTGTCAGAAAGGAAAGAAGGGATAGAACAGAGAGTGTGAAATAGACTTACCTGGGATGTAGGAAAAAAAATCCACTTTTGAAGATGTGGTTTAGCTGCAATGCTTTAAGCTTTGTGTCTTCACATGGAGAAGGATCTTCCAGAGCAGTTATGCTAATTTGTCTGCATGTGTCTCGTGAACCCCATGACATAAGATCCAGTTGGGCAGAGAAATATGATCTACCAGCAGTACTTTCAGAATGCCATGGTATGTGCTAGTGTGTGCACAACAGCTTCAGGCCAGTACCAAACTCAAGTGTTGTTCAACACAACATGCCAAAAATGTCTGAAAACTAGGAAAGTAGAAATGTAAATTCTTGATTTTTTTTTTTTTCATTTCTATTTGCACTAGGTTCAGGATGTTGTTCCTATCACAAGCTATGATACTGCTGGGTCTTTTCTGCTGCTGGGCTGTAACAATGGGTCTATCTACTATATAGGTAAGAAGTGGGAGCAGGGTGAAATAAAAAAGGAGGTGGTACTGAGCAGCTTTTTTGTTAAACTCTTTAATTGATTTAAGTTGCATCAGAACAACTCTAATCAGAGTAATAAATGTCTCTTCTCTACAGACATGCAGAAGTTCCCACTGCGAATGAAAGACAATGATCTTCTCGTGACAGAATTGTACCATGATCCCTCCAATGATGCTATAACAGCTCTCAGTGTCTACCTCACACCTAAAACAAGTCAGTATTCTATCACAGTCTCTTCAGAGAGTCTGCTAGAAATGTACTTTTCTTTTTTCTAAATAGACTTTTTTAATTGCTGCATAGCAGAGCTAAGGCACACAAGGTAGCCCTTGACATAAACAAGGAATTTTTCTTCATGAAATCATCTTCAAATGAATGATAAACACTAGGCATAGCTGTTTCCCCTTACACCTGTACATCTGTATAGATAGGTACATGTACTTACATGTATGTTTATGTTTATGTATTAATGTTGCGCATAACATACCTTGACTGGAGTTAAGCCTTTTGCACAAGATAGACACTTGGATTGTGAATTGTATTCACTGAAATAGTTTGTGGTGAACTAGATAACCTTGCTGTGTATCTAACCTTATAACCTATATACTAAGAAACATTTCCATGTCCAGCTGGATGATGCTTAGCTATTGTGTCTATAATAGCTTTTTGTAATCGTGATGCAGCTATTTTTTAAATTAAATTAAAAACCAAAAATTAGTAACAACAACAAAAGCCCAAAGCAAAATAAAACTCAAAAAAACCCCAAACTGAGAAATAGTGGCTACTCATAGCTATGTTGATACCACAGTGACCTTTGTAACTGTAGTCCTTCCTGTTTTGCTTTGCTTTCCTATTTGTCACCCAATAAGGCAGAAAAATAAACATTATGTGACATATATTGACCATATTGCTATGAGAAGTGCCAAAATATCTATCATATGACTTTATCCATATTTTTTTTCACTTCCAGGAGGAAGGAGGGAATGGGCAGGAAAGCTGTTGTTAGGACAGTGTTGAAGAGTATAGTATGGAATTGAACAGACCTTGAGTTATTTTAGTGGCAAAATGACCTCCCTGTTCATGGGAAAACAATGAGTAAACAGTGTTTAAAAAACCTATCTTTCTTACTGTGGAAGCGTGGAAATGCTGGTTTTTACTGCCTCTTTCTCTGGCTTCCAGTAAGACAAGCTTTCATTCCTGTGGGAATAACCGTGTTCTTTCTTGCTCTAGGTGTAAGTGGCAATTGGATTGAGATTGCATATGGCACCAGCTCTGGAGCAGTGAGAGTGATTGTACAGCACCCTGAAACAGTTGGGTCTGGACCTCAGCTGAATCAGACCTTCACAGTTCATCGAAGTCCTGTTACGAAGATCATGCTCTCGGAGAAACACCTTGTGTCAGGTAATCTGTGCACAGATTTCTATTGGCACTTCTCCCCTCCACCTGAGCAGTGAAATATTTGTATGCATTGCTCTATAACTTGCATTGCTCCTACATGTAGTAGAAATTAGTTGAATAGATTTGGGGGCAGGGAAAAGGTTAGAATGGCTCAGATCCTCTTTCTTAAAGTAAACATTCTTCAAACCCTTTATCAGTTCAAAGGCCTAGGTTTTACTTGACCAGATACTGGAACAACTCACTCTTTCATTTCTTATTCCAAGGTTGCCATTTGTGGAAATAAAAGAGTTTGTAAACAAATGTATCTCTGACAAGTCTTATTGTTGTGGGCAGGTCCTTTAGGACTTGTTGTCTTTTAACAGCCTTTCAGGAGCTTCCTGGGCTGCAGCAAAATGTACAGCATCTCCTCCTGGGCCCCAGAAAAAGCCTTCCTGTGACTTCAAAGTGCAGTCTGTGTTTCTTTCCAAAGCAGTGGTTTTTGTGCTATCCTCTTTGTCCTATCTTATGCTCAGGAAAGGGTCTTACTTTCAAGAAGATGCAGTCATTCCTTCCTATGTAAGAATCCAGCAGCCAGGACATGGCAGAGAATAGATTCGCTTTCTGCTGCTATCCTATTCTTTAAAAAAAGGACCAGGAAACATGGTATCCAATTATGCTGGGAATAAACAGCCCAGAGGTCATCTGTTCCCCTGGAACTTGTGCTAAACCCTCACTGCCAGGAAGGGGCACATCTTTATGTACAAAACTGAGTAACTGATGAATGAAATGGAAAATTACTATTGTGTAAGGAGGAGGCTGCTGCCAGGCTGCTGTCATGACAAGTCTTGTCCTAGTGACTGCACACAGAGGACTGAATTATGCTGTAGGCTACTGGTGCTGACTCAGTTAGGCTTCAGTGTTGTGTTTGCTCTTACTCAGTTTATTTCTTGAATTTCTGGGGGAAGAGACAAAGCTAACAGAAAATAGGACATCAGCAACAATTTGTAGACTATTAGATAATTGTCTGGAGATGCTTTGTGACCTCACATTGACTAAATTCTGCTTGATTGCCCAATCTTGAAAAACTGTCATGTAGATAATCATTAGAGAAATCTATCTTAAAAATTTTGTCATCCCTTGTAAATGTTCATCTTTTTCATTCTAGTTTGTGCTGATAACAACCATGTACGGACGTGGACTGTGACTCGCTTCCGGGGCATGATTTCGACTCAGCCAGGCTCAACACCTCTTGCATCATTCAAAATCTTATCCTTGGAAGAAGCAGAGAGTCATGGCAGTTACTGTTCTGGAAATGACATTGGTAGGATGTCTCTGGATTATGCTGTGCCCTGTACATTCAATAGTCTCATAAAGATTTAACAGATCTTCAACCCTATAACATGCAAGTCATCTGGTAGATGTAAGCTCTTATATACTGCTGTCCTCTTGAAAAAATGGCAAGGATCTGTAAGATTCACCTGGAAATACTATTTATGCTGTAGAGTGTGAATACACTTAGAAGACTTACTCTGAATGAGAGAAAAAGGAACAAAAAAACTTGGGAACACATATACTGTACTTCTTCCTTGAGCAAACTGATGTGGCATTCAGTTTTGGTTTAGAGATTGAGAGAAAGCACAGGAAACTATTAAAGCAGATGAGCATAGCAAAGATTTGGTCTACTGCAAATTCCAGTTCACTCTTCAGCTGGAGTTAAACAATCCACAGAAAAAATTCTTGAATGACTTTGAAGTTGTGACAAAGTTTATTGAAGACTTGCCATGCAAAGGCAAATGGTGCTAGGAAGGTTATAACACTGCTACAACATTGTTATAGCAAGGTACTGAAGGAAAGTGTATGTTGGTAAATATGGGCAGACAGGTAGTCTAGATTATTTTGTGATCCGAGCCTTGCAAATGAACCTTTGAACAGGATGCTCTGTGAATGCACGGTGGTGTCAGTACCGTGGCAAGAAATCTGATTTAGCCTTTAGACATGTAGGAGCTGCAAAATAACAAAGTATTTATTGTTATTATAAAGAACTAATGTAGGGTTTGTACTGGCATAGTAATTCCTCCAGGAACGTGCAGCAAACTTAAGATTGCATGTCCCTTAGAGCAACAAAAAAGGGTTTGGATTTGCTAACCACTGGATGGTTTTGCTAGCAGTGGGTTATATTTGGTTCCTTGGTCCTGATGCTTTAAAATTGCAGCGATCATACTAATCTTCAGGACTGTGGGGGGAAGAGAGAATTGAAATAAACAAGTGATCTTTCTTTTTCTCCTCTAGGACCCTTTGGTGAACGTGATGACCAACAGGTGTTTATCCAAAAAGTTGTTCCCATCACTAATAAGCTGTTTGTAAGGTTGTCTTCAACTGGGAAAAGGTATGTCCATGTTGAGAGTTTTAAGTTTTTAAGGAGCAAGACTGTTGAGGTGGTGGGGTCTCCCTCCTCCACGCTAAATGCATGCGATTTGCACATAGCAAGCTTCTAATGTGCTGGATAGCTCTGGCTGAACTCTAGTTTGTGTGTTAGTAACAGAAATGTACTTAATGATCTTTTATAACCCTGAAAGACAAATGGCTTTTTGAAAAATGGGATATCAGAGGCTCACTTCATGATGGGTCACCCTGATGAGCTCACAAAGCAAGCATTTCTGTGCCTCTACAGAACATGTTACGCTCAACCATGGTATCATGTTAACATTAAATTTCAAAACTAGTGCTGAAATTGAAGTTAGCTGGGATTATGCTGCTCACAAAGGTAGACAGGGAAGCAATTTCTTCATTTGCACTTGGCTGTGAAGATATTAGGACCTTTAAAATGGAGATATTCTTCTAGGTCAGCTATACAATTATTTTCTGAGGCTTGACTTGCTAATAGTCTTCTACATAGTACCAACATAGTAAAAAAAATTGCCAAATACCACAGCTGCTTTTCTTCCTGTTAGGCTAGGAAGGTGTCAAAAAATTAGAAAAGTTAGTGCATCTCAGTTCTATGCTGCTTCATTTTTATTTCTTGCCTAATAATTTTGAATCTGGGTGAAAACATTAATAACTTATTTTGGCACTGCTTGGGTAAAAAATTCAATACAAGGAGCCAGTAAAACAAATTATCCAGAGCATGATCAGCTTAGTTTTGGGGGTCCTTTTCCTTTCCTCACTCCCCATAAACTTCCAAAATAAAGAGAAAAAAGCCATGGAGGTCTGCCATGACAAATGAGATTGCAACTGAGATAAGACAAAAGTTATCTGTATAGATAACATTGGATTTATCACACTTGGATTTTTTTCCATATCTTTTATATTGTTAAATCTGTAGTTTCTGCAGGTTAGTTTCCTAGAGTGTCTAGCATATGAAGGGGCTGGTTCCTGTCACTCTTGTGAGAGCTGTAGGTTTCTAATTACTGCAAACTGAAAATGGACATAGAACATGTGGGGGTTGCCTAATAAACAAGCAGTAAGACTGCAGATGGACTGGGGGTGGGAAGGTACTGTCTGCAGCTGAGCAGCATGCCAGTCATGTAGAGGAAGGAATTTCATCAGGAGAAAAGGTCTTTTCTGATGGCAAGTTTAGTGCCTTCTCAGAAAATTGAACCTATACTGACTTTACTGGCCAAACTTTGCCAGGTGCAATTGTTTGGTAACTTGGGGCTTCTTTTCCTGTAGGATCTGTGAGATCCAGGCAGTTGACTGCACTACCATCTCGTCATTCACTGTGCGAGAATGTGAAGGATCCAGCAGAATGGGCTCCCGGCCACGTCGCTACCTCTTCACTGGGCATTCAAATGGCAGCATCCAGATGTGGGACCTGACCACAGCTATGGACATGGTTAATAAGAGTGAAGACAAAGGTAACTTGTGTTATGCCAGGACTGTGGTGTGGTTCTTTTCAGGTCCTCACATGTGCCTGACTACAGTAAATGGACTTGGCCTCTAAGAGATGTTTCTTTCAGATGTTGGCGGCCCCACAGAGGAAGAGCTGCTCAAGTTGCTTGACCAGTGTGACTTGAGTACATCTCGCTGTGCCACACCTAACATCAGTCCTGCCACCTCAGTTGTTCAGCCAAACCGGCTTCGGGAATCTAATTCCAGGTGAGTCACCAAAGGCTGCAGACACCAAAGGTTTTACTTTTCGGGTATGCAAAGAGGGGTTTGGTGACTTGAATGCTGTAGCTGAGTGACTTGAATGCTGAATTCAAGCCCTGAATGTCTTGAACTACACACACATACTCCTTGATTTATGTTAGTTTGTATGTGTTCAGATTGTATGAGTGTCCTATGAGAATCTGAAGTGATCTGGCAGTCCTCGTGTGGGGGCTGTGCTAAGTGTACTGCTGTTGTAGTGGGACTGACAGTGGTGGGGAGCAGCAAGGGTGTGCAGAAGAACTGGCTGCTATTCTTAAAATAACATCTGCTCTTCTTGTCCTTGCTTGTTTATATTTTTGAAGCCTCCAATTGCAGCACCATGAAACAATCCACGAAACTGCCACGTATGGTTCTGTGCGACCATACAGAGAAAGCCCCCTCTTGGCAAGAGCAAGGCGGACAGAGAGCTTTCACAGTTACCGGGACTTCCAGGCTTTTAACTTATCCAGCAAAAGCCCAACAGAAAAGGCAGCTGCTGCGAATGGGAATTCAGGCCAGACAGAGGTCAGGAAGGCAACAGCTGAGGGCAGTGCAGCTGAGAGGAAGGCAGTCCTGTCAACAGCGCTTGAAGTGCGAGGCACAGGTGCGACAGATGCAGGTGGGTGTTGCAGTACAGAGGTTCATCGTCTGCCAGAGAATTCTATGGATATCAAAAGAAGAGGACCAGAAGAGGAGGGTGAAGCCAAAGCAGAAAGCAAAAAGAAAATGGGATTTGAAGGAGCTGGTTTCCTGGGAAGGAAGAAAGTGCCTCTCCTGGCCTCTGCACAAGTCCTTGCTGAAGGTGGGCCGGAATTACCTGGTGCAGCTTCTCCATCTCCTACAAAGACAGCTGCTTCACCACGTCACCGGAAGAATGACTCGTCCTGCCAAGACTACGGCTTGTGAAAATGTGACTGGTGGCAAAAATGAGGTGCAGGTGCCCTCTGGCTGGTAGCAGGCATAATGTTATGTGTTGTGGGTTGTTTCTTGAATGGGATTCTGTTCTGATACCAGAATAAAAATTGTAAGGTTTTGAGAAAGTACCTGGCTGCTGCCAAACCTTTGAAGGGTCGTGTGGCTTTATGTAATGTTCCAAATTGTAGTATGGTACTTGGTCCAAAATAACGTTGTGCATTCTTGCGTAAATGTGGTCAGGTATGTGATATGTTGTGATTACTTTTGTTTTGGGGAAAGAGAGGGTGCTAAATGAAAACTTGGTTGCTGAGCAGAGGATGCCTTTCAGATGCAGCCACGCATTGCTCTGCAGAGCTGTGGCTGTCTTGGATGGATTTTTGCCTAAGTCACAGGGCTGCCTCTGTAGTCTTGTTTGAAGGGGATCCTTGCTCTGTATGCTGCTGTCTGATATCTGAAATGTTTTGTGCAGGTTAAGGAGGAAGCTATTCAAAATGGCATATTATTTTGCCTCTTAGTCCAAATAAATTGCCAGAGGAGTGTTGCTTGTGCTTTCTGAAAATGCGTAGTATCAGATTCTGGGTTTTGCTGATTGTGACTGAGAGAATACATAAGAATATGCTTGACAGAATACACAGAGATGGCCCTCTCTTGAGGGCTTCCTTGTCACTTTCTCTGGAAAAAGGACAGAGATGAATATGGGAGTAGGTTTACTGTCATGGTGTAATAATTCTCAATTACAAGTGCCTTGACATGGTATTTCCTACTTGTATTGCACTGGCTGCTTGCTGTTTGCTCCCAGTTTACTGTGAATGGTGAACAAGTGTTATTGTCTGTAGAGCAGAAGGGAAGGATGTGACAGCAAGTGTTCAATAGGGAGTGTCTTAAGAGGTTTTCTACCTCTGAAAAAGCATGCTTGGAGCTAAGCATTAATGAATGGTTTGTTTTGTATTTTTTAACTTGAGCTGAGAAGGTGGAGAAGAGGGAGTGAGAGAACACAAAGGTTAAAGCAACTTCATAAGAATTCCTTCATTGCTGTTTATTCATCTGTGCATGAACACAATTTTGTGGTGGAACTTTGTCAGGCCAGGAGAAAACATGGCCATGCAGGCCCCTTTTAGTTAGCACATGCTGTTTTTTGGACACATAAGACTTCTTACCAAACATGCTGCCTCCCCTCCTCCCTTGCCCCACCCCTAAAACTCTCAACTGTGAAAGCTGGGTGACAGACAAAGATGAGAGCCTCTACCTTCACTTTTACTAATGCATGACTTAGAGATTTTCAAACTGTTCTCATACTTTTCTGAGGTGTCAGTGCTAACACACAGTTTTTACTACACAGTGAAAGATGGTGAAAAAGAAGATCAACTTACCCCCACCCCTCCCAAAGACCAGTTTTAACTCCTGGGCACTGGGTGGTGAAACAGCAGCCCTGTCCCTGCCCCCGAAGGCCATGCAGGCTGCTTTTGGCAAGTTACCCACTTTCCATTTTCTAGAAAAGGTGGTTTTGTTCTTCAGAGATGGGTGTCAGTGAATGTGGTGTGCTCCTTGGTGACCGTGCTGAAGCCTTTGATGACATTGACAAGGTCTTCTTCATCTACATACTGTTAGGAAGGGGGAGAAGAAGAAGCATGTGAGCCAAAGCCCTACCTGGCTAAAGGCTATTCCTTTGTTTCTCTTTACTCCTACTCCCTTAAAGTTCTGAAATAGATAAGTGCATTTCTAATGTTTTCCCTTTCCTCCCAGCATGAGGCAAGAACCTAAAGCATTCAAGCACCTGAATCCAAACCAGTTAGCTTTTCATAGTAAGTGGTAAGTTAAAAAAAATATAATCATTTATTCTATGTATCTGACTAATGCTAAATAAAATAGTGCTTGTTATAGTATACTATACTTGGGAACTTGAGAAACAAAATCCATGTTAACATTTTTGTTTTGGGTAACAACTACATCACACAGTTTAGGTAAGGTTTCGTTCTTCAAGCTTCCAAAGGACTGAGTTTCTTCTATTTGCTCTCCTGCTAATGCATTAAGCCAGGGAAAGAGTTGAGAACAAGAGAGAAATAAACTGTAGCCATAGCATAAAGAGAAGAGCAGTGTTGTGTCCTGGGCTGCTACAGCCATTTAGTACCTTGGTTTGAAAGCTGGACGATGGGGTAAACAAAACTTGGCACTATTCCTAAGTTATGAGTGTAATAAAGAGTGAAAAGCTTTGCAGGAGGTTTGTTTGCAAGAGTACCTGAGCAACATGTGAGCAGAGACCTGAGATCAGGGCAGTATAAAGCAATGTACAGACAGTGGACAGAAGAGCTAATTTGATAAAGCAGTATGCACATGCTGCCAGGGTTGCTTGCCACCAAATTGGAGAGAAAGTTTTTGTTCTTCTGCCACTTCTGAAGCTCATTGGAATATTTTTAAACCCGTTCTAACATGCACATGGGGGGTTTGCATGCTAAACCAAATCATGGTGGCAGCCCCAGATAAGCAGAAAGAGCAAGAGGTTCCTCTCTTGGGAGCAGGAAGCTGTTCTTTTGGCTAATGAGGTCATACAGAGGTACACCCTGGGTGAGTTGTTAGTCCCCAAGGAATTAAATCACAGGGATGTGATAGCTCTGAGAAAAGGGCAAGGCTGAGTCATGATACCACTGAACTGAGAAGTCTCTGAGCTGCAGAGTGCAGGCTGAAAGTTAACCTATACCCATAGGAGGTTTGCAGAGTGAAGTTATAACTGCTTTTTTTTCAAGCCTTATGGGCTGCCTTGGAACTGCTGTTATGGCAATGATGGTATCAACACCTCTGTACTGCTTATGTATTCCAGCCCTTCCAGCTGTTTGCTGTACTGGAAGTGAAAGCCCAGGGAAGCTGCTTGGACTTAAGTGCCAATCCTTTGCCAATTTGCTCTGCATTTTGGACAAGATCCACTCACTAACTGCACACTCCGTCTAACTGTTACTACTTCACAGGCTCTTTGTCATTCTGGGTTCTTTTCAGGAACCTTAGGATTCAGTTTTTTTCTCACACATTTGGTCAGGGAATGGTGGAAGCCAGGCCAGGGGCTGGGGAGGGTGGAAGTTAAAGCCTGTTCCTGGTGACAAAGAGAAAGGGAAGTTGTCACCGTCCTTGAGAAGAATCACAATTTCTTGTATCTGTTTGTTCAGATGCCTGTTGCTGGCACTGGCTAGTCCTGTCCTCTTCTGTATTACAAGAGATACTTTGCCTGCACCCCCAACCTCATGTGGGCAGAGTTTTGAAGTTATTTGTCACACATGCTAGAAGACATGACCATTCAAATTATTTCTGTGTTGTCACTGAGCAGAGGACACAGGGCAGGTCTCCCCAGCAACTGAGTCCCATTAACAGAACAGGAGACAGTAGAACACAAGCTCCTGCCTCAGGCACTGAATTCGTGAAGGATGCCAAGACATCCCACCTCACACATGCACATTTGCTGAAATGCATGGAAAGAAAAGCCTATAAGTTGACCAAATAGAAGGGAATTCTTCAAGGTACATATCCATGGTAGATCATGGAGTTAATAATTCAATGGAAACCATAAATAGATATATGTGCATCCCTTGAATCATATAACAGCAGTGTTTGATAACGTGTGGCCCCAGAAGAGAGCAGCAGAATTGATTTTGAGGATCTAACATCTGACCATGACCTTGTAGGCCTTTTGGCTCTATCTCCAGCAACTTTTGATACTTAGACCTCATCTCTAGCAGGTGACAAACAACAGTGTCACAGAGAAGCAGGAGTCCTTACCAAGCCATGACCAGGAGTGCGATGATTGTGAATAATGGCATCCCAAGGTGATTCTTCAAAAGTCTTTTTGTCATAGAGGCTGAGCAGCTGGCTGACACTGCGATGGAGAGAGGCTTGGGAGTATGTGCGACTTAGCTGGCTCTGACTTAGTCTCCTTCCCCCAGATGCAATATGGACACTGCGGTTGCTTGTGGGAGAACCAGCTCCTGGAATTTTTGTATCTGCTAGTCCCTAGAAGGAAGACACAAAGTAATAAAAACGTAAAGGGCATGATCTTAAATACTTTATCTGAACAAAACCAAATCAGGAGTGGAAGAGAACAGAGAAAACCATGCTTCAAAAATCATGCACAGTTATAAGTAAAAAAAAAAGGCCTTTCCCCATTGTGGACAATCACATCATTAAAAAGAAAAAAAAAGACACACACCCCCCCCCAAACCAACACTGTAAAAGATTAATTTCCCTGAATTTTTTTTTTAATTTCTTCCTTTTTTTTTTTTTTAAAGTAGCCAACAAGCAGTGATCTGAAGATTTTTGACTACCAGCACAATAGCCCAGACTTGCACAGCAAGGGCATGTTAGCAGACTTTTTCAGTTATCATCACCAGGGAAAAAAGCCATTCACCCACCAGGAGAAACATGCAGTGTCAGATGCCTTTGTGCATGCTTGTTGGGTCATCTGACACATCACACATCTTACAACTCTGCAAGCTAATGATTCTACCTCAAAGTGCATTCTGTATCTTTTGAGAGTGACACTGCTTGATGAATTGGACGTGTCAGCAATAGTCTCAAACTGAGATTAAAGACAAAGAGGAAAAGCATTAGGGCAGGGCAAGGTGCAATGCAGGTGTACCTTGCAGAGGATGAATTAGCTGCAGCTCTGTGATGGAGAGCAATGTAACAGGATGTGGGAGAGTAGGGGAACTGGAAACAACAGGCACTATAACTTTTAAGGGGTCATCAAGTACGGTGTGGGCAGCCAGCATTGCTTGCCATATGACTTCCCTAAAAATTGTAAAACACTAGCAATTCTGCCACTCCATACTAGCTCTGTCCTAACGTCTCAGATTAAGTTCTTCAACTGATGCACTGTAGATTCTTCCTGCCTATTAAGTCCATGAGATTCTGGAAAAAAAAAGGAAGGACAAAAAAGGAAACAGAAGAAAGGGTAGGAACATGGAAGGGAATTGTGCAGGCATGCCAACAGCAAAGACATTTTAAAGTCAGGAGGAACAACATGACAGACTGTAGAGGAAAAGGAATCAAAACCATAGGACCAAAAAAAAAGACATTTCTATGCTGTTAGCCTTTGCCAGGAGAAGGGGCACACTGGAAATCCCATTGTTTCCAAGAGCTCCTTGGTTGAGGCACAGATGCAGTGTCTTGGCACTGAGACAAGAAGGAACAGAATGCGTGAAGGATGCAGGAGTCACTATCCTGCTTGATGGCGCTCACAGGAAAAAGAAGCTGAGAAGTGACAAGAAGAATCATCTCATGGCCTGTGCCTGGGAAATGGAAGGCATGGCTGTTCCCATTCTCAGTCTCATACCAATTGCCATATTCATTTTGTTTTGCTTTTCCTTAAGGGTTAGGATAGCACTACTACTCTGCTACATGATGGAACACGTTTTTTTATGCATTCTTTTTCAGAATTATAACTTGTCATGATAACAATTACACAAAGCCTTCCTCTTTATCACTCCCCAGCAGTCCTTCTCCCACGTCTCTGGTGGTACCAGCATGGGTCTATGTGCACAGATGCACACTTGCAAATTGTGAAGTTCCCGAGCTTTTTCCCTGATTGCTCTCACTCTACTCCAAACCTTCCTGGCATGCAGCTTGTCTTAGAGCAGTCCAGCTATGTGGATGGATACCAGAAAGAAATAGAGCCTCTCCCTAAGTCCTGCTTTTTACAGGCACATCTCATGGACACTGAATAAAGGCTATCCCATTGATCCTGGTTAGCCATCCACAGCAGGCAGCTGGGAACAACACATGAAAATCTGAGAAGCACATTTTATCACCTACCTTTTCACAGCATGCCAAGGACTTCTCAGGTCTATTGCAGATGTCAGCTAACAGGAGGTGACAGCAGTGGCTTTGCATTTTCTGTGACTCCAGATTCAGTTTGTCTTAGGGATCAAAAGCATTTCAAGGCCTGCAAACCCGGTGCCATAGGGCTCTGTTTGGGCTAAGCACCTGCAGCCTGGCTCTCAGTGCCCACATAGGACCAGTCAGTCTTTTTCCTACACTGGACAGCCTCCATTTGGAGGAATTAAAATTCTTGTGTGTATGGTGGGGGGGGTAGATAGAAGTATAACATGGATACACAACACTGCATTTTGCCAAACGTACCGGATGGGTTTCACCTGATGAATATACACTCATTGGTGATGTTCTTTTCTGGAGTGGAACTAAGGGAGGCCTGTCTCGTTCATAGGGCTGCTTTCTGACCTTCCTTTGAAGAATTAAGGAGAGAAGAATAGCCAAGAGGATCAAACCTAGAACTACCATCAGCACTGCAAACCACAACTCGTTGTAGAATTTTGCACGTTTGGATTCTGCTTTGTCCTTCTCTCCAGGTGTTGTCAAGATCAGACCTGTAAAAAGAGGGATTAGGGGAGAAAAGGACTGTTGTTTCAGAAAGCATTTAACAATATGCTATCCCTTTCCCCGCTAATAAATTAGGCAGAAATTTAAGTAATTTTGTCGTCATGTGCTTATTTGCACTTATGTTCAAGGTGGCATAATGGTTCAATATGCTAGCAGGCTATAATAAAAGTCTTACTACCCTCAAGAGACCCTGCTTAAAGTTCTGGCATTGCTGCTTAGGCTGGAAATCACTACTGCATCAGCAGCTCTTCCAAAAGGAGGTGGTGGAGGTGGAATGTGAGAAAAAAAGGGTTCTCCAAGTCACCTTGAAGAGTGGAAGTGACTATGGTAATTTCAGAGCAGTACAGACAGAGGACACTCTCTCCAGAAGCAGGATTGTGCAATTAACAAAAGAGAGGGAGGAGGACTTAACAGAAAGAAGTGATACGTTAATACAAAAACAAGGAACATGAAACATTTCACTCCTTCTCCCCATCTGTTAGAAAAAAACAGTCAACTTGGTTGGCTTTGTTCATGCACAACACAAGTGTAACAAATCTCAGTGACAAGATTTCCTGGTTATTTGCAATCCTGCATGCATTTCCAGACTCTTGGCTAAGGAATTTCCATCGCCTTCACTTGCAAGCCTCCTCTACAAGTTGCCTATGGTGCTGATCGAGTACAAGCAGCAATCAAAATAACAAAGGGGCAGACTGTGGAGGGTGATGGATGTAGAGGAACTGGGAACAGTTTATAATGAGTTTACAGCAGCCTTGCCTGAAATTCTGCAGGAGGATGAGCACAAAAAGGTATATATGGGAAATGCACAGTAAAGAGTAATTCCAAGGATAAGGCAAATCTATTTTAAGAAGCTGAACAAGATGCAACTCAAAAAATAATTTAATTAATTAAACCCATTATATCAGAAATAGTTCAGACTTAGCTGTGCTTCATAGAAAACTGAGGAGTTAAAAAGTCTTTACTGGAATTCTTTACTGTTAGACATCTACTCCTCAATGGACAAGAAATGACTGGGATGACACCACACCAAACTCCCTCGCTTCCACAAAACAGGCAAAAGCCTCATGGACAGAAGGGAAATGGCAGGTGTTCTTGTATGACATTCTCATAAACTGGCTAGGGGAACACATCTCAGGAGAAACTGCTCATTGGTCATAGGAAAGGAGCAAGTGGATGCCCCTTGCTGAGGTGGATGGAATGCAGGGAGGAGACAGGTTATGTATTTTCACTGTCAAACTGAGGGGGAACTTCGAAGGACACAACTGAAAGTCAAGATAATCCAAATTTGGAAATAAAATCTGGAAGAGAGAAGATTCTATTTAGTGGGAAAAAGCACAAAATTTTGGAGCAATATATTTATGTAAAAATAAAAGAGAAAGTATTACGTGCCCAGAGAGAGGATCTGAAGCTAATCACGAGAGCTATCCCACCCCTGGAAGCATTTGAAGATAAGCTGGATGAGGCTTTGAGCAACGTGGCCTAGTGGAAGTTGTCTCCCATGGCAAGGGAGTTGGAACCAGATGGTCTTTAAGGTCCCTTCCAACCCAAACTATTCTATGATTCTATGATAATGGTTGGAGTCAGTGATCTTAAGGTCATTTCCAACTTAAAGCACTCAATGGTTCTATAAAGTAAAGGAACACAAATCCATTCATGGCAAAAAAACCACATTACCTACATACCTCATACACTTAGTTACTAAGGAATCCCCTGATCTTGTAATGAGATACCATCCTGTCTGGCATGCACCATGTATCAAATTTCTAGCACAAAAACATAAAATGAAATGGTGCTATGGAATTTCTTCACATATTTACCAACTCCATCTCCAGCGTTGTACTTGATGACCGGTGTCATGGCACTCCCTTCATCGGTGATGCAGGTCACTTGAAACAAAAAAGCTGAGCAAAAAAGATTAGAAAATACTGTCAGAAGCAGAAGTAAAAATTCTATAGGTGCTGCTTTTTCACGATGATCCAACAGCAGAGATGGACAGGTCTGAGAAAAACCAAGGCAGGTATAGCACATAATCCATCATAACTCATCTGAGTTCCAGGCCAGCACCTCCCAATCCTTTATATAGGGGTATTGAAATTCTGAACTATGAAACATACATATACAGGTGATAGGTGATAGGTAATCATCACCATGATGTTGCTACATAATATGTTTCACCACTCGATCCTCTCTCTTCCAATGTACCTGGCAACTTTCAATTTTGCCCTAAATCCCTCATATTTCATTCATGGCTGAAACAAACAAGTTAAGAATATTTTAGTAAAAAAAAAAAATATTAGCACCATTGGAGTAATCAAGAAGGTAAAAAATAAACTACAAAATCCTTTGACATACAAAACCCCCAATGTCTTAAAAACAGAGAACATTCTTTTTTGCTTCTTTTCTTTTTTTTCTTATTCTTCCGCCTCTCCCCCCACTGTTGACAGTTTCCTTGACTGCAAATTTCTAAACAGAAACTGCGTTTCAAAACATGGCTGGTTCCAAGAGCTACTGACTTAATTTGATTCAAATGAAAATTCAAGCTCCAGTCTTTTCAGGAGCTGAAGATTTCTGTGTATTTCCCAGACTGTAGCCCTAAAGGGGCAACAGAGCTCCAGGATTTGGGAAAGCTCAACCCTTACAATGAGCCAGAGCAGTCTCACCCAGTCAGATGTAATGTTTAAGGGGAAGCTTAACTCCATGCATTGTTTTTTCAAGCATCTGCTTAGATGCACATCATAGCGCCTGTAGTACACTCCTGTGCTCTTAGCTTGGGATTGCAATGGGGAGTTTTTCTTAAACTTTAGCACACAATAACATTAATTTAGCTCAACCAACTTTCACAGAGAAGAAGCTGTAGGAAACAAAAACTGACTTTTGTCAGATGTCCTTGGTAAATAGAGCTCTGTGTCGAAGCCACTGTAGATGCGCTGCCCACTCTCAGTTAACACGTACTCCTTCAGGCGACCGTTCAGTACAAAAGTGCGACTCCAGTCTAAGTGGATGGTGGATAAATTGCTGACAACAGAGAATGGAGCCATGTACCGAGGTGCTGCAAGAGAAGGAAAAAAGCTCATTTCTATCCAATAGGCTAGAAGTGATTCAGTGACTGAGTTACACAGTGAACTCAACACTGTGTAAGAGGCTCGACGTGATACAAACTCTGTGCTTGGTTCACTCACTCTCTCTCTCATATATATATGTATGATTAGGGAAGATACAAGGAGAAAAGAAAAAGCTGCTGTAGCATGCCAGTCTCTGCACTGAGAAAGCTGAAATATCTCGTATCTTGAAAATAAAGATCTAGAACTCCCTTCTTTTGCTTTCCTATATGTGGTACAGACACTAAAACTGTATAAATTAAATTCTAGGTTAAGGTGGGGGACAGGGACACACAAGGGCGTGCAAGCTTGACTGCAGCAGGCTGGGCTGTGGGAACCCAACTGCTAATGAGGGGGCTCCTTTGCAAGGCCCAAGAAATTGCCAAGATAATCTTTAACACATGCACATACATGAAAACACAGGGTTTCAGAAAAGCAAGAACAGACAGCATGCAGACAGTTTCTTCTTTTCTAAGAAACCCAGAACTCACTTCAGGGAGCAAGAGTTAATCAGTTGGGCTCAACAGCTTGCTGGCAAAAAACTTCATTTAAGTTTGAGGTGGTCCTTTCTTGTGGTATTGCCATTAAACCATCTCCCCTGTATATGATGGTTTGTTCATAAGAAAGCTGCTTGTCTAGGTGCACTTTGCTCCTAATTGCACACTGTCATGACTAATGCAATCCTTCCAGGCAAGAGGAAGGAGACACTCAGAGGGATGCCAGAGACCTGGTATGAAGAGGTCAGCAAGGCAAGAAAAGCAAGACTGAAAGAAGGGGGTTGTGGATCAATGGGTGAGGGTTTAAAAATGGCATTCAAATCCTTTTGTTCTGTGTGTCTTATCATTCATTCCTTATAATTTTTCTCCATTTAAAAGTGCATAATCATGCTCCAGTCTTTTAGTTTGCAATTTAATAAAACACAGCTTTTGAGATAAGGACCTTTCATTTGTTTGTTTGCTTGGTTTTTTTTCCCAGTGGTGACATTAAAGAAAATCTGGGCCTGTTCCTCCTGAAATTTTCAGCTAAGGATGTATCAGATGCATTTTTAGTAATTATTTGGCAGAACTACCAAATGGTGCAAAAGGGATTTTTAGGAAGCTGATTCTGAAATCATGACATGAGACTGTATGATAAAAAAGTGAACATCTTCTCTGCCCTGACCTGACAGACAGAGGTGAAATGTCCATCTCATCTGTTATGGAATGACTCTGGCTACAGCACTATAGATCTTTTTAATAAAAGCTGATGTTAGACTACTACAAATTCAGTTTTGATGGCAAAATCTATTCTGCCTGTAGGCATAGGTCCTGCATGTTTAGTTTCCATGCAGACCACCACATGGCCTTAAAGTACTGCGTATGGTGGTTAGATAGCAATGCATTCTTTATTCAGTGTCCTCAAGGATTCGATCATTCAGATGATATCCAAGGAAAGCTCTTATGAATCCTAGCAGAAGTGTAGCATGAATTAGGACAGTAAGAGTGTTCCTGAAAAGAATCACTCATTCAAGATCTCTACTTTCCCAAGGTATCATTTATAGCAGTATATTTATTACTACACACCACCTTTCTGGTAATACTTGAACATTTTATGTTCTGCAGCTTTGCTGCCCATTTTCATTAAAATTAAAGGTTTCCAGGCTCCCAAGATAGAGGAGGTGACATCAGATGATGAGCAAAGAAATATTTTTGAAGGAATGAGCAGTTGAGCCCCAGAGCAGAATTTCAATGAATGTGCTGCAGAGACACGGTGACCAGGGACATGGAACAACAGGTTTCTGGGGACATCATCTTTTACAGAGGTGGGGAAGTCATTTGGCTCTATGCAGCTCCAGGCCTTGGAAGTGGCATTGAGCAATGGTTCTCCGATCAGCATACTCACGCTCTTTTTCTGTAGTGAAGCCAATCCATTCAGAGGCGCTACTGCCAACAGAGTTGTAAGACACAACTCGCAAGTTGTAAGTTGTGTAAGGCTCCAGGTTGGACACGTTGGCACTCTGTCCTTTTCCTGTGTACTTCACCTCAGTTGGGCCAGGACTGCAAGCCTTCACTGCAGGCTGTAGGTTCACAGGACAGGCCACATACACATGGAGCTCATAGCTGAGAAGAAAGTTGGGATTTTGATGAATAAAGAGCCTTAATAATGTAACAGCCCATCATACATTTCACTCTATTTGCTGTCTGTCTGGCTATGGAGAAGAAAATGGACCTGATGCCAGTTTTTCTCTTGGAGATTTTGGTCCTAACTGTAAGACAACTGAACAATTGTATTTGTAAGTAAGTCACACTGCAATGAAACTGTTGATGCCTGTTACCTTGCTGCTCACTTCTGCACATCAGGATTTGCCTAAGTAACTCCTGGATGTGGCTAACTCTTCATTGCCAGTTGAACTCACCACTTGTTGGCTGTGCAAGCACAGCTGTCAGACAATCACCCTCACTCACAACAGTTTGTCCTCTCCACTTTCATCCTCCCCAATAT
This sequence comes from Calyptomena viridis, assembly GCA_013390005.1. Taxonomy (NCBI): domain Eukaryota; kingdom Metazoa; phylum Chordata; class Aves; order Passeriformes; family Eurylaimidae; genus Calyptomena; species Calyptomena viridis. The sequence goes on from WEIV01015703.1 coordinate 22,453, forward strand.
CCTGTTCAGGAGAAAAGTGATTGTTGCATGTAAACACTTCCCAGATGGTTTTCAGGCCACAAGGAGTATCACCACCAACATGCTGAAGAAGGAGCACGGCTGCCACAACTCCACTGTCCAGTGCTCTCAGCCCCATGATTCCTGCTCAAACTGTTCTGCCACCACCTCTAGCTGAGTAGCAGCTCCTACCTGGTTACAATGCCATTGGGTGACTGAGGGGCACTCCACTGGAAAGAGGCGTTCCTGGAGGTCACGGTGCGGATCTGCGGGGGAGGCTGCTCCGAGGGTGGAGCTGGCTGTGTGGTGAATTGAGCCATGGGTCCTTTGCTGCAACAGTTGAAACAGGTGCAGGCCTCCACACCAATGGAGTAAGTAGTGAAAGGTTTTAGCCCATATATTGTCTGCTGGGTAGCAGTCCCTTCTGACAGCTGTAAAAATTAAGAAAGAACTTGTCACGGCTTCAAGCAGCACAAGTGCTAAATAAGAGTTATGGAGGTGGATCAACTCTGGAAGAAGACAGGCAGAAGATTCTACGTGTCCTTTAAGTCTGACATTAATGGAGCTGTTGTGTAATAGGAACTCTGCATTTTTCTCCCATTGTGAAGTTAAAGGGCACTTTTCAAAAGAAAAGACCTTGGAATCAGTGGCCTCATAGACATCTTGTGTTGAGCTGTGAATATGTCAATTGAAAATGTCATTCTGAGGAACAGAGAAACTGAAAACCGTTAAAGAGAGACTCAAGGGTAAGTGGCACTGAAGCAAAAAATAAATTAATGTGGAAAATAGCATGATGAGCATGCTAGCAAATACTCATGCATATCTCACAAGCTTCCTCAAAGTAGATACGGGAGACAGCGCTGGGCAGTGTGATATCAATGTGCCTGTTAAGATACTCTCTTATGCTCAGCAAGGAAGACCTGGCAGTTCTGGCAAAGGAACTGCTCCCCTTGTTCTGAAACTGCTCACAGGAACTGTCACTTCACCTTGTTGCTGTACTCATTTGTGGGTATAGCTTTTCAAGCCAAAGAAATAAAAACATGTAGAAAATACCAGGGGCAACATCTGCTCTCATTTGGCAGCATGTGATTTAGCAGAGTTCAGCAAAAAACAGGAAAGAAAGAGTCAAGCAAGCAAAGGAAAGCACTTGGTACTTCTTGACGTCAGAGCCAGAGTTGAGCCAGCAGCATGGCAGGTGTGAGGGAATGGAAACGGAAGGCCATGCAGGCACCAGTGGGATGAACTGGCTGAATCAGACACGGACACAGCCAACTGCACTAGAAGGAATAAATGGGTAATGTGAAATCAGTAGACAGCTTAAGCCCACAGAGAGGATAGTGCATTGCAGAGCAGTCAATAAAGGGAGGCCAGCAGAGGATGATAGTCTGTGACCAACAATAGCAGCTTGTAAGAACTAAATTGTTAAAGCTAGAAAATACAAGCTGAAATGGAAGTACAGAAACAGTGCTGACAATACTCACCACCACATCAGTCCCTCTGGTATCATTAGAAAACAGCCTGTAGATGCTGACCACCCCATTAGGCTTAACAGGGGGGCTGATGTTCACCACAGCCACAGTGGACGCCACTGTGTTGAAAAGGGGAGCTCCCAGGCCCTCAGGAGGGGCAGGGCCCGTCCTGCAGCGGGACCAGCTGCTCGATGTCCGGCCCACTGAGTTTACTGACCACACCTTTGGCACAAAAACAAAGAAACTCTTAGCAGAGGACTCAGGCCTATGAAATATCTATGTTTAGCCAGAGATGCTCCTGCAGCTGTACTGACACTGAGTAAAACACAGTGCAATGATGCCTGTGAAAAATGTCTCTTGATGGCCACTCAGCACCTATGTCGGCCCAGTGACTTTCTAACAGAAGAGTGGAATATTCCCTACTTCTTTCTTTAGGGAAAGAAAGCAGAACTCATGTCTCAGGCAATACATGCTCCCATGTCATCTTCATACCTGATCCCCATGCTCTGAATTCCTACCACTGTCTGTGTCACAACATGCAAAGAGGAGCTTAGATCAACAGGGATAATGTTTTCAAAGACATACTGATAGTCAGTCCTGGAAGTTTCTCCCTTCTACACGCTTTCTTCATGCACACAGGCAGCTTTGGTGAATTCAGCCTGGCCCTGGGTGACATTTAAAAGCTACATTCACCTTGACTGAATCGCATAAGTCAAACTAGTTATTCTTTTGAACCAATGAGTTTTACAGGAACATCCTTATCTTAAAAATATTAATGTATAGAACTGTATTAATATATGTAACTGTATTTGGCAACATTTTCAGTAGCTCATAATATAAATAAAGCCCACTGAAGTGTATAGTTAAGTCAGCATCTCTCATTTATTTTTCACAACAACATTTGCTTTATTGCATGAGCACAAAGGCAACCATTTCAGTTCCAAGATTTCAAAATTTAGCAGCTTGAATTAGGCCTGATTAAAAACCACATGTCTCTATGAACTATGCCTACTGATTTTGTCAGCTACCCAAAACCAGAGTGATCTGCAGACTACATAAAACTCAGCACTTATTAAACACACTCTCCAACAAATCTGCATGAAAATTAAATTTTGCTTTCATCAAGGACTAAATAAACATATGGAAGGATGTATAATCTTATTTATCAAAAAGCATTTGTATAATTAAACACGAATATCATAAAAGGTTGCCTTAGGTCATCATTTGCATGAGTAAGTAATTTGTAGAATGTCAGGTACAATAGACAGAATAGATGGATGCGTGAGTGTATAGGGTTAAATTAGACTCAATATTAGCCAACCACATAGTGATCAATCAGAATGATAGATCTAAATGGCAATACAAGAGGACTGTCTGAGCGATTTTTAGTATAAGTATTCCTTAGTAAGCTTTCATGTCGAGCAGTTCTAACTACAGTAAAACACATTCTTATGTGATCTACTCTGAGCAGAGGTCCTGGGAAAGTGAATGGTGGGACTATGTCATTAAAAAAAGGAGGTTTAGAAGTAAGAGGTCTTCAAAATTGACCCTGAGTCCTTCCAGTTTGTGATATTAAGTTCCAAGACCACAGGACACTTCACAAGGACCCTAGGGAAGGAAAAGGGAAAAAAAACTACTACAGTGGTTTTGAAGGCTATGTTCTGCCATTTACAAACCCAAAGCTCCTGCCTGATTCCATCAGTAACACACAGAACTACCTTAAGTACAGATGATGCCCTACAATAAAAAGCTCAGCCAAAGCACTTTCATTTTCAGTGAAATCAGTAATACACATCTGTTGCAAACTTTTCATAAAGTCAAACTCTGTTCACTTTACTGCAATAGGTCAAACCCCCTATCTCAGTTCAGTTCCATTTGCTACAGAGATTTACCCACAGTCATTCATTTCAAGGGCCATATTTCTCTGTGGAAAGAATAAGCCACATATGGAAAGAGCAGCTCTAAGCACTCACCTGAGCTCAAATGCTCCAGTTACATCCAGGCTGTGGCCCTAATAAGCATGGAGCGTAACAGTCTTGGACTTGACCTGCTGAGCAAGCTGCCCACAGCAAAAGTGAAGGTGATGAGTTAGGAACAGAGTCTTCCTGCATAGCACAGGAATTCAGCTGCAGAATGGGATCCCCAAGGAGTTTTTGAGGAGAGAGGGATGCAACTCATTTGGGAAGCAAACACCTCACTGAGCGCTGGATGGAGACACCTTCCTTCACTGATCCTTCTCCTATCATAGGTGCCTACACCTTGTCTTTCTGGAATAACTCTTAATTCAAACCAACCAAGGCTTGCTCATTCAGAACAATGTCTTAAGACAAAGGAAAAGGGGATTTTTGTTGAGCTTGGCTCAGCCTCGGCTGGGTTCGGCTTGGCACCCAAGGAGAGGTGCCATCCCACAAAGGATGCTGCCTGTGCCCGTGGCAGCCACAGGAGGAGGCATCCACCCCCATGTCATCCTGCCCTGGGCCCCTCGCAGTAGCACCCTGGGGCCATGACTATGCCTGTGCCTTGTTCCCATACCTGTGCTCACACCTGTGCTTGTACCAGCCCAGGGACAGTGTCACCTGCCATGACATGTTGAATTACAATGGGAATGAGGCAGCAGGAGGGGCCTCTCCAGGTCCCTGCATGATGCTGACACAAGTAACAGACCAGAACTGGAAAGGTTTTAAACACAAAACCAACAGCATAGTGGTCCCCTTGTGGTCACCTGCCCCAGGGCACAGCTGTGCTCTGGGGCACAGCTGCTCCTAGCAAAGGGCCAGGAGCAGGAAAAGGCCACTGTCAGAGTGAGGATTTCTTCCCCATCCCAAGCAGTGTGTGGTCCTCTCGTGCCACAGAGCTGGGAGATTTATAGTAGAGATGTCTCCTGCTGACCTTGGGACACTCTGCTCTTGTATTTTGCATAGGACCAATGCAGACTTTGGAGAAAGTAAAAGAGCAAACAGAAGGGTTGAAATCCCTGAGTGTTTCTACTGTCACAGCAGCTCAGCCACATCTGGGAATAACAGAGAAAAACAAGAAAAATTACACTGGGGAGGTCACATCTTGTCCCAGTGCCTATTTCCTCTTCCACCGCTGCATCCAGAATATCATTACTGTGTGCCAGCAGCTTTGGATGGCTTAAATAGAGATGAAGACACATCCTGCTCTGAAAACCATGGACAAAATAATGGGACAATGATGTGCAGATGAGTGTGTGACTGGTTTGAGCCTGGGACCGGGCTGAGTCCAGAAGAAAAACAACAGTGATGCTTTTGGAGGAGTGCTGCTGCCTTCCCTCTTCCCCACCATCCCAGTGCCCCATATCAGACACCACAGTCACGGGTTGGGAGCCCAGAGGAAGGGATGTCCTCGTTGAGTGAGAGCAGTGGGGTGACAGGAACATGGGGATACTCCTTATCTGGTTGCTAATGGACTTTTTTCTCCTTCCTTAGGTGAAAACAATGTGGCAAGGCCTCTTGTACTTGAGCAACATTCAAAGTAGCCTCCTGAGCTAAGATGCTGTCCTCACACACAGCTGTTTATTGTCACCTCATTGCCAGGTTTGGGTTACTAGTGTGGCTTGAGTTTCTAATAATAACCCTGTAACAACAATGCCAATCCAGTGCAGTCTGGAGAAGAGGAGACTCAGAGGAGATCTCACCATGGTTCTGTAGCTTCATAAGGGGGAGCACAGGGGCAGGCACTAGTCTCTGCCCTCTGGTGACCAGTGACAGGACCCAAGAGAACAAAGCTGGGTCAGGGATAGGCTGGATATTAGAAAAAGGCTCTTCACTCAGAGGATGGTTGGGCGTTGGAACAGGCTCCCAGTGAAACTTTTCCAGCCCCAAGTCTGCCAGAGCTCAAGGAATATTTGGACAACATTCTCAGGTACATGGGGGTTGGGGTTGTCCTGTATGGAGCCAGGAGTTCAATTTCAATGATTATTGTGGGTCCCTTTCAACTCAGGATGTTCTATGATTCTCATCTCCATCTCCATCTCCATCTCCATCTCCATCTATCTCCATCTCCTTCCATACTACAACTAAGTGGTTAAAGGACTCCTTCAGGAGGCAGGTAATTGAGGTTCAATCATATGCTCCAATGGAGATAGTCAAGCCTGCTGCCCTCTGGAGTAAGAACGCCCAAGCAGATGATCCATCTTTGTTCTTGAAATGCTCTTAGTGATCCCTTTGCAGCTGTTTCACTTTGCATGAACACAATGAAATCAAGGTTGACTGGGTAGAACATGAGCAAGCAGGAGCAGACATGGCTTCCCAGCCCAACCCTTCCCTATAGAGGTCAGTGAGAAGCTGAGGTTGAGGTCCACCCCCATGCCACATGCTTGTTTTTCTTGAAAAAAGGGCCGAGGTGAAGGTCACGTGCGTGGGCCTGACAGACAGACACACTCTGAGCATGCCTTCTAGACACACATCAGCTACTCAGACCTGCCAAGACACGTGTCCAGCAGAAAACCCCTAGATGTCTGTGAATCTCTGTAATGCCAGCTTCTGAGACAGCTGTGACATCTAAACAGGACTTCTGAGGATCTAAATTCCAGATTTACACTGATCTAAGCTGGATTCCTTTAACTCCCTTTGCTTCTGCTCAACCATCTGTGAAAGGATGGATGGCTATAAAAGTATTTCCCTGTGAGAAATGCTGTCCATATAAATCCTGGTCAGTGTTTGGAAACCTGTGGCAATAAGTCCCCAGAACTAACTGCAGATGGAAATGCTGGTGTTTAGCCACTTCTCTGCATGAAGAAATGGGGCAGCATGGCAAGAGAAACCACACTGAAGAGTGCCTGTTAAATTCAGAGGTCGTGGCTTCTCAAAAAGCCACCACAAAGCAATCATGGATGAAAGCTGTTGCTTGGCTACCCTGGTTAAACTGAAATTTCATTATTTAGACTTCTGTAAAAAGCTATGTGGGGTCACAAAAATTCTTTCTAAATTGTGATATAATCAGCACCAAAAATATTTAAGTGTATTCATACAGAAACATAACGACCTTAACAGGCAGCAGTATTACTTTCTTACAATTATGAAAGACCACACAGGAACGTGGGGCAAACAAGAAGCAATACATCTTAGGGATGTATTGAATGGCAAAACACAGACAGCAGAAAGGCATCAAAAGTTTCTTATATCTTAACTTTCTGAATATTCTGCCTTCAAAAGCATTAAGTCTGACATCATGCTGCATGGCTCAGCACCCTGCCAAAAGATGTGCTGGCATTAATGGCTGTACTGTCCCAAAAAAGCCAGAAGAGGGCTCCAAAATCAGCTAATGGGTTACTACCTAATGCTTCATCAATCTGCTGGCCTCTGGCCCAGACTGCACTTTGAAGGGGAGCCAGAGAGAGAAGAGAGGGGGAAACCTCTCCCGAGACCATATATTCTGAGGACTGAAGAATTCCAGTTACAGGTAACTAAGCTAGCGGCTTTTTTCCATCATAAACGAACCTTCACAGTTCTCTGCTCCTGGAAGAAACCTGTGATTGATCAGTTGTTGCTCAAAATGATCACAGGACAACCTCAAGGTTCATCAGCATAGCAAGAAGGGGAAAAACCTGTAAGGACCAGGAAGGGAAGTTCTACGAAGAGCAGACTCCCTTTAGCACAGTAAGCCTGTTAGTAAAGCTAACAACTTCTTTCATAAGAGAAACAAAAGCAGAAAAACTGCAGTGGACCTTAGGCATAGATAAAGAAAAATCATGTTATTGTAGATGCTGACAGTGGAAGAAGCCCATGAGATGACTTCCATTCCTTAGCCACACAGGTTCATCTGCTGCAACACTCTTGAAACCCCAAGTCCCTAACAAGGAAACTGTTTTTAACTCAAAAAGAAGTTTCCTTTCATCAAATTGAGGTCATATGTGAAGGTATTTACTCCTTACAGGAGTAACTGAGAACTGAGGGAAGCAGCTGGATATATGCCTCCATGGCTTCTCCAATGCTTCAGCACAGAAAAGGCACTAGAAGAAAAGTAATGATAAACCAGTTATGCTCTATGGCCTTGCTGTCATGAAAAATAGAAGCTGCCAAAGCTGCCAAATATAAAGCACTCAAAAGCACTCCCCTCTCAAAGGACAAAAAAGATCAAGGCAGACAACACAGTTTGGAATCACAGGTTCCCCAAAACAAAAAAGTAACTCTTTGATCACACGACTACTATTGTATGAAGAAGTGCAAACACAGCTGACCGAGCAGCAGTTTGACAGGGGACGTTGTGTTCGTGCCAGCACCTGCCAGCCCACAACACTCACAGCTCAGACCTCGCTCAAACAATGTGACAGATAGTATGGCTGCAAACACAGAGATTGACCGGGAAGTCCCCAGGTGGGAACCTTCTCTACTTCTGGAAAAGGGAACCTTGGGCAACCAAGAGCCGATGAGAAACTCTCCCTCATTTAAGAGATCTCACCAGGCAGAAAGATGTTGGTGGCAGCTGGCCTCTCTGAAGGCAGCAGTCCTGAGCTCCTAACAGCAAGCTAATGGCATGATGCTGAATCAGGGAAGGTTTAGGTTAGGTATTAGGAAAAAAGTTTTTCACCCAGAAGGTGGTTGACCACTAGAACAGGCTCCCCAGGGAAGTAGTCACAGCACCAAGCCTGTCTGAGTTCAAGAAATGTTTGGACAATGCCCCAAGGCACATGGCGTGACTCTTGGGGTGTCCTGCAGAGGGCCAGGAGTTGGACTTCAATGATCCTGATGGGTCCCTTCCAATTCAGCATATTCTATGATTCCTGCTGACTTTTCAGGTCAGGAAGAGCTGGGATTCTCTGCATAGTGCAAAGGCCAGATGCTGCTCACCCTTCCTGCTTGCAGGAAATCATCTGAAAGGAGAGCAAGCCAAAGAGCTGATTACTGACTAGCAGTGGTTCTTGGCTCCCACCATGTCCAACAGGCACTGTGCCTTGTACTGCTTCACACTGCAGTTTGTCTGCAGTCCCTCACAGTAGTCTCTGCGAGGGACAAGATCTCAGCTCTGTATGTGTCAGCAACTTGCACTGAGTTCCTGCGGGCACTCAGAAAACAGCCTTTTGCCTTAAAAAAAGTCCCATTAGTAAGTCACTACCTATCCTTGGTTTTGAGCACTGCTTAGAGCTTTAGGGAAGTTAGGTAGGGCTGTAGGTTCTAGGGAACCACAAGTTCAGACCTATCCACTCCTTTCACACATGCACATAACTCTACTTCCCTAAGAGTAAGGTACAACTTGGGGCTCTGCCCTTAGGGTATCCACCTTAGGGTATCCACCTGTGACTCCTGGTCTTTCCAAAAAGGATTCAATGCTGGCACTACTTGGCGCATGCCAGGAGAGACAAATGGTAGCAGAGAGGAATTCTCTTTCTGAAGCTGTTTCATGGAGACCTCAAAGACACAGCACTACTCTGAGACTTTGCTTTGGATTTTTTTGACTCAGTTTTGTTCAATTTCTAACCCTAAGCTTACATAAATGCAGAGTTTTCACACTGTAATTCTTTTCCAAGACAGCAAGATATTTTAAGAGCATGTAAGATACAACATCAGTAAGTTCAGAAACACAGCCTCCAACCTTTAGTTATGTTCAAACAGCAATCTGCAAGAAAGTTGAAGAGACCATAATCTTGGCTGGTTAAAATTGGAGAAGACCAAAGGACCTCCCTCTCGCCATCAGTTGCAGCATCCTTCACAAATCTTTCTGAACTGACTGCTGTGCAGCCTGGCTAATTTGGAGTTATTTATGCAACATCAGCACAGCTCAGAGCACAAAGCTTGTCTACCAAAATCTCCAATCAGCATTAGGATAATGTATTCACATCTGGGCACTGCAGTGTCGGGCAGGTATTAGCAAAGTAGGAAGTTCCAAAAGTGGGTGCAGTCTCTAGTGAACAGAGCAAAGGCAAGGGAAAGAAAATGTTACATCCTGTCATGACCAGGGGTACGAGAAGGTAGTAAAGAAATATGTGCTTTCTAATTGCCCCTCCTCAGATCCATACTTTTCCCTCTTCAATACTCCATTAGTGTCCTTATGGAGGTCATAAACATATAATGGCATAGATTTTAGGTCCAGACTTCTAGCACTGTGATAATTAGAGCCTCTTAACTTAATTTCCATCTCCACTGTTCAAATGCTAATAATAATACTAAACCCATACTGAGGAAGGGAAAGACAAAAACTTAGGGACTTAAACAAAATTACCAAATTCTAAGGGAAGCTCATTCCATATAATATAGTATAAAGCCAGTAACTAATGAAAGATGTAAACAGGTTTAACTCTAAAAGATAGAAAATTTAATAATTTGTTTCCTATGGGTATATAATGAGATAGTTACCAAGTTCCCATGAGAGAGATAAGCAGATATTAAAAGGTCTTTCCAATACCTGTAATGGCTAAGGGCAACAGCTAATTCAATAGATTCGATCAAAATCACCACTTCTTTCTCTGCTTCTGATTTATTACTTTGGCTGTAGTTAGTCATCACTCATTTTAGTTTGCTTTTCAGCAGTCATAAATTATGCCTCATAAATAAAAAGATACAATCAAGGAAATCATATCAAGTCATCTACAGCCCTGGAGTATATTTTCCCCTGGTACTCACACTAATGTCTTTTTAAAGGATAGCTTGCCATGGTTTTGAATATATCAGAATCACAATTGACTGAGAAGGGTCTTGCAAGAGTGGTGCTGTAAGAGTCTCAATCGTAATTCTGGAAGCCAACAAATCCAGTCTAATATCTTTATTTAATTTAATGAACAAAAATCAAGGTTTTGTTTCATCAACACACTTGAATTTAAAATGGTGTTGACAAGAGAAACGTAGTGCCTGAAGTGGGGCTTAATGAACAAAAAATGGTCCTTCTCCCTACCGTGTACCTTCTACTAGGGTAGAAATACCCTGCAAAAGGGTATTTAGAGTATTCATTGTATCATTATAAGTGACACAATAGTTATGACTGCTTTACTTTTCAAAAGCTGATGTCAAGCTTGGTAGTCTAATGTTGATGTAGTATAAGAAATTCTTCAATTGCAAGCAGGAAGCACAATGAAACTTGTAATTAAAAACAGTCTCCCAAACAAAATAACAAGTTGGAAATGGAAGAAAGATCAACATTTTTTTAATGTCACTACTTTGTAGTACATCGTTCTGTCAGAGAGATGGAAAAAATGAGGAATTAAAACAATGAAGAGGAGCCAGATCTGAGTGATATTACAAACAGGTGACTATCCATCATTGGTCAGCCAGAAAAACAGTTTCACCTCATTTTAAACTGCAGAAGTCACTGAGCTTGTCAGTAAGTAAGCAGGAGCTTACAAACCGGAGCTCAGCCAACAATGTCATCTCTGAAAAGTGGCTAATAGGGCTAACATATTCTACACTCCATGTAGTTGGTCCTTCCTTAATCTTCATGAATTTGCACCCATTTTTTTTCTTTGTTTCTCCAAAGTCAGACTATGATTTGTTTTCTCTTTGAGAGGTCAAGATGGAGGACCAAAACCATTATTTCCCCTGGTGCATCTCGGGATATTTCCTAGACCCTTCACTTGGTTGCAGTAACTAGAGTGTGAGAAACACGTTTCACAAGCAAGAGGAACGCTGTGCCTCCCACAGTGGTCAGAGGCAGACAGCTTCAGCACTGCAGACCCTGTCTTGGTGCATTGAATAGTCCTCTTGGAGAATAAACCTCTGCAGGGAGCCATAAACCTTTCTGAAAAGGGACGATTGTAATTTTCTGTCTTTTACATGTTCTGTGCCTGCCAAATAGAAATAAGGATGTGTCCTAAACCAGGAAGACATTAAGCCATTAATCTAAAGAAGCAGTTTTAAGAACACAATTAAATGCACTTGTGGAGGACTGATACTGCATTTGCATGGAAATCACACCATACCATGACAGCTCTGCTTTGTACTAAATGGCACAAGTCTTTGTTCAAAAGGGCCTTCCCTTAGCTGAGAAAAACAGGTCTGACTCTATAGGTTGCTATATGGTAATGTTGCAGGCTCAATGATTCCTGAGAAGGGCCTATACATTCAGAAGTATTCCAGGAATCAAAAGATTGCACTTGGTAACTTATTAGGCCTCATGAGTCATAAAATTTGTTTAAGTCGGAGTTTTTTTCAGAACAACACACAATTGCATATGTTTAATACAGCTGAGAATATCAGGCAGCATTCCAACAAATACCTAAAAGGTCAGATGCTCTAGAAAATGCAAGTACCTAAATGTACAAATAGACTGATAGAGGGAATTTCAAAGATCTAAGTAATTAGAGTATGGAACAGTAGGCACTGTATGCCACTTAAAAACCCACTGAAACCTAGCAGGTGCCAATATGCTTATGCAGATGTGACCCTTAAAGAATAAATGTGCTTCCTTGAAGAACACTGACCTAAGCATTTAGAGGGCAAAGTCCCTTCAGCCAGCATGAGCTTCTAAAGTCACTTCATCATTTCTGAAAGTTCAACCTTTGCATCTAGTCTTATAAGACCTAATATTCAGCTGAAATTTCCAGGAAAACAAGCAAACAAACAAAAAAAATCCAACCAAAAGAACTGCCAAACCTCTCAGGTTCCAAAATCCTGATTTCAGGTCCAAAGAAGCTGTCAGAGCATTGAACTAAATCTCGATGTCTCAAAAAATGCTGGAGAGAGTCCCATCACAGCACTTTGATTTTATCTGCATTCTGCTGGAGGAAATTCAGTTGCATTTAAAGTTTTATGTCCTGCAAACAAGCCTCAAATGCAGAGACAGGAGAATCAATATCCAGTTTAAGTGAAATATAAATCTGGGTTTCATCAGCATAATAGCAAAAGCCAAGCCCTATACTTATGAATAACTTGTCTCACAGGCAAGATATAAATTGTCAACAATGGAGTAGCTCAGAATAGATCCCAGAGGACTGCTGCAAGTGACTTAAGCAGAAGACAAACATGTGCATTGAAAAACCTCTCATGGTGAAATAAATGGCCACTGGTGAAATAAACCAAAAATGATTTAGAGTTCTAGTGCAAAGCTCAGCCTAGATAAAAAGCAAAGTCTTGAATACAGCACAGTAAACCACAGGAATCTGGTCAAGAGTGTTTTGGGGTTTTTTGTTTTGTTTTTTTATCTGTCACTGATAGATCATTAAAAACTTTGGCTCAATACAGTCTCTGTGGTATCAACTTCCCAAAAAACAGCTTATGACAGAGATAACTGAAAGTTAGTCCAACTGAGAATATGCCAAGCCAATATCTACAACTTCCATCTTGGAGAGTTTTTTCTTCTAAGAAAGATTCCTAATAAGTAGGGTTTGGGTCTGCTATAATGCTTTCTATCTACTCAGTCCCATCTGCACTTGAATTCATATTCATCAGGCCACACACAGGCTGTACAATTTCCATCCTTGCAGATGCAAGGATGGAGACCTTGATCCAAAACTCAGCTGGACACAGCCTCAAGCAACTTGCTCTATCTGGACCTGCCTCAAGTAGGGAGTTCGGCTAGATGCCTTCTAGGTGTCAACCTGCATGACTTGATGAGTCTATGACATATGTACATACAGTAGCTGCATAGACAAATGTGATAAAGCAAGACTTTTGATTTAATTCTTCATGGATTACAGCTACTAAAAAGAACAAAACAATAGCAGTAGAGCAAAGCTATCAAAGAACCTGAGGTGCACTATCATAAAATTTGAAGATGACACCAAACTGGAGAGGACCAGTTGATACGCTGAAGGGCAGGTTTGCCACTCAGAAGGGCCTAGCAGAATGCACCATCAGGAATTTTATGAATTTCAGTAAGATAGATGCAATGTCCTGCTCCTGGGAAGGAATAACTTCTTGCAGTATTACAGGCTTAGCTATTATGGAGCTGAGCAACTAGGAAACACCCCTGCTTGAAATGACCAGAGGTCTTAGTAGATAGAAAGCTGAACATGAGCCAGAAGTATAATCTGGCAGCAAAGATGGCCAACATCTTGAGCTGTTTAACAGGAGCCTAGCCAGAAGTGATTACATGCCTTTACTCAGTACTTGTTTTGTTTTGTCCCCCAAATACAAGAAAGATATTGATAAATTGGAGTGAAGGCCACCAAGGTAATCAGGGGGTTGGAAAACTTTGCCTATAAGAAGCAGCTGTGGGACTTCAGCTTGTTCAGCCTGGAGAAGAGACAGCTTTGGAGGGACTTGATCGCAGTCCCCCAATACCTACCCCCAGGCTAACAGGAGGGTGTGTCCAGATTCTTCCATGGTATGTGGTGGAAGGGGACTAGAGAAAACAGTGCAAGCGAAAAAGGTTCAGACTTAAAGTAACAAAAAAACTTTTTCACAATGAGGACAGTCAAGCAGTGGAACAGACTGCCTGGGAGGTTAAACAACCTCCCGCCCCAAAGGTTTTTGAGATGCAACTGGATAAAGCCTGGCGCAACCTTATCAGACCTCTTAACTTCTGCTTTGGGCAGAAAATTGGACTGGATAGCCTCCTGAGAGCCCTTTCAACCTGATTTATCTTGTGATCCTATAAAACAAATGAGCCTGTAAAGGAAAGACTGCCATCACCTTGCTCAAGAGGTAGAACGCACTTTTTTTATATATTAAACATATATATTAAAATAAATGCATTCTCAAGCAGTTCAGCTTTTTGGGTTTTTTTAGGAAAATGGTTGTAAAGACTTTGAGCATTGCCAAATATATCTTCAAGATATATCATTGCAAACAAGATCAGTAGTGAGGCTTGCTGGTATCCTGTTCAGTGGCAAGTAAGCGTACCTATTCATAGACAACATCAAATTAAAAAATCAACCTTATCCTGATACAGTAGTATGTCCATTACTTTTGGAAGCAACAAATTCAAGTCAGTTTTCACTAACTCATATAAAAACTTGGGAAAGATTTTGGATGGTTATAAATAGGAAAGTTCTTGGTTCATATCAAGTCAAGTAAAGCCCTACACTATCAGTAGCACTGTATGATAAAAAAATGCTGCTACAACTTGTAACTTTGACACAGAAAACAGTTACAGGTGAAATAATGGCAGAAATGGTCTCATAAGAAAAATAATAGTAAAATACCTATGTACATGAGAAGCAACACCAACCAGCAAGAGCAAATTCACTTTTGAGCCACCTACAAAATCTGCTTGTGATTCTAATGACTAATATAGAGAGAAAACAACCCTGGTGCCTCTCGATGTAAGATCATGATGTAAAAATTAATTCATAATAGACTGGGGGTCTGTGAAAAAAGAAATAAAAAATAATTAAAAAAAGCTGCCTATTAAGAACTACTTGTGTAACATTAGAGATTTGCAGAAGCTCTGAAATGTAGACAAACATTTAACATAGAAGATATACAGGCACCTCCAACTAAGGTAAAGAAAAACGAATGCTGAATGAACATATTGCTTGTATGAAATTATTTTCAGCTTCTCAAGTCTTTAAAATACATTAACAATAATAATGCAGGTTTCACAATACTATTAACATTAGAATTGACATGTGTATGTTCATTGTAAGTGTAAAGTAAGATGCTCAAAGTGTACTGAAATCATAACCAGAGCTGCTAAATAGCTTCAATTCCCACCTGATATTCATACTCTGTGTAAGGCAGCAACTTGTCATCTTTGAAGGAGGTTGAAGAACCATTGTAAACAAGTGCGAGGTCTAAATTTGTGTGGGCTTGAGTTGTTCGCCTTCTGTAAAGTTCATAGTATAAAATCTTCCCGTTTGGCTGCTTTGGGCCAGTCCACAGGATGGAAGCAGTCGACTGGAAGCCTCCGGCTGTTGTCTGTATTTCGATGAGAGGGGCAGGCTGCACTGCCGGCGGCGCCTCCAGCGTCTGTACCGATGCCCACTCACTGGAGGCACAACCCAGCTCTGTGCAAGCTTGGAGCTGTACTTCATACCTTTGGGAACACAAATCAGGAACAAAGTGATTAAAGCACTGCAAATACAAATATAAACTGTGCGTGTGGTCTGGTGGATTTCTTAATTTCTCCGGGTCTTTGGAATTTTTAATAGGAGTGCAATTTGTATGAACACACAGATTATGTGCTGTGCCTTGTGTAGCAAAGAGGAAGAACACTGTCTTCTGTGTTTTTATTTGGTTGTGGTTTGTTGTTTTTTTTCAGAGCAGAGTTAACATCTGTAGGAGTCAAGTGATCAAAATGCCTTTGATTTTGATGATATATATCAAAATGATGATTCATTGCAGGAAATTGTTAGGATGTCATTTGAGAGATGCAGAGCTTCACTCTATTACTCGTCTCTCTTTGGATTTAGATTAGTTATATGTAAATAGTAGACAAACTTATCAACCATGTAACACACACAAATTATGCCTACACAAATATATAAGGAAAGGTCAGGTAAATAACCAAGAATTAGTGGGGAAGATATTACTTCAGTATCAAATGTGCTTCTGTAGTGGAGTCTGATACCCTCTCTTAAGTTTTAGCTTTCACTTAACCACAAGTCACTTGTTTTCAGCTCGAGGGTACAAACATGTTCCTGGTGTGACTCCATTAATCTCAGCTCAGCTCTACTGTGAATGGGTGAGCTAACACGACTTTAGTCTCTGTACCCCAAATTTTATCAACTAAAGCCTATGTATTCTCAAATGCAGACATCTTGCAAAAGATAAACCAGTAAAAGATTGCAGATTTTGGAGTCTGCACCAGAGGGTTCTATTAATTACAACCTAAGTCAACACTATGCACTTCGTCAAGATGATACATAGCTGGTGTTACTATAAATTTAAAAAAAATCCTGGTTTTATCACTTGCTTTTTGGAAAACAAAACCCCATGGGTCTTACTATCTGTTTAACCAAGATGGCTGAGCTGTCTGCCTAGCCTACTGAACCTCTCCGCAGCATTTATTCAATAAATGAGTTCTTCCAGACTTACCTACTGTAGGGCTGTAGCTGTGCCACTATGTATGACCGTCTCAGAAAGGAAACATGAGATTCATCAAAGTCAAAAGTTTTCTTTCCTGTTTCAGCAGGCTTGTGGATCGAGATTGTGTAGTTTCTAATGTCACCATTTACTTTGATAGGAGGATCCCAGGCCACCAAAATCTCATTTGAAGACCATGCCTGCAACCTAGGAGGCAGCATCCCAGATGGAGCAGAGGGGTTGGTTTTAATCTGAGCTGATGGGCTGGTCACACTCCCTTGACTGTTATTGGCAGTAACAGTGTAGCTGTACTCCATGCCTGGCATTAGGGTGAAATCAAGATACCGAGTTTCCAGACCTGAGTAAACAAGTACACCATCTCTTCTTAGCTCATAGCTTGTGATTTTGCCATTGGGCTTATTTGGAAGTTTCCATGTGATTTCAATTGATTCTGAGCCCATGACAAGCAGCCTGGGAGATTCCATATTTAATGGTGGAGCCTCCATGGTCATCATGGACTGGGATGTGCTAGATGTGCAGCCCCCAGCAGTACAGGCAACCAAAGCAAAATTGTACTGCGTGTAAGGCTGTAAATCAGAAACCAACATTTGCAAACTTTTGCCAGGATAATACTCTTCATTGTTTAATTTCAATATATACTTGGTGATATCTCCATTTTGTATTTGGGGAGGTGCCCAAGATGCATTGATTTGAGTAGCACTGACAGCCTGCAGAGATGGTGGGTCCACTAAGGCAGGAGCTGCTTCCAGTGTCCGTATTGCAGCTGGCTCACTGGTAGAGCAGCCTCCCATTGTACAGGCAACTATTGCATAGCTGTACACTGTATAGGGCAGTAAGTCTTCATCCATGTAGCTGAGAGTAGCAGCATCAAAGCTGAAAGGGTAGAGAACATCATTCTTCAGCAGCCTGTATGACTGAAGAATGCCATTGGGATGTGCCGGGGGGCCCCACGATATGAGCACTTTATGTGGGTTGGCTGAAACCACGGATAACCTGGGGATGGCAAGACCTTTTGGGGCAGTTTGACTAGTCTTTGCTGCTGTCCAGGAGCTGTCAGCATAGCCTGCTGCATTCCAGGTGCGTATTTTATATTCATACCTTGTCCATGGCTGTAAACCTTTATCATTATATGTGAACGTATTATTTTCAGTGTTATATTCTGTGAAAACAATTCTCTCATCTTCTGTTGTTGCTCTGTACCCTGCAGCATTTTCTTTGGTGCATCTGTGAATAACTTCATAGCGAATTATTTTTCCATTTGGATTAATTGGCTGCAACCAGCTCAGTTCAACGTTGGTAGCATTCACTGCCTGGATTATAGGTGCCATCTGAGACACTGGAGGTGCTTCATCTGTCCGGACTGGCTGGGGTGGAGAACGGGTGCAGCCTGCTGCATTGCAAGCCTCCAGTATGAGGGTGTAGAGAGTGTATGGCTCGAGGCGCCTGAAGAGGAACTGGCGAGATAAACCACTGTACTCCAGGTTATCATCGTTGAAAACATTGTAGGTCTGGTGGATAAAGAAAAAAAAAATACCAACAAAACAAAGGCAGGCAGGGAAGGAAGGACAGAAGCCAAGAGAAAAGACAAAAACAATCCACAACTTTTGTCAATAACCAGTAAATGAGACTTCTTAATATTTGCAATAGGGTAAGGACTATTAACCAGTGATTCAGAAACTTACTTTCTTGCTAGTAACAATCAGCATACAAACAGATCATTGATACAAAAGGAATGTTTCGATCCAATTTTCATGATTTCTTCATTTTGAATGCAGTAATAAATCACCTAGTGACAGTTTTCATTATATTTGATTGTTATCAAGTCTCATTGTGAGGCTCTCACAGGCTAGCAGAAAGCTTCTCACAGACTAGCTCTAAAGAAAATCACTTAAGGAAAAAAACTCTAAATAAATCCCTCTAGGTGCAAACATTGCAGGTAAAGGTTTACACTCAGTTGAAACCCTTGAGCTAAAGGAAGTCCCAAATTTCAGAACAACATTCTGTCAAATTTCTACAAACACATTTTGGATGTGTCTAATGTACAACAATTAAGATTATGAGCTTTCATGTATAGCTTTCTATGCATTAAATGAACAATTTGGTTCTGTGTAAATGAACATTTACAGTCGTGGGGTAGCACTAGAATGTTTATACTCTTTTTAATATAATGAAAGCAGAGGGAACTCACAGAGTGCTTTGTGCTTACACAGGACTTCTGTCTTATTTTAAGCTATAATGGATTTGAATGGGTCCTTTTCAGCAGAAAATGTTTTAATTTGATATTCAGCATTTCCCTTCTCTTTTTTGATCAATTGAAGTGTCAAAATGAAGATTACCTTAATCACACCATTGGGTTGGGAAGGCTCTGACCATTTTAGCAGCAGAGCCCTGCCATTTTCTTTCTTTTCCACGGTGAAGTTGCTCAGGCCACTGGGTGAAGCTTCCAAAGTGCGCACAGATGTCCAGGGGCTTGAAACCTGCCCGGCGTTGTTTACAGCTATGACATGAATATGATATGTTGTGAAAGGTTTCAATCCAAATAAATGAGCCTGATGCTTTGTTCCCTGAAGCAAGAATACAGATGTTTGAGTTAGTTAAAAAAGTAATCAGCATCTGTGGTTTATGTCACTTGGAAAATGAGGCCTCAGCTCTGGGTCACTTCTGACCGCTCTGCAGAATACCCCATCTGGTTACCAGAACTTGTTTTGGTGACTTTCCATGATTGAGCCTCAAAAAAGAGATTCTTAGGCTTTAAAAAAATTATCTCTATTATTTTGATAGAGCCTTTGGAGCTGACTCATTGGGAGTCCTGCGCACTCTGAATCTCAGCTAGGAGACAACTTACAGTCCATTTAGCATGTGCCTGGGCCTTGCTCAGTGAGGATGAGGCTGTCTGGAACCATGAAGGATTCCACCATGTAAAAATCTGTGGTATATAAGTGATGCCTGCCTCTACAGAAATCTTACATATATTGTGTATAGATGTAACATTTCACAGGCATGCTGTGCTGTTCTAGCTACTCAGGGCATCATAACCTGGGTAAACAGTGTTTCCAAGAGTACAGTTTCACTTCCTTACTGAAAACAAACCCCTTAAAAGCAAGGGAGGTGTTTGTGGATGGGCAAGAGTAGAGACTGAATAAACTAATTTCCATGTTCTTGGTTTGTAAAGATGCCACTTGAGATAAATTCACAAGGTAAGTTGACTGTGGTGCAACCTGCTGCCTTACAAGAACCCGCTCTGTTTGTCCAGTTTGGAGGAAGCAGCCATACTGCTGATGGGAGCGTGGGCAAGCAGGCTAGACCCTCCCTGGTGCCAAAGCCTCGCCTTGAACCAGTAGAGAGTCTAGGAGGAGCATGGCTTTTCATGAATCCCACTGGGCTGCCAGGGTTGCAAGGACTGGGGCTGACCTGCCACCACACCAGACCACAGCCCAGCACAGGGATGCAGAGTGATAGACATCAGCCATGGCCAGAAGGGGCCACTGCCATTGCAGCTCACAGCTTTAGGCATCTTACCCCAAACGGCATCTGACACAGACCTGACACTGCTCGGGCAAAGAGAACTTCAGCACAAACTGATCTATGCAGGAAGACGATACAACTACAGTATTACTTTGAACGATCACAAAAGGCATGGTGACTAGCAAAGAACTGGAGTAATATCTTCCAATAGGGGACTGAACAGATTTGTCTGATCAAAAGAGTGAGAAAGAAAGGAGCTCAGCTGATCACCAATATATTTAATCTCTTTTCTAGTTGTGCTTTTGCATAAGTTATATAGATCTCAAGAAGGTGAATATAGAAATTCACTTGCCTTCATGTGACAGAAAGAGCTGGTCAATTTCCCTGTTTCAGTAAGTCATATTAAGTTGTTAAATGCTAACACTTCCAATTGTTTAATATTTAAACATTTGTTAAGCTATCAGACCCAGAAACAAATTTTAAAGAAATATTAATTTATTTTTTTAAATATTAAAAGTTAGATCATAAATATTTAAATAGTTATTTCCTCACAACAATGAGTTAGTCTTTTAGATAAATATAGCACAGCATTTGAATGACCATTATGAATATTAAATCTGAAGATGCCACAAGTACAGATTATAAACATACTTTTCTGATAAATGATTCCTTTTTCTGTTAAACAGGGCAAACACTAGCAAGATTAATAATGCAAAAAAGTATAATTCTTTGTTAGGAATTCCCAGTCATCACTGCCAAAAAACCACAAGCTCAAATGCAAATAGCAATCACCTCGAACAGATTATATATAAAAAAGCTCTGGCTGCTGTGGGACATTTAGAGGTATCTTTTGTCATAAGAAACATGGAAAGCATGTGGGCTATAAAGCAAAAACATATGTATACTGTCAATAGCAGCACCTGTTCAATTACAGTTTATTTCGGTATGGAGAATTTCGTTCAGCCCCTAGATGGCAATACTATCAAACACTTTTTGTAACATGAGTACTTAATGATTAACAACGTGCGTTCAGTCATCCAACATACTCAAGGCAGCCATTAAAAAAATAACAAACCTGATTTCATTATAGATTCTTTTAATAAACATTTATGGCTTAGATCCTTGAAAGTGGAAGCGTTCAAACTGCCATTGCCAAAAAACCTATACAGCCAACTGCAAAATTATGAACTGCAGGTTAAAGAACAGTGCTCAAATCGAGGCTCATGCTTAGCATAAAAAGCTGGCATTAGAAATTATGTTGGCACAAAACATGATTAAAATTAGCTTTACAATTGGATGTAGTCTGTATTAATAGTTTTTATGAGGACAGTTATCTATTAGGTTTTCAAAACAGAACTTTTAAAAGCCTAAAATTTACATTCTGTTGTTCGGGGGTGGGGATGGGAGGAAGGGAGCACACAACAATAAATTACTGCTCCTGAACCGTTACACAGAGGCTCTCTGAAGGTACAAACACATTATTACAAACACCAGACAAAAGGCAATGGCTCTGTTTTCTAATGAGCTGCATCATCAGAGTGGGTTTTTGCGACAGCAATGCTAAAAACACTAGATTTCTGTTTTTAAACAGAAAACCAGCATATTTTTCATCACTCTCTGCCATTTTCACATTAAACCGCAAGATTTAATTATTTACAATCCTCACTACACTTTGAAATGAAACAAGGATGGAGGGATTTCCTTGCCTGCAGTTCATCATGTTCTCTGGAGACTGCTAAACCATTCCTTCCAGGGATGACTTTTATCCCTGGCTCCTACAGATACTTCTTGAAGAGCAAACGGTTTACATGTATTTTTGTTTTGTTTGGTTTTGAAGTAAGCTCAGGGGATGTACTCCCAGAATACAGAGCCACACTTTCTCCCCCTGCGCTGCTGCCATTGCCAGTTGTGAATTTGCTCAGCTCAAAGGCTGATGCTGAAAAGAGGATGGCAGAATTGGTGATTCATTTTAAGAATCACTTTATGTCCTCCCATGACATTTTCAGTCTAGAAATACTGTCCTGCTGGAATGGTCAAATATAAATTGCAAAATACACCTTGCAAAGGATAGCACTGTAATTTTGGCTTTAGTGGACAATGACACAGCCTTAAACAGGCCAGGAACAAAATCATTGCCTAGAATATTCTCCCAGTCTTTATCTGCAAAGCCATAAACTCATCTATCCCATGTTTACACATGCTAACAGTCCAGATTTCATTCACCATTAAAAGCAAACCAACAAAATAAAATTTTAATGCAAACATTGAGATGTTTGTAGTCACGAAATCCAATGGACTACAAGCCCATGCCCTCCTTTCTCTGTCTCCTACTGCGAAGCATTCTCACTCCGTCAGTCATTAAATTAAGAACAGTCCAGCAAACATTTAAGTGTGTACACTCTCACACTCCTCCTATACAGCTCATTCTTACCATGTAAACACTACAGAAATGGACACCCTGTGACAAGCTGTGACAAGCCACTGCGACCTGATCCCATCTTGCAGCCCAGAGCCCAGCCTTTGACATGGTCCTTGCTTATGGCAGCCCAGTCTCCTGCCTTGGCACAGCTCTGGCAGCACAACCACTACTCCAGGCAGGCCCCCAGCTTTGGTTTTGCCATGCAAAATGCTTCACACACTGTCAGTGGCAGCATAAGCTGTTAAGAGCAACCAATACACTCCTGGGCTCATTCCACTTTTCTAACTGTAAATTAGGATAAAAGTTATTTAAAATAAAACCCTGTTTTAACACATTTTTCAAAACATAAAATGAGAGAACATAAATCATGAATAATGTATCCATCAAGATTTGCTTCAGATTGCCTTTTTTGTTTGTTTATTTTTTAATTCATGAGCACAGAAGTCACATAAAGTCTGGAAACAAATTAGCATAGTCTTTCATGCCATTCAAAGGCAGTGGCATCCATAATGCAAGGTGCCTGCCTTCCTTGCTACTTCTTGGTCCTCCTGCTGGGCACAGAAAAGGCTGTGCAGCTTTCAAGGATCTGATGATTTTACACTGCCTACTGTGATTGCTTTTGACTACTTGAAGTGCCCCTAAGGTGGCAACAGGTCAAGAGGTCTTTGTAGGTTGAAAATGATCAAAAATTAGCATTGATCTGTAGCTGTCAATAATACTCTGCACGGGTGGACTCCCTGCACAAATGTTTAAACTGCATACAACTACACAACCTAGTCATCTTTAAATCTATCGATCTGATGAAGCAGCACTTTCCAGTGGTGTCACTCTGGGCTTTTCCTCTTCTTTCAAGGCAGGCCAGCTTACCCAGTTGCCTAGGTCTCAGGGCATGAGTTCAAAATGTGACAGATACATCAGAAGATCTCTGAACCACTGAAGAGCTGCCCAATAGGCAGCTTGAGTGTCTATCCCTTCTTCAGAGGTAATCATCAAAGCTCAGCAAATCGCCACCAGTCACGTTAAGGTTAGGTTCTCTCCCTATCTATTCTTTGTACTGTAATCTCTATTTGGAAGGTATATATCTGATTAAAAAGCTATCTCGTTCTTTCTGCAAATCTCTAAGGAAGCCCAGTGGCATCAGACACTACCACACTGCTAATTACAGTAGTGGTACAGGGATCCAAACAGGTTCTTTCATAACCCACAGACCTAAATGTTGAGAAGGTAACTTAGTATAACATTCCCTTGTCTGCAGAAGCAGAGATGGTGAACTCTCCCTGGACAAGGGAGGAGAAAGCTAGGTTTTTCCGACAATCAGAATGTCAATCCAACTATCCTCTGATGACAACTTTCAAATTCTCCTTTAAGGAAGTCAAACAGATTGCTCCACAAGTGACACAAGCGAGGGGGGAATGCTTGAGGTTTCATTAAGATACTCAGTTTATCCTTACCTTTCTAATTATCCACTTATGTGGTTCACTGTCTAATCCAGATTCTCTGCCATTTTTTGAAAAGTACTGGGAGCACTTCTACCTTGTCTCTGACGTTCATTCTCATCTCCCAGACTATTTTGTAGCCCCTGTCTTTGTTCTAAACATTGCGCTGAGTTCATATTCATATGCAAACACTAACTTGTCCTTTGGGCTGCCTTTCTTCTTGCACTTATATCATGCACACTGTGTCTTTCCCATTTAAAAAAAATCTACTCTATTCCTAAAGCCTTATGCTCAGATTCACAACGATATAACTTATGGATACACAAGTAATCTATGAGTCTCTTCCTGTAGCAGTGTGGACTGGAATATAAATTATTCCCATGGTAGTACTGAAAAATCTGTAAGGTTAGTCAAACAGAAACCAACATATTATTCATTTTATCAGAAATTATCTTGCCTGCATGTAACCAAAATTTCCATTTTTATCAGAAATTGATGTTGCGTTATTTATTTTCCTCACAATTGTATGAAAAAATCATTTTAGATTTTTTCACTCATTTTTTTGTAGATTTCACTCTTAAAATCTAACATTTTAAGAACTTTGCATTTCATTGTAGAATTTTAAAATTGCCTTTCAACACGTATTTTAAAGTTTTTATTTTATTATTTCATACGACCCAACAAGCTTCCAATAGCAGCAAAACGTACCATACTGGTGATAACATTTGTTATAAATAAAACCCCAAAGAAATTATACAAGCGAACTAGATAAATATGTAAATTAAATTTTTAAGTTTGTAAAACCAGATATTTCCTTATTGAACCTGAAATAACTTTTAAACATTTTTGCTCGGGGAATATTCATCCAAAATGTCTTTGGTTGAGATGAAAGGACACTCTTCCCTTCCCAGCCCTGAGGTGGATCGATGCAGTCTTTTCTTCTACAGTGGCTAGGAAATGACATTCAGAGACTCATTATATTTGAGCTTGCTTCTTTTATAAATAAGTTTAGGAAAATTTATTTTAAAAATGTATTAGAATAGATTCAGCCCACAAAGTAAAGCACATAAAAATGGCTTCTTATTGAAACATAAGATTACATGATCATAAAATACTCTTTTCTTGAGATTCCTAGCAAACATAAGGCTTTCTTTTTTCAACTTTAAGAATGTTCTTGTAATTTATTTTTAAAACAAATGGTAGTTTTGCTATCAACACCAGAGAACACTACTTTTCTCTTCTCTGTGACTCCATGTTCTTGTCCTTTCCTAACAGTACCATGCTAGCAGCTTATTTTAATAAAAACCCTAATTTACACACCCTGTTTCACTTAGCACATAACTGAATCATTTCCTTTGTGAATAGTCATATGTGGGCTTGTGGACTACAGAGAAACCTTTAAAAGCAGCAGTAATCTAAGTTCAAAATATCCTGCAAACAACAATTAATACCTGTTATAGAAATACTACATTGCAATTCATTTTCCTCCTTCCTGGCAGAGCATATAAGGAACTGTGAATTGCACGTAGCTGAATCTGTCTCATGGAGTTGCTGCCTATTTTCACAGCAGACATTTTCTTTCCCGGCACACCTGGGACCTGCTCCAGTCTCACCAGGCATCTGAATCCTCAGCTTTGACTTGAAAGCGAACCACCACAAAGAAAACTGGGATGCATTGCACATTAAAAAGAAATCAAATAAAACCAAGTTGGCCTTTGGGTAGTAGTACACTTTTAAACACCAACAATGATGCACTTTTGCTAGTAGAACCTTAAAGAAACCACTTTGGGCAAAGTCAACATTGCTATTTCATTAAGATTCTCTCCTCTCCCTCTCCTCTTCTCTCCTTTTCTCTTTTATTTTCTTTCATACTTATTTCTTTAAAAGTCAGCAAACATCATTGAATGCCATCCTCCCAAAAATATAGTTGCATCTGTATTTGTGTAATTTCTACTAAGAAATACTGAAATCCAAAAAAAGAATTTTTTCTGCATGACTAAATAAATCAAATAAACCAAAATATCAATGACATGACATTCCACCATATAGAGGACGTTGTCAACATGTTTTTGTAACATTAATATTTTATCTCTAACAACACTCACAAGACCTACTGTATAATAAACGACAGTTTTGCACCTTATTTCTCCCCCCCCCCATATTTTTCCACTTTAAACCATGTTTATTATTCCTCAAAATGAGAAAGTGTGGTAGAAGGAAAGAAGATGCTCTTTCTGTAAACTAGATAGCCAATGGGACTGTTTCCCCCAAACTTTGGGTTTAGTCAGTTCAAATCTGACATTCTTAACCTGAACGATACTTTTTGCTTTCAACAATAATTTTGGATATGAACAACTAGACTTAAGTTTCTCTTCAAAATATGACAGGCAGAAACTGAAGCAAAAAAATCAGTACTATTTGAGACACAATAAAGCATAATATAAAATTAATCACACCAAAAACCAATTATGTGTCACCCTTGGAAAAATGCACATATCCTTATCTGAGTGGGGCATGACTTGTGGAGAGTGGCAGAAGTGAGAGAGGATAGAGCAGCTACATCAGCAAAGACTTCATGGTGTACAAAATCCAGCTTGATATTTAAGCGATGTCAAACCCTACAGAATTGAGCTGGGAGGCTTTTGTGACACTCTAAATTCATACGCCATGTAATATGGAATCTGCATAAACTCATCAAGGTAGTGCAGAACTTGGAATTTGTTGAGCCTGCCTTGGTCACAAGGGGAATGGGAATGAAGCATTTGTCAGGTGGAGCTTTATAATCTGGGATAGAAACATGTCTTCAGGGAAGGTAAAAAGCTAGGAAAGTCAAGCTCACAAAGACGGGTTGAGTTTGTATCACTTCGTTACAACTAGTGCACTTGTACAGCTGAACTCCAAGAATATGTTTAACATAAGTACCACATGTAGTGCTCCTGCTGAGCAATGACTTTCCATCCACGATTCACTAACATTTTGGAATGAGGTTTCTCTCATGGATTTATTCTATGGTGTCTGTAGGCATGGCAAAAGAAAGAAAAACCACTGCTGCTGTAAAACAGCAGCTAGAGCCTAAGGGCTCAAACCTGCAAATGGTAGGGGGTACATCCTTAACATGGAGCATTAGGGGGTTAATGTTATATTTTTTCCTAATGCCATAAACAGTATTTTCCATTTGATATTTTGGCTGATGGCCAGAATCAAGTTAGATGCCTTTGTCAGAACAAACAAAATCTGGACTGCCACATCACTCTTCTTAGTATCTTTTTTTTTTTTTTTCTCCTAGTAATGTCCAGAGTGGCAGGAGCTTTATAAACCAATGTAATGAAACTATGGATGTTTTCCACAAAAATGGGTAATATATGTCTCTGAACTTCTCAACTCAGGGTATCTTATGGCACTCAGTTTTGCTTTGTTGCAGAAAGAACGTGCCCTTGTCATTATCAAATGTTTTGGCTTTTGGTTTCATTTGAAGTTTTGCTTTCAAGAATTCTCACTGCCCCTCTATTACATTTATGACTTCAAATCTCTCTGCCATAATATGCCTTCTTCATCTCCTTTCAAATTACATATGTGTATGACATAATGAAGTAAAGTTATTCTGAACATTGTAAAACTTCTCCCATCTGATCTTAAAATGACCTAGGCACAGTATCTGAAAGTTGCTATTTTCTGTAAAATTTGAAAAAGAGAATTTGGTGAATGGAAAACAGGGAGGAAAGAGCCCTTGTTTTTTCCCTATAAAAACAATTATTTTCAATTTTTGTATTTGCACAGCTCAACAGCCTTAACATGGAAAGACAAATGTAAAGAAAATAAAAAAGTTTGAAGAAAATCTTCAAGGAGACTTATACAAGGACAATCTGAACCTTTACATAGATTGCAGGTGAACTCCCACATCAGTTTCTTTGAAAATATCACTAAATGCCAGTTGTGCTCCATAAAGTTAAAACTTTGCAGTTACATACGACTTTTTCATCATAGGATCTCACATCATGTAACAAACATTAATTAATTAAGTCTCAAGATATCCCCCTATGTTACTGTGTGCAGCTTCAGGAAACTATAGTTATTGTTTTACATCCATTTTACACAGTTACAATAGATGTGTCATATTATTGTTAAATGGAAGCTTAGTTTATTCCCTTTTCTCAGTCATTCTGAGTCCTTGTCTCTCTCACCCAACACATGCAAAAAAAGAGCATTTCTAACTGCTGCTAAGTAGAGGAAGATAGCACAGTCTCCAGGCAATTCACAGCTTTAAATCCCTGCTTTCTTGACAGTACAATGGAAAACAAAAGCAACATTTTAAAGGAGACTAAAAGGTTTTTACTTCCTACTGTTTTATTCTCTTTTCTTTGCTCTGTACTGTCCTAGCTTTTCATTTAAACATTGCCCGCTATGTACGTAATCACTTCTGAAAGACATTAAAAGGTAAGCATAAACAATTTACTTAGAGCTACATTATAAAGGCCAAAGTTTAGTCTGAGTATGTGGTGGAATTTAAAATGTCACCTTTAAAATGAACTGGGTATTTTAAGGAATGATGGGCCAAAAAGTACAAGCCCCCGTCTTTCAAAAGGCTTTCCATTCCTTCCCTCAATGCTTTACACTTCCTACATGAAGATAACTGCTCTCCAAGCAGAAACTGGCTGAAAGTAAAAGAAAGAATGCAGGTAGTTGTTTGGCAAAGGTGCAGTTCAATTATGCCAATCCATGCCAGGAAAAAGAGGTCTGCTCTGCACCTTTTTGTACAGAACAGTCACTGTGCAGGGAGGGATGCCTTCTCTCTTTTCTGTAGCTGGAGGGAAGCTCAGCCTATTTTCTGAATATTAGCAGGGGATATTGATCAGACCTATATTTAAGTGTACACTTTGAGAGCACATCCCTCAACAGACTACAGCTTCCCATCAAAATAAGGACGGGAAAGTTAAGCAGAGATCTGACACCTTCCTTCCAGCATTTAATGGGATGTTCTCCCAGGTTTGGAGTAGGGGATTGGTACAGGGGATCCCTGCACCTTCTGTCTGTATCAGCTAGTGGAAAGCCCCAATGAGTGGCCTGAAAAGCCCCTGCATCACATGATGGTAAAAGGAACAAAAATCTTTGTTTTCCCATAGCAGCTGCTATGGACTGTACTGTTGATGAAAATAATGAGGTCCAATAAAGAAAATGTTATATATTGCTGTGCCCCTTAGCAGCTATGTCATGCCATATGGAGGCTTGGAATCAACTCCACACTGAGAAAAGGCTTGAAAAGAAGAAAAGAGGAAAGAGTGGTAATAGAGTTTGGTAGCATAGCTAGAAAAGAAGCTGCTTTCAGGTTTAACATCTTGAAACCAAGTAAACCCAAGTGAACATGGATGGATGAACATCCAGATCCTCCTAGGATCACATGGCTAAAATTTCCTCTTATTTAAACCTCTTAGGATGCACCGTTGGGAAGAAACTCACCTTGACACAGCAAACAAAGCTGTGTCTGCAAACTGCCCATTCCCATTTTCTACGCTGTCAGATGAACACTAAATTCATATACATACACAGAGAAACAGACAGCTATATCTGCTGCAGTGTGAACAAGAAAAGCAGCTAGCTAGGTTCACTTAGAAACGTTAATGTGTGAATAAAACAGTCTTTAATCATGTCTTTTCATACGGTCACACCTTCATTAGACCCTCCTAGCATGGGCTGGGCTTCTCAGTGCGAAGCTCCTGCCAAGAGAGAAGAGTCTGAGCCGCTTGTGGCTTGCACCAGGGAAGAGATGAAATATGTAAATACTGAAATATTACTTGAAAACTAAAGTATAACAAGTTTAGTTCAGATTATGCATATTCCTTGGATATTTAAGTTACTTGGGGAATTAAAATAGATCACATAAGCTTAGTACAGAACACATTGTGCTGATTTCTGAATTGAAAATGTCTTTACAGCAGATTATTGACTCCAGAATATTAAGTTGTAAATCCACTAGTTTCACTGTCTCATCTATTGATTAGCTGCATGTATGCATGTTATAAATGAGCAATCTAACGAGAAATTACTACAATTTAGTCATTTTGGGACAGACTTTTAAATGTATTCAAGTGCTCAAATATGAGGAAGGCATTATGGGAAATAGCCACAATGGTCTCTCCTACATTCTGACACAAACCTTGTGTAACCAGTGTCCTCAGTTCTGCTCTACACTCTGTGCGGATGGAAGGAGGTCGCTCCAAAGGGAAAGTCAGATGTTTGTGCTTAACCTCTGTTTTGAATAGCCCCTCACTCTCTCTCAAGACAGATTAGACAGGCTACATTTGCCATCTAAGATAAGTTTTTAGAATTCAGAGCCGTGATTTTTTTCTTAAATTCACTTAAGACTTGAAGACAATAAAGTCAGTGACAACATTTTCAACCAGCACACAGCAATACACCATACAGGTCTGCTCTTTCTTTTCTCTTAAGGTGAAACAGAAAACAATTTATAGCTTCAGAAGTTAAAACTACAGCGGTTTCAAAACACTTCAAAATCAATGTCAGCTTCCTTTTGCCTTTTCAAAAGGATGAGGGTCTTTATGAGGAGAAGACCAAAACTACATGGTGAATGTAGATAACATTCAACCAGAAGAGGGATTGGCTTTACTTAATCTGAAGCAACTATCTCTTTAGTTAATACCGAAGCGAACATCCTTGATTCCTGATTTCCATACACAGGTCAACGTGTTGGAGATGATCTTCAGTCTGAGATGATGTTACTCAAATCAGTTTGGTTTAAAATTTCCATTAACACCCCCAAACTAAATATCAATACAGTGCTTTTTAAACAAAGCAATTCAAGATGTTGTGATGCTTCTATGTGGGACCAGAAAGAGATAAAAATGTGGTATGCTAAAGAGCTGTTGTAAATTTTTGTCCTATTTTGAAAGCCACATATTCTCAACTATTTGTCCTCAAAGGTATTTGGCATCAGGACAACTAGAACTGAAATTATTGTGTTACCAGGTGGAAAAGGTGATGCTTTCCTTCTTATTTGCTCTCAGGGTCTCTATTCAGTCTTTTTAGGCCAGGACTTTTCAGTAACATTAAGCACAGCACTTAAATATGTCACTGTCTTAAACTACAACTGTAGTATAAATCTCATGATCTATTGGTACATCACGGGTCTAGCATTTCTAACATAGACTAGCATTAGAGAAAATCTAAATTATCATCTGTCTTGAACCCCTGAAGAGAAAACAATAAAAAATAATTTTATTATACCATAATGACAAGAATAATACTTCATCTGGGAGAAGATGTCTTCAGACTTCTCATTAATTCTTTTTTAAAGCCTGTTGAAATATAAGAGCTCTGCAAAGTTTCATTCATTTTGTTTGTGCAGAGTAAAGTTTTCTTTATAGCAAAAACACAGAAAATTTATCACTGCAAGGAGTCCACTTCCCTCACTCTCTTGCAATACTAAATCTGCATTTGCAATTCTGATTTTGTGGGACAATTGTAAACTTGGTGCTTTTTTTATTTTCATCCACTAGAGTCATGTCTCCACACTGCGTGGAATATCTGTGTCAGACTAGGAACTCTGCTCCGGATGGGAAAAAAATAATTAACACATTCAAACCTTCAGGAAAGTGGACTTAGGAAAATACTTGGAGCAAAATTCAGAACCAAAATGAGTCATGATTTGCAATATGCCCTGGCAGGTTAATTAGATATTGGGACCTCTGTACATCTTCCTCCTCTGAGTCCTTTTGGAACACAGACAACACACACTCCAGGGGTCTCACTGAGATGGACCACCCCCAACAGTAACATCGTCTCTATATTACAGTGGTGTGGCACAGAACTGTTCAAAAGATACATGTGCAACACAAAGAAGGAAGGTGCAGCAGCCATAAATTAGTTCAAAAAAGACACCCATGGCTGTAAAGTCAAAGAGCTTGAGGACATTGTGCTGCAGGTCCAGCTGCTGCTCTTGCACCAGCCATAGATTGCCTTAAGTGAACATATAAATGGCTGTTTGTCTCCTAAGGCTTTGCCTGTGTAACTACGCAGCCTCCAGTAATACAAGACAGTTAAAGGGGATTACCTGACTGAAGCAGTGTCCTGCCTGTTTTAAGGACTGCAGGACCCCCAGAGTATCTGGAAATAGAAACAAGTTCCCAACAAAAATCTGAAAAACACATCAGTTATTTTCTGCTAGACCCTCAGGATGGGAATTCCTGCTTCCTGTATTACTCATCACAGTCTCTAAATGTGCTCTTAGAAAAGAAGGCTCGTGAAGGAAAAGAAAGAAAGAAGAAACAGTTTCCACAGTTTTGGTGGCCAGAGTAAAGCAGCCTGAAGGTTACAGAGGTGTAACAGATAATATTTGACATCCTAAAAGCTGTACTATGGCACTTACTAATAAGGTGAGAAACATTTCTCTGAATCTGGTAGCAACTTTGGCAGGGGTTCTTGCAGCAAGCCCTCCACTTCATGGGTAGAAACCCATACATTTGGATGCTCCAGACCCCATTTGTCATGCATTTCTGTGACTTTGGTCAGACAAAAAGTTCAAGGTGCTGTGAGAAATACTTGTAGTTCATGAGGGGATAAACTCATAAATTAGACTTTGTTTCCTCCTAATACAGACTATATATATGCAAACTACGCCCATGCATTGTAGATAGGAAGTATTCAGACTACCATCCTCACAAGGGTCTACTATTTTCTGCCTTCAGTTTCTTTGAAAACAAACCAGCCAACCAATCAACCAACCAAGCAATCATGAATTGCTTTTGTTTTAATGTTTTCATTTATGATCCTAGTGGTACTGAGAAGCAAAAAGGACAAATACAAAGACTGTTTTGAACTTTATTGAATCTGATTAACTGTCTGGTTTAGGCTCAATTTAAATTTGTCAAGACTAAAAGTCCCCTGTCATCTTTTCCCTGCGACACACACAAATGAGATCTTCACACAATTCAGAAGCCATGCTAGGTCTGAAGACAAATACATGAGCTGCCTGTCAGCTCATTCACCAACCAGCCAACCCAGACAGCTAACTCGCAATCTCCCTTCCCTTTGTCTGTTCGACACTGCTCGGTTGTGCTTTCAACATTGTCAAAACACATTTCAATCTGCGTGAAGATCCAGCAGGAACTGGGTGCCCTTGCAAGGGCATGGAAGTTTCTGCCTTCAAAGAGGCACGGGAGGGGGAAGCAGCAGCTCCACCCCACCTGCACGGCAGACCCAGAGCGATGCAGCCAAAGGGAGGGAGGGGTGGCAGTGGTGGGGCTCAGGATCCCTTGGTTTCCAGCAGCCACTTCTACAAAACTGGTACAGACCACTCCAAGTGCAAATCCCCAGAACTACTGATGTGCACCCAGTCAGCCAGATCCCAGGCTGGGAACATGGGTGTGCTAGGTTATTTTACCAAAAGGACTGGCATATACGAACTATTAAAATCTGGACATTTTTTAAAGTAGAAGTGGTCACACTCAATATTCCAAATAGCATTTATTATAAACTTCTGTGATTTCTCCTCTTTGTATGGTCATCTCAGAGGTTCCCCTTTGCAAACTTAATAGCTGGATGACGGCTTTTGAAAGGAAACCTCATTGACCAAATATTCACTTTATTTAATTACAATTTAATTTCCGCATTGTATGATGAATCACCAGAATCAGTCAGTAATGCATCTGCTGACTGGATAACTACTTTCACTTTGTTTTTCATAACAAATAAGTTACAGCTATTTTTAATTAAAAAAAAAATTAAGATTTCTAATTCTGTTTGTAAAACTTCACGGAGGTTTTGGGCATTAAAACCATTTTAATACTCTGCAATTGTCCCAAAATCTGAAAAATCTGAAAAAGAGAAAGTCCCATTATGATCTGAAAGAATAAAAAGAATGCTGCACTTTGAAGAGAGAATTACATTTTGGATTTCTTTTTCATACACAGTTAATTTTATATACAGCTACAGAATATTGTGATATTAAATTTATACCCCCTCCGTTGTCACCTGTTCAAAATGCATTGGAATATTCAGTATTTTTTTCTGTTTTTAAATCTCCATCAGAGCCTGTGTGAGAACTGGAATAAATAAGCAGTCACGTTTTCCCATACTGGAAAAGTTCCAGAAGGGAAAGGGCTCTTGACATTACAGAGCTAAAGGAGTTTTCAAGACACTTTCTATTTCCATACTTGTTCTTTTGTATGCTAGGTTGCCTGCCATTATGTTTATGTAATTCTGACAGTGTTCTTAATGACACACTAACAGATTGTAAAACACGCTGCTGGCATTTACTTGTTTTTTATATTTTTAAAACAATGTCCTTCATGTAACAGTAGTTAAGCGCGGCAGAAGGACATCATTAGAGCCATGGTTAAACTGTAATTTACACCATTAGGAAGGCAGGAGCAATTTTTATTGCCTGGCAATTTTCTTGCTGAAATATTTGGACCATATGGCTCAATTTGTGTAATAACCTTAATTTCAGCACCCTTCAGGTCTGCCTCCATCTCCTACGGAATGGTAAAATGCGGTTTAGCAGAAAAGGCAACTGTCTATACTTAGAGAGTTGAGATTAATAACATGTCACGTCCTGTTTTTGGTGAAGGAATTCGAACAGCAGCCAGATGGTATCTCTACAAATAACTGTCAGGGGTCTTGATCTAATCAATACAATGTATTAATACATCTCCCTTCGCTGCTTCTCGAGGGGCTAGCGTGCAACATCTGGAAAGATTGGGGGGACCGCCAAGTAGAAAGCTGATCCTTTTCAGAATCAAACTGAGCCCAATTAATTTTTCATGTATACTTGATAACTGTTTCATAATGAGCTATGCGTCTTGACGGAGTTAGGGTTGGCGGCATGAGCGGCTTGTGCTTCCTATCCCCATTCAGTCCACTTACAGAAACCAACCCATTAATCAAACTATCTGGCATAAAACTGAAATCTCAGCTCAGCAAGAGATCAATAACCATCCTTTAAAAAAAAAAAGAGCAACAACAAAGACCCCACCACAGAACAAGGGTTTAGTCGGAAAAAGTATCCAGGCATGACATTAGTAATTACTTTAAGAAAAACCAAAACTCAGAACCATACTCACCTGCCAGGCACCTACAACATAGTATTTAATATTACCTTCCTGTCAAAAAGTAACATTTAAGTCCATTAAAAAGACACTGCCAGTTTGTTGTCCAGATACAGAGGCCATCTGGCCCCTATTCACCATAATTGCTATTACAGTCTCAAAAATAATATTTATATAATGCTGTAAATTAAGAGACGGACACCCATTCTCACTCACAAAGAGCTTCCTGTTGATAAACCCATGTTCTAGCACCATACAGATATTAGGGTCTTGCTCCCCAAGAAAAGAGGGGGCAAGATTACAGGCAAGATTATACATGAATTCCAGGGCTTTCTGTAAAGTCCGAAAGGAGGACAGAGAGAGAGGTCAGTTGGCAGGCAGAAAATGGGAAACTGCAACAAGCATAGGGGAGATGAGCTTGAAAGAGGCTGTGAAGCTGAGTGATGGGAATGGATTCAAAAGGGAGTAGTAAAGAGAAAGGACAGGAAGTCAGCTGAGAATACTAAACTTATCTTGCATAGGACACCCCATGGCTGTTTGATGAGAATGACTTTGGTGAGTGTAGACCTGAATTAGATTCAAATGGAGTCCCCAGTGGTATGAGGGTCTGTGTTATATTATCAATTCCCATGAGTCATATGGCTTGCTTTTTCTTTTCCATTTTTTTTTAAGGTAGAATTACTAAAATTACCCATTGCTTGCTAAAATTCTCTATCAAATATAAGCATATGACATAATGCTTCTCAGCCAATTTGAATAAAAGACCTTATCTGCTACGGGAAGTGGGGCTGGAGGGTGTGATGGGGGCCAGGGAGTGACCTTTCTAATTATCAGCTGAAGAATTCCTGTATCTGTAACTGTTGGGCATTACCCTGGGGATTTCTAGGAAGCTGCCCTACGACTTTACCAACAAAGAGCGTTATCTTGGAGTTGCCTGATACATCCACTTAAGAATGTTGGTTAAATGTGAATTAAAATCTAGTCAAATCCAATTAAGCATTTTTAGACAGATATCTAATTTGAAAAACAGCTGTATATATTGCCCAACAAATTTCTGCCTCCTCCTTATTAATTTTTATTTCCTACTTACATATGAAAAAGCATCTGTAGCTTACCAAAACCTTGTTTTTAAAGCAGATTTAATGCAGTCACACACAACAGTGTACAAAGGGAAGAATGTCCCCATATTACAGCTTCCTTACAAATTTTACTTAATAAGGTGAAGGTTTGTTGGGGTATCTGTTTTATTTTGTTTTTACAAATTAGAAAACACTCTGTCTATGGCAGTTTTCTACAGTGCCTGGTTAGCTTAATCTTAGTCTCACAACTGAAATGCAAGACCTACAGAAAACGTTGAGAAAAGTATAAATATAAAGCATATATAAAAACATATATAAGAAACAGAATATGGAGCATTTATGCAATCTCATTTTAGGCATCTGCCTTTAGCTTTTGTCAGGTGGTCGCCTATTCTCTTATGATTGCAGGTGCACAAATTGAAAGGATTACTACTTTTAGAGGGCTGCCCACCACCATCTTTCTGTCAGAGGGTATCATCTTTTATATCTGCCAAACTGCATAACTCCATTGTGGGGGGTTAACAAAGCTGATTAATCAGTGTAAAATCAACCACCTTCTTTGACTGACACTTGTTTGTTGTGGCATACAAGTGCACCAGAGGAAAGCAGTTTTGTGTGAACAGCTGAAGGGTAAGGATGGTAAATGTCCAAGCCTTAGATGTTCTGGAGGTTTCATGGTCTATAAAGGACATTCAGGATCTTAACTAGATTAGATGCCTGAAGTCAAACATCTTAAATATATCTCAAAAGACCTAATTCTCCATGTGTTTCACTGGTCAAAAAAAGATGTATACAATGGGTGAAAAATGGATCTTGCACAACAAGACCAAGGATAAAATACACCAGATATTTCCAAATAGGTAACTACTCTATTTGTAGAAGAAATTACCTATTGATCCAGGCACTTTGGTCTAGTCAATCTAGAATGTGTAATTAGGCATGGTCAGACATAACCCTACCAGAGTTTTTACTTCTGGTCAAAAAATTTATCAAAAACCAGATTTATGTTAACTTCACGTTGCACACTGAATTGGAGAGAAAATATTCAAGAAAAACTGTACTGAAATAAACTTCCTTACTGTAACCTTCACTAACTCAAACCACCAGTTGCCTGACAGCATATTAAGACCTCCCAGACACCAGACAAACTTTTCCTTGCTACCCTGCATCCTAACTTGCAAGGATTCTTTCATTCTTGGCAGAGTTCCAGCAGGGTCTAAAGCTATGTTTCTGAAGCTTCTGAAAACATCCAGGACACAGTGAAGTGGCCTTGTTTATGGCAAGGATGGTATAAAAAGAAGAGCTGAAGACTCTCTCTCTCACACCATTCTCATCCAGTTCTATTAACACAGTACTTCAAAATCATCGAAGTTGTGCAACAATCCATTTCATCCTTTCTGCTCTAATTAGGCAATTCTACATGTCTGTCTTGATAGGTGGGGCTTACTGAAGCACTTAATCAGTTTCTGGAGGGGCATCATAGTGCCAATCCAAATGCTTATTTAAACAGAGCTATAGTGCCAAATCCAGCATATTCTGCAGCAGCATGGAAACAACAGAATCTGTGAGACACAGATTGCCTCATACACTTTTTTTAAGCAGC
Source organism: Calyptomena viridis (assembly GCA_013390005.1). Taxonomy (NCBI): domain Eukaryota; kingdom Metazoa; phylum Chordata; class Aves; order Passeriformes; family Eurylaimidae; genus Calyptomena; species Calyptomena viridis. Next base: position 59,860 of record WEIV01015703.1, read on the forward strand.
CTTCAATATGAAGGAACACTTGTCCTGTATTCATCCTGTGTAAGGCTAACAGTTCTAGAGATTAAAACACGGAAAGCATTTTATTATTACTGGGCTTTCCTGGCAAATAAAACAATTAGAGCAATTCCAGTACAAGCCTTTCCTGAAACTGTGCTAACGAGGCTTTGAATATTAAAAACTGCATTTAAATCAAACGATTCATTTGCAAACCCATCACATACTGCACACACGTAGTAGGTGGGGATCATTTCATTGGAATTGGAAAGCAAATGTCTCTATACATGAGAGGTCACCAGTTGTTGTACGTTAAAATCTTTTCACTGTTAGGCATAATTAAAATACTCTAACAGTGGTTTCAGCAATTTAAACATTGCAGTATTGTTGTAATATTTTTCTAGGCTTCAAGAGTTCACAATTGTTTGGTCCAATCAAATCTGGGAACACTGCAGAAGTTATCACCCATCAAGGTAATTACTTTCAAGTTGAAATAATTACTCCATCAATGTTAATGGTCTTTCAACTTCAATAAAGCACTCACCTGCCGATAATCACAGCTAACCTCTTGCTCTCATGCAATTCCCTCTCTATTTAGCAGGTTATATTACAGCCGTTAGAGTGGTCACTTGTCCTGAACAGCTGCTGAATTTCACTTTGATCGTCTGTGAACCATAAAAAAATTAGTCATCTGTGTATGATTTCCCCCTAACCCATAAGCCCTTGCAGAGCTAAGGAGATGATCTTTTGGCTGTATTAGGGCACTGCTGAGCAGCCATCTTGTTTCTGGTTGTGGCTACTTTCCACTCACTAACAGCAGCACAGTAGCCTAATTAACTTTTGCCCTCCACTGCCATTTACAGCTTTCATTCTTTGCTAAGTAGCACAACTTCTGAATCATTTACTCTCATCTTGTTTTCTTAGAGAGCAGTCCGTCTCCCAGGCATCTGAAATAGGCATGTATGGAAAAGTTTCACTGCTCCTTCCCCTCAGCATACTTTTTCTTATTCTTGTGGCTACAGTCTTCATTCCCTCTTCCATAGAGAACTTGCCTGCATACTGCATTAGTGAATAATATTACTTGCAAGGAAGTTAATAACTATGTGGCATTTCACCTCTAATGCTGCCTAGAAAATGTTCACTGGTGTATATGAGCAAACAGAAATGAAGGATCACACATGAACATATTAAGTATTTCTAAATGTGACAAATAGAAATAAACTAACTCTGGATGCAAGATTCCAGATATCTGTAAAACCCTACATAGGAGGAATGTATATATGGCAGTACTGTTCACTCTATATTTTTTCTGTTGTAATATTTTTGATATGGTGTTTTTCAACAAATAAGCTATATTTAATATTCTTACTCAAGTTACATATTTGGTATGCAAATGACTGTCTGCTTATAACAACATAATCATGCAAACCAAATCCTCATCCTCCTACCGAAGTCTTTATTATTGCTATTCTGCAACACATCTACAGACTTCCCTGCCACAGATGAAGCACCTGCCAAGAGGAGCTTGGCCAGTGTAGTTATATACCATCTCCCCAAATAATGTAAGGGAAGCCAACATTTGTTCTCAACTGTTAGCACAGCTGCATCCAAACCAAAGGCTTTGTTGGTGCAGTGAGAGCAGCTAAGAGATGTGTTAATTTTTTACACCCCGAGCTGGCATAGCTATGCCAAAAAAAGCCTTTAAGGACAAATTTGGCTCAAGAGCCATCTTGAGCTACTGCAAAACACATTGTGAGAAGACCTGTGCTTCCAGGTAGGCACAGGTGCAGGATTTCACAGAAATAAGGCCTATAATACTTACACCTACCTCTTGCATCTTTTAACAAGTAAATTTTACTTTTATCTATAATTTCCTGAGGTGAATTTAACACACTGAGACCTTGAATCTACATAATAAAAATAATTGGGGGTACTGCCCACAGCAGGCCAAGTTTTTCTTTTTAACCCTCACCTCTGGAGCTTTTTCTTCTCCAAGCACATTCTAAAAGCTACGTATTCTTATGTTTTTCACTCATCTTCTTGGCTTTGAATTACCGTGCTCACGATAAACAACCAAACACTTGATATAAGTGTCATGGGAAAAACAGCATTACACACCCACAAAACATTTACTGAGAAATGTCCAAACTTACCCGAAGTTTTTCCTCACAGTGACATTGGAATACAACAGGTAAAGAGCTGTGATGCTGTGATGCTGTTTGGCAGGCACTGGCTTTATAATGAAATCAGTTCTGGGTTCTACGTTCACAAGCTTAAGCCCTAAGTTCACAAGAGTGAGAAGCTTGCTTTGACAATCTAGTCACTTCAT